>CM035412.1:9221227-9688727 GCA_020310875.1 Ceratopteris richardii
TCATTGGAGTTTGAACAAAGACAAGGAGGTCTCAATAAAGGTTGAAGATAAAGATGAAGAAGAGCTAGAAGTACTTACACGAGAGGTTTCCAAGAGGAGGAAGCAAAAGATATGTCCATAAGGAAACTATAGGAGATCCTCAAGGTCTAAGTGCTCATTTCAAAAGCTAGATTATGTTAGTTTTATAGCTAGAAATTGGGTAATTAAATATAAGGAACTTATAAATTTTGAAGAAGCAAGAGGTTGCAAGGAAAGCTAGAGTGCCATGGACGATAAAAGTTAAAGCTATGGAAGAGAATTGAACTTGGGAATTAAAACAAAAGAAAGTCTCAATATTGTATCCAACAAGTAGGTGTATAGAGTTAGAAGAAATGTAGGTAGGAGTAGAGGTAGATCAATGGTAGATCATGGTGGTCTAAATAAATCTAACAATCTTGGCTCCCTAGAGTTCTAGCCCTTGACCCGTTTAGGGTCCTCCATCAATATAGGTAGACCAATGGTAGACCATGGTGGTCTAAATAAGTATAACAAGTATGTCTAGACATAAACAAGGCTTGTAACAAAGGAATATATACAAACACATGGGGTATATACTATTATGGAACTTTTAGACTAGTGATAAAAATGATTACAATCCAGACCTATAATTTTTACGGCTACATTTAGGAGGTAGCAAATGTGTCAATTAGATATAAAGAATGCCTTTCTTGATTGAAATCGTAAGGGATAGTGTGTATTGTGGAGAATGAGTTCTCCTATGCGCAACAGAAGTGTGTAGTGAACCCTTGTATGTCCAGCACTTGGACAAACATCTGCACCTTAGATAGCTTGCTGCTCTCAACACAAAACTCAAATGGACTTGATACTTTAGTCAATCAAAGTAGACAAAGAGAGCTTTCTAACAAGCTATAAATGACTTAATTTGGATAAGTTTTGATTAGGAAACACAACTATCAAAGATGAACTACCTGTCCACATAGGTATGCTGAAGAACTGAGCTTCACTCTCGGACTCAATAGCTCTCTGAATATATATCCTTTGAGAAAGATATTTGGTATAGAGAAAGTAGACACAAATAGCTTTCCAACAAGCTAAAAATCAAGTAATTTGGATGAGTTTTGATCAGGAAACTCAACTCATCAAGATAGACCACCTGCACACATAAGTACACTGTAAAACTAGACTTTACTCTCTGAAAGATATCTCACAGAATATGAATGATCTGAATGAGATATTTGAGACAGTGAAAGTAGATGCCAAAGGCTTTCCAACCAGACAAAAATCACGCAATTTGGATATGTTTTGGTCGGGAAATTGAACCGACCAAAATAGACTACCTATCTACACAAGTATACTGAAAAACTGGACTTCACTCTTTCACTGATATCTCACAAACTACATAAGCTTTCAAAGAGATATTTGATATGCATAAAGTACACAAGATAAGCTTTCCAATGAATGTTTAAAGGCACAAAATGGTTACATATGCATTGAGATATGAGATCTGCAACATAGCTGTGTACAAACTGACGTGCGGCTGGAAAGAGTCTAAGGGAAAACCAAAATGACAAAATGGCTAGATCCGCCTACTAGGAGCTCTTGCCTCTTTCTCTCCTTATTTTGAATGTGCTCCCACTTCACTTTTATAACCAATGAGCATGTGAAGAAGTTTGTGCCTCCTTCTTAACTCACCACTTTCTCCACTACATGCTACTAACTACAAGGCAAGATATTGTATCTCTTATTCATCATGAATTTTGACTAGACTTTTTCTTTTATTATTTTTTCCTTTTTTCCTCCACTTTTTTCTTTATCTTTATAGTTGGTAAATTTATCCAAGCATGGCTCATATGAAAATGAGCTTGTACATTTATCTTCAACACTCCCCCTCAAGCTCATTTGGGAGTTATCTTCATCCATGTCCTTCAAATTTATCGCATCCTTGAAACCTGTGAGTTTAGAAGCATCCAAGAACTTTGTAAACATATCTGCAACCTGCTCTTTGGTTCTGATGAACTTTACCTCCACATCTTTGCTCAGCACCTTCTCCCTTACATAGTGGTAGTGGACCTCTATGTGCTTGCTCCTTGCATGAAACATAGGATTGCTTGCCAAGTAAATACTTGACATGTTATCACCGTATACAGGGATGGTTCCAACTTGCACTCCAAGATCAGCCAAAAGCTTTTTAATCCACATTGCTTCACATGTGGCAAAAGCTAATCCTCTATATTCAGCCTCCATAGATGAAAGTGCAACAGTAGGTTGTTTCTTTGAGCTCCACGTGATAGGTTTGCTTCCTATCATGAACACATAACCTGAGGTTGATCTTCTATCTTCCTTTGAGCCTGCCCAATCAGCATCACTAAATCCTTTGACCTGCAATTCTTCATCAAACTTGTAAAACAAAGCATGATTAACTGTATGCTTTATGTATCTCAACACTCTCTTGGCTGAATTTAAGTGTTCACTTGTCGGGGCTTGCATAAACTGAGAAAGTACACCAACAACATAAGACAAATCAGGTCTTGTAATGTTTGCATAGATCAATGATCCTACAATGCTTCTGTATGTCGTTACATCTTCCAATGGTTCTCCATCATTTGAACAAATCTTTGTATTTGTGTCCATGGGTTGAGTGAGTGGTTTGCATTCACTCATTCCAAATCTGAAAAGAACATCCAACAAGTACTTCCTTTGCATCAAGTAGATGCCACTCTTTCCATAAACAACTTCAATTCCTAAAAAATATTTCAGCTCTCCAAGATCTGAAATTTTAAACTCCTTACCAAGCTTCCTTTTGATATCTTTATTCCTTCTTCATGTACAACGAAGGATCTGCACTACTTGGGTTGTATCCACACTTAGTTAGATACTCTACCAATCTCTGATTCCATGCTCTTGGTGCTTGCTTCAAGCCATAAAGTGCCTTCTTCAACCTGCAAATAAAATCTGGATGGTTTTCATCTTCAAATCCAATCGGTTGACTCATGTATATGGAGAAGCATTTTTTATGTCGAGTTGATATAATGGCCATCTCCTTGAAGCACCAATTGCTATTAAGGTTCGGATAGTTCCCATCTTTGCAACGGGGCTGAAAACTTCATCATAATCTATGCCTTGTGTTTGTTTAAATCCTTTGGCAACTAATCTAGCTTTATATCTAGCTAGTGAACCATCAGCATTTCTCTTTACTTTAAACACCCATTTGCTTGGAACAATCTTCATACCTTCTTTCTTTGGCACTAGCTCCCATGTGTGATTATCTTTGAGAGCTTTGATCTCCTCTTTCATAGCTTGCTTCCATTCCTTTTGTGTGCAAGCTTCTTCATATGTCTCATGCTCTTTGTCTTTGATAACCTGCACCATGTATGCAAAATGTGTCGCCATAAAACTATCATAACTCAACCTTTGATTTGGATACCTTGTCCTTGAAGATCTTCTTTCATTGCCTTTAGAGAGTTGCTTCTTTAACCTATTTACCATCGGAGTGGTTACCTCTTCATATTCTTCTTCACTTGCATCTACCTCACTGTTTGGAGTAGCACTTGCATCTTTGGCTCTACTATGAGCTGAATTTGGAGACAAAGAATGGCTCCCCCTCCATGTTGAACATTCTTCATTTGATGTAGATGCCTCTGGACCTGAAGCCTTTGTGCTTGATTGTTGAACTTCTCTTTGATTTGTTCCTGCATAATCATCACAATCTTCTTCAAGAATCTTTTCCTTTCCTTTATCTTCATACCATGGTCTTAGTTCATCAAAGACCACATCTCGCAAGACTCTTAATTCCTTTGTTCTAGGGTTGTAACACTTGTATCCTTTTTTGCTCCGTCGAGTAGCCGATGAAAATGCATTTTTCTGATCTTGGTTCCATCTTTGTTCTAACTTCTTGTGGAATGTGAACAAAGCAAACACATCCAAAAACTTTGGGGTGTGTAAGATCAGGTTTCTTACCGGAATATACCTCTTCTGGAGTCAAGTGATGTATTCTCGATATTGTGCACCTATTCATCAAGTAAATGGCGGTTGTGGTAGCTTCAGCCCAATAGTACAATGGTACCTTCATCTCGTTGAGCATGCATCTTGCAATTTCAGCAATTTGCCTATTTTTCCTCTCAGCTACTCCATTTTGTTGTGGTGTGTACCTACAAGTGAACTGCCTTTTGATTCCATTCTCTTGTAGAAAATCTGAAAATTCTTTGGAGAAGTATTCTCCTCCACCATCGGACCTTAAGGTTTTGATAGACCTTCCTGTTTCCTTTTCAATTTCAATTTTGAATCTTTTGAATATAGAAAACACCTCTGATTTTTGCTTCATACAAAACAACCATACCTTTCTTGAGTGATCAGCAATGAAGGTAACAAAAAATCTATTACCAGCCATTGATGCCTCTTGGGTTGGTCCTCATACATCTGTATGTATCAAGTCCAAGACATTTGGAGCCACATAATTACTCCTCTTGAATGGCTGCCTCGTTTGCTTTCCTAGTTGACAAGCTTCACATAACTCATGTAGTCCAATGCTATTAAATTTTGGAAGACCTCTTACCACTTCATGTTTGCTCATGTCCTTCAGCTTTGGAATGTTGATGTGTCCTATTCTTTTGTGCCATAAGTCCAGCTTTGAAATCTTCTTGTTCCCACATTGAATGTACATGACCTTCCATGTGGATGTTGGACATCCAAAGTGAACATCCTTCTTTCTCTTCTACCTCGAGCAATGACCTTGAAGCCTTCTTTTGGATTCTTTATGAAGCACCCATTCTCATTGAATATGACATGATAACCCTTCTCTACCATTTGTCCTACTGAAATCAAGTTCTTTGAAATTGTAGGAACATGAAGAACATTAGATAGTACCTTTGCTCTGCTTGTATCTCCAAGCCTTATATCTCCAATGTGTTCAATCATGTGTTGAGTATCATTACCCGTTTCAACACATCCTTTTCCACTTGGTACCTGTAGTTTAGTGAACAAACTTCCTTGGCATGACATATGGTCACTACAACCTGAATCAATGTACCATTTTTTTTCATCTTCACAAGAGCTTCTATACTCATGTCTCATTGCAAGTAGTGTGTCCTTGCTTCCTTCACTTGAGGTGCTTGCATAGTTGCTTTGGTTCCTTTGATTCCTTTGATTGCCTCCATTTGGTCTTCCATTCTTCAGCCAACAATCACTAGCATAGTGTCCTACTTTACCACATTGATAACATGTTATACCTTTATGAGAATTGTAGGAGCTTCGGCCTCTTCCTCTACTTCTACCTCGACCTCTTCCTTGTGTGTTGGCATTTGATGCATCCTTGTTGTCTTCCGAATTGTTTTGATTGTAGTTGGAGTGGTTGTGACCTCTTCCTTTTCCTCTTGAGCCTCCTCTTGAGTTTCTTCCTTTGCCTCGACCTACATATAACATTTGGTTGTGGCTGTCCTTTCCTTTGGGACCACCGAAGCTAAGCTCTTCTGTGACAAGATGAGGGATTAGTTGTTCAAAACCTGGATATACATCTTTCAAGTTAATGGAAGTTATAAAAGGCTTCCATCTTTCATCTTCTCTCAAGCCATTGAGAGTATAACACACAAGATCTTCGTCTTCAACCGTTGTGCCAATAGAAGCTAAAGCATCGCTTAGCTCCTTAATCTTCAAAGTATATTCAGCTATGGATTGACTCGAACTTTTCTTGATTGTGTTCAACTCATTCTTGAGTTGAAGTTTCCTAGCTTTGGTATTTGTTGAATACATCCTTTCAAGAGCTTCCCAAGCATCCTTAGCTTTCTCTAGATGTTGAGTATGACCTACCATGGCATTAGTAATGACTTGCAAAATAAGGAACATGACTCTCCTATTCCTCTCCTCCCATTCTTTTGCTTGCCTCCTTTGGACTTCGGTGGTCATAGCTTGATTGATTTGAGGTTGAGCATCATCGCCGCTCACAATACCCCATAAGCCTTTGCCCATTAGGTAGTTGGTCATTCTAAACCTCCACACTAGATAGTTATCCTTATCCAACTTCTCTACTTGTTGGCCCAAGTCAGCCATTGAAGAGTATCAAAGTTACCTCGAATAGTTATAGTCCTTTGCTCTTGCGTTTGTGAAGCTCCTCCTTGTTTTATAGCTCCTCTTTTGCTTTTCTTTATCTCCAGCTCTGTTGATGAAGCTTCAGCACCAAGTTTGCTCTGATACCAACTGTGGAGAATGAGTTCTCCTATGCGCAACGGAAGTGTGTAGTGAACCCTTGTATGTCCAGCACTTGGACAAACATCTGCACCTTAGATAGCTTGCTGCTCTGAACACAAAACTCAAATGGACTTGATACTTTAGTCAATCAAAGTAGACAAAGAGAACTTTCTAACAAGCTATGAATGACTTAATTTGGACAAGTTTTGATTAGGAAACACAACTATCAAAGATGAACTACCTGTCCACACAGGTATGCTGAAGAACTAAGCTTCACTCTCGGAATCATAGCTCTCTGAATATATATCCTTGAGAAAGATATTTGGTATAGAGAAATTAGACACAAATATATTTCCAACAAGCTAAAAATCAAGTAATTTGGATGATGTGATCAGGAAACTGAACTCATCAAGATAGACCACCAGCACACATAAGTACACTCTAAAACTAGACTTTACTCTCTGAAAGATATCTCACAGAATATGAATGATCTGAATGAGATATTTAAGACAGTGAAAGTAGATGCCAAAGGCTTTCCAACCAGACAAAAATCACGCAATTTGGATATGTTTTGGTCAGGAAATTGAACCGACCAAAATAGACTACCTATCTACACAGGTATACTGAAAAACTGGACTTCACTCTTTCACTGATATCTCACAAGCTACATAAGCTTTCAAAGAGATATTTGATATTCATAAAGTACACAAGATAAACTTTCCAGTAAATGTTTAAATGCACAAAATGGTTACATATGCACTGAGATATGAGCTCTGCAACAGAGCTGTGTACAAACTGACGTGTGGCTGGAAGGAGTCTAAGGGAAAACCAAAATGACAAAATGGCTAGATCCGACTACTGGGAGCTCTTGCCTCTTTCTCTCCTTATTTTGAATGTGCTCCCACTTCACTTTTATAACCAATGAGCATGTGAAGAAGTTTGTGCCTCCTTCTTAACTCACCACTTTCTCCACTACATGCTACTAACTACAAGGCAAGATATTGTATCTCTTACTCATCATGAATTTTGACTAGACTTTTTCTTTTATTATTTTTTCCTTTTTTCCTCCACTTTTTTCTTTATCTTTATAGTTGGTAAATTTATCCAAGCATGGCTCATATGAAAATGAGCTTGTACATTTATCTTCAACATGTATGAATCAACTCGTTGGATTTGAGGACAAAAGAAACCCTAATGACACATGTAGGTTAAAGAATAATTTACATGGACTCAAACAAACATCTAGAGGATGGAATCAAAGGTTGGTAGAGTACCTAAGCAAGTGAGATTTCAAGATAAATGATTTTGATCCATCATTATACATGAGGATGAAAGGGTTGTTTACCTTTGGATCTTGTAAAGGAATGTTGTTGCAAGCATTCAAGATAACAAAGACAGACTTGTGAAAGAGTTTAAGATTGTGTACTTGTTAAATGTTCTGTCTCATCTCCTAGTGTGTCTATTTTTGTGTTTTCTGCATCTCTAACCTCTGTGTATGCGTGAGCAAGATCCTAATAACAGTGGTATCAAAGCCCTGCATGCGTCACTACTGAGGGGTCCCACTACATTATCTCTTCGTGTTGTCACCCTAGTTCTCTTTCCTTATATTTAACATAACTTTCATTTCTTTCTTACTTTTTTAATTCCTAAGAACAACCCTTTCTTTCATATTTTAATTCAAGCGATCTCAAAAATTATTTTTACATATCTAGCAAGAGGGTCTTATTCTCTACATACTCATGGACCCTACGAAAACCATGGAGATTTTGGTGAGTCGCCTCTACCTGAGGTAACACTTGAGCAACAACTCGAGCTATTGTGGCACGAACTTTGAGGTGCGCAGAATGAGATCCGTCAACGCAAGATGCAAACTGATGAAGATAACCTTATGAGGATGGTCAAAGCTATTGTCTCTGCCCAATTGGATGGCACATATTTCAAGATTGATGTTAAAAATTACCAGTTTCTACGGTTTGATGGTTGTAAGAATGGCGTTAGTTCTTTCGTGGTTGTCACAGTTTGACGATTGTTATTTTGACGAAACATATGCTGAAAGTGAAAAAGTCGAATTTGCCACTAACTATTTAATAGGAAAAGCTCAACTCTGGTGGAATGTCCTACGATACAGTACAGAGCATCCAACAACATGGAAGGCTTTCCAAGATAAAGTGAAGGATTCGTTTCTTCCTCCTCAATACCATTTACATGTTCGGCATGCATGGATGACCCTTACATGGAAGGAGGGTGATACGGTTACTACCTACATAAAGCAGTTCTGGCAAAATTTACTACTAGTTTGAATGCGTGAAGATGTACCGGAGGATAGCTTACAACGGAAATATGAAGATGGTTTGGAGGTGGGAATCCAAGCTAAGCTTCACACCCTACGACCTACAATCCTCAATGAGGCTATATCTTTCGCTTATGATGCAGAGAAAGAATTCTAGTCCATAACCAAGTCAATCCATCTACAACAACTTTGTCAATGATCACTTTTTGTCAAACTAAATCTTCCTATGAAACATAATTTTAATGCTCCATCTTACTCTAGTTTTCCTCGTCCATCGCAATCGAACTACTCAACTACACTTGTTGCTTCATCTCTCCAACCTACCAAACTACCTACCCTCCAAACTTCAGTGATGGATGCCCAACAGAAGCGACCACCAATCACCTGCGGGAATTGTGGTAAACCTGGATATAAAAAAATGAAGTGTTGATTGCGATGTCTTCATATGAAACTAGCTACAACACAATTGCATAACATGGAGGTCCATAATGAAGAAATTCCTCCTATTTGAACAGAGGAATCATTGGAGGACTCAAGTACCTTGGCTAACGATATCTTCCTTCATTCTTTACTTTGCATGCAGAGTACTATAAATAACAAACTCATTAAAATTTTACATGACGATGGTAGTTCACAGGACTTCATTTCACATTTATTAGTACAAGAACTTAAAGTAAAAACGTTTCCTTCCTTGTATAAAGTAAAAGCTACATTTTAAGGTAATCGTTATAATGTAATATGAGAAGTGCAAGATGTCACGATTAGCATATGCCCATATATTGATTCACGAACCCTTTTAATTGCATCTTTGCAATCTTACGATGTTATACTCGGCATGCCTTTTCGTCATCATTATAACCCACACATTGACTACCATACACATACCTTTAACTTTGAATTTAAAGGTCAACTGATTACTTTGTCTGCACGGCATGATTTCTAGCCATTTCCATTGATTCGTCATACTCAAGTAAAACGTGCATTTAGGAAAGGATTCAATTCATGCATTGTTTTTGTCAATGTCATCAATGATTATACTCATACACTTCCTGATGCACATAAATCTTTCATGACTACTCATAAGGATTGTTTTATGTTTGAGTATCCCTCTGAACTACCAACATTTCGAGGATCCTTTGACCATAGCATAGACTTAGTCCCTGGTAGTTCTTCTCTTCATAAAGCACCTTATAGACATGGCCCACTACACCAAAAGGAAATAGAAAACCAAGTAAAAGACCTACTACAGAAAGGACTTATAAGGTCTAGTTTTTTCCCATTTGGAGCACTAGTTCTCTTAGTAGAGAAGAAGAATAAAACTTATCGAATGTGCATTGATTGTAGAGCCCTTAACAATATCACAATAAAGAATAGATACCCTATTCCTTGAATAGATGATCTTTTAGATAAACTACGAGGAGCTCATGTCTTTAGTAACATTGATCTAAAATCGGGTTACCATCTGATTCATATGACACAGTGATATTTTTAAGACTGCATTTATAACTAAAACCGGTCATTATGAATTTATGGTAATGGACTTACTAATGCCCCTGCTAAATTTGCACGAATGATGAACAACATTTTTCTTGATTACCAAGCTTTTGTTCTTGTATTCTTCGATGATATGCTTATTGATAGTAAGAATGATAATGAGCATGAGAAGCATCTTAAACAATTTTTTATTTACTATGAGAGAACCCACTTTACGCTAATCCTGTAAAGAGTTCTTTCAACGTAAGCTAGAATATCATATTATTTCAAGTGAAGGTGTGCATGTGGATCCAAAAAAGATTAAAGTTATAGTAGAATGGCCTACACCACAATCAGTTAATGATGTTCGTTCTTTTCTTAGGTTGGCTAGTTTCTATAGGAAGTTTGTTCAAAATTTTTCTTATTTAGCATTGCCGCTTACCTTGTTATTGAAAAAGAAAGGAAAATTTGCATGGGAACTTATCCAACAACAATCCTTTGAAAAAATCAAACATGCACTTTCGCATGCACTTGTTTTACAGTTACCTGATTTTTCACAACCCTTTCATGTTGTTATTAATGCTAGTGGTTTAGGAATAGGTGTTGTTTTAATGCAAAATGATCATCCTATTGCATTTGAGAGTAGGAAGCTTAAGCCCTTAGAAAAGAATTATAGTACATATGATAAAGAATTGTTAGCGGTTGTGCATGCTTTGCGAATTTGGAAACACTATCTTATGGGCTCTGAGGTCTTAATCAAAACTGATCAATAGGCTATTAAGCAATTATTAAATCAGCCTTTAATATTTGATCGATATCTTAAATGGACTTCATTCATTCAAAATCTCCAACCCATGATCCAATATCAACTTGGTAAAGCTAATGTTGTAGCTGATGCTCTTAGCCGTTTTCCTTCACATTCTCTTGTTTTGCATAATATTTTTGCCATCCAAATTCGTTCTTTTTAAGAAATGAATTCCACGTATGCATCTGATTTGTATTTTTCACGTGCATGGCATGAACTCAACAATGCTGCATCTTTATCTGATGAACAATATACATTTTATCATGGTTTACTTTATTTTCAACATAGATTGTGCATAACCCAAGATTTTAAAGATTTTGTTATCAAAGAAATACATGAGCCATCTTACATGGCTCATAGAGGCATACAGAGCACCATTTCTGCTTGCAAAGATTTCTTCTATTGGCCACATATGGAAAAATATATTGCACATTATGTTTCTCAATGCATTATATGTCAACGTGTAAAACGTCATTATGGTAAACCATTTGGATTGTTAATGCCACGTCCCATTCTGAACGAACCATGGGAACAAATCTCTATGGATTTTATCATAGGTCTTCCTATCACTTCATCACATAATGATATGATTTGGACAATAGTTGATAGGTTTAGTAAATATGCATATTTCATTCCTTGTAGAAAAACTTTATGTGCACCTTAGACTGCAAAATTATTCATTAAATGCATTTTTCCACATCATGGATTTCCTAAAGTAATATTATCTGATCGTGATGTTAGATTTTGTAATCATTTTTGGGTTGTCTTATTTCAACATTTTGGTTTTAAAATAGATTTTAGCTCTGCATTTCATCCTGAAAGTAATGGAAAAAGTGAGGCTACAAATAGTACTATTCTTGATTTTATGGTATTGTTATTCATTAGATAGTCTCATAAACTGGGGTGAAAAGTTGCCATTGCTTCAATTTGCTTACAATAACACCACACACACTACAGATCGTGCACCTTTTGAAATTGTTTATGGTAAAAAGCTTCCTACTCCCATGTCACTCATCCAAACTGACATTCCGATGGCTGATTCTATTGCTCAAGATCACATTTCTATACTTCAAAGATGTTCACGAGCACATTAGGAAAAGTTAGGAGCGATATATACGTAATATCAGTACAAAACGTTTAGCCAAGGATTTCAAGGAAAACGATCTTATATGGTTGCGTATCATATAAAGATGCCTCAAAAATATTTTGCAGCATCCTAAAATTAAACTTGCACCACACTATTATGGATCGTTTTGCATTATACAAAAAATTAATGATAATTCATTTAGATTAGATATACCATCTCATTGGAATATACATAATTCTTTTCATATTAGTTTACTTAAACCATTTAAAGGAACTTTACCACTCATTCTACTTCTTGATGAACCTTCTTTAATTGAAGAAAAATCTGAAATCTTGATTCTTGAGAAAATAATTGATCATGATGTCACTGCTACACGCACAGGTACTCAATATCATCGATATTTAGTTAAGTACAAAAATCACTCTATTGAAGAATGTCAATGGTATAGATAAAACACAATTAACACCCCATTATGACCACTTATTTTTTGCATATCGTACACACACATTAATGTAACACCTCCATGAACATTTCCATGCATGTGTTTTTACATGGGACATGCTTATTTTTGTTCAGTGATGGAACATGTGATTGACCATCCATGTTTATTTTTATTTTATCAATTGGGGTTAGTTGCTTTTTCAAATGAGGGGCATGTTATGAATTATGGAATGTGTTGAACAAGGAATTGTTGGAGTGCTAATCTATTAATGTATTAATGTGTTTTGGTGTTTTTGATATAGCAGCTAAAGGTTCATGAGGGCGTGAAAGGCATGAAAGGGCGGTCATCAATAATATAATCTGTAATTTATATAGTTTGTAAATAAACCCGCATAGAGGGTTCTATTATTAGAAAGAGTTAGAAAAGTAGTGGTTAGAATAAGGATTTCTCTACATGGCGATTTCTATTATTAAAAGCAAAGGTTGTCTACAAAAGAGACTAACTTTTACTTTCATGCATGCTTTTCGAAGCCGCTCTCATGTAACCACTATTTTCACCATAATAAAAAAATCCTATAAGTACATGCACTTTGTGGATTGTCAAAACAGAATGCATGGAGGGAGATTGCACCCAATACTGCATTCTATCTCGTCTTCTAGCATGTCTATTGTTCTATGTGTTTTTTGCATTCGTAACCTTTGTGTGCGCGTGAGCATAATCCTGATAACCATTGCATTTCATGTGAGGCTCAAAGGCCATTTTGTTGGAGCTAAACACACACACATACATGCTAAAAAAATACACACATGCGCACATGTAAATAAATGAATAAATAAATATATGCATACATATATATGGGATTTGGACCCAACTGATGGATAAAAAACCCACCTATCCCACACCCTAACATCCCTCTTAACCTTCTTCTAAGCACATGTAAGATAACTAACAACAGATACATACATACATACATACATACATACATACATACATACATATGTACATACATACATACATATGTACATACGTACATATGTACATACATACATACATACATACGTATGTACATACATACGTATGTACATACATACATACGTACATACATACATACATACGTACATACATACATACATACATACATACATACATATGTACATACATACATACATACATATGTACATACATACATACATACATACATATGTACATACATACATACATACATACATACATACATACGTTCTTAGACCATATATGAAATATGAAAGCGATTCAGCGTACATACCTATCCCACTAAATACATACGTTGGCTTTTTGGATCTCATACAATTTCAAATTCCAGAAGTATTATAGACCTTGAAGTGCATCGCACTTCCATGAATACATATATTTGCATGGAAAATCAGCCTTTGGTACACATTGATGTATGGATACATACATACAAACGTCCATATACTTACACATACACAAATACATGCATAGATCCATACATACATAGTGTTGTGTTTTGTAGTGAATACACACACTTATGTTTAAAACTTTTCTTGCCTTTACTCGTGGGATCATTAAAAACCCTTTGTGGATATGTATGCATTTGTATGTATATGTGTGTACATGTATACAGTTTAAACATTTTTTCCTTAAAGATAAGTCCATGTTAATTGCTATCCCAGCATTGAACTATCTTTTTAATCCTTACAGGTTCACCATCGTAGGAGAAACCTTTAGGGCTCTAGTAAGTCCTAAAAACAATGTCATTCATTTACTTACAAGTAAATCTAGTAATAGTTTAAATGTTTTTCGTATAATCTGGATATCACTGACAATTTTCATTGAGATAAACAGTTGCATAGTAATTAAAATACACCTCATTATGTTAGTATAATACTGGTTATATAATTAAAATGGGTTTTGTCTATTACGAGTTTTTACAAGGTACCATGTTAGCCTTTACAGCAGCCTCTATTCCCACATCGATCGATTGAAGTGCAAAATGCTAGAAAAATTCTTCCTGATATTCCATCCTAATGATATCATGGGGAAATTATATGCATATGGTACTTGAGGCGGCCCTCACTGCTGCTGGCGGGTTATGATTGAAGTTCGAGCATTGGCCTGTTAGATGTGGCGAGGTGTAACTAGGGTTTCTTTAGAATGCTATCCGGTGAGACGTGAAGTACGTAGTTATGAATGAGAACTGCATCATTTATCTAAATCCAAGGAGAAAATTCTTGATGACTCTTTTGAGTGCTGGTAGCGATCTGTATAAATTGCTGTAGTACAATGGCTATTTTTTGTCGTAGGACTTCGTCTGGTGAGGGTTGTTGAATGTTTTTGACATATCGGCATTTTGCATGCACAAAAGTGTAGTTAAGGTATTGTTTTTCTGTGTGCAGAAGGTATCACCTTGCAACTTTACATTATAGTTTGTTTATACTGAAGCTCGGGTGATCGTTGCGCATAAAAGGTTATAAATGAATAGCTCTCTCTCTGCCATAATCACATGAATTCCACTATGCACGATTACTAATTAATAATTGGAAGCCTGCTCGGTTTTATCAAGCACATAAAAAAATTAAACTACGAGCAATGATATGGGTCCAATCATATTATTCAAGACTTTTTATGCTATGTATCTTTCAGATTCTTCTGAGAATTCTTACTTGTCTATGAGATATTGATTATATTAAGATCCCTAATCAATTTTACCCTATCACTAAGTTTAGTATTTATACAAACACCTCGGATCCTACATGTTATAGATGTCATCAATAACGCCTCATTTAGTTCAAATCAAACCAATGCAAAGAATTTATGCTATGTCATGCAAATCTGCTAAATCAACGAGAGCAAGCTGCAATACAAACGTACTCATGTCACCACAAAAAGCCTGTCGAGGATGACAGAGTTCAGGAGGGAGGACGTGTGGAAGGGGAATCAAGCAAAAAGCGAAGAAGAAGAAAATCAAAGAATAAAGTCGCTCAGTAAGAGAATGAAGATTATCAAGAAAAAAGAACAACTCTCTGCCCAAAGCCCCGCAGGGGCACACATCAGGCAACAACGCCAAAGGCCCAGGTCGTGAGGAATGGAATTAAAGAAAGATAACAACGAGGACATTTCATGGGAGGTTGCACACAGCTTCCTCATCCACTAGGAGCTGGCGGTAAAGCGAAACAAGTCGAGGAGAGAGACATCACACAAAGGACTCTTCATCGGATAAGATAACCAATTGTCTGAAGGTCCTAGGTGCCTCCTCATCCACTGGATGCATACTGTGAGAAGAAATGGAATAGGTCCTGAAGGATGACAAAGAAGATTCAGAAATAGGACCTTTAAAACGTAAATGCTCTCTTAAAAGAGAGTAGAGGTCAGCAAATTAAGGCGCGCGGTGGCAGAAAGTAAACAGGCTCAAAGCAATACAACAGGTCAGATGTGTGAAGATAAAGACAAATTAGAAGACCAAAAGCTAGAAAGAGGCAGAGGCTGAAAAGTTGAAAAGAGTGACTAAGAACATCACATTCTTAGCCACTGATGGCATGCGTGGCAACCTGACTTAATACAGCAACCCAGATTTGTGATAAAGTAACAAATTCTCTGACAGTCCTTATCGCTTCTTCGACCACTGGGTGCGTGTATTCAGAAGTCTTAGACAAGCTATAAACGAGAAGCAAAAGCCTGTCAAGGGACGACATAGACAAAGAGGGGGAGAGTGTTGTAGAGCAAAGAGGCACGAAAGGGGAGCCCAAAATTTTCAAATTAATGGGCATATTTTTCTTCTTCAAAGTCTTAGGAAATTCCCTCAAGCCATGTAAATGCACTAGAGGAGTCCTCTAGATTCATAATCCCAAATCATTGTAATATATTTCTTGTAAAATAGTAGGAAAATAGAGATTAGCCAATAAAGTGCCGGTCACTTGTGTGAAAGGACCATTTTTTAGGGCACATGTATAGAAGTCACTTTGTGACTCTTTGTAAATACTTTTTGCCATTGTGAAGAAGGAGAGCTTCAGAATTTCGAAATTGCTTCTTTCCTGCAGATTTCCATCTTCTCTATGATCTTTTGTGTGTGTGTGGGATTGTTGTCTACCCCATCCCCTCACTTTTGAGCTATTGTAGTGTGTGTGTGAGCAAGTAGGAGTTGTGGAGTGAGTGTGTGTGTTTCCCGGCATTCATTGTTTTCATCAGAATTAGATGCGTCTCGTTGAGAGCTTCAAAACGAACCCGCTATTGGCCATATTGGGAGTTTGGAGTTGGGAGAAATCCTCGATTTAGTGAAAACTGCTGTAAGTGGTATCGTAGCAGACATTTTCAGTAGTTAAGTGAGTAAGAGAGGTAGGTTAGTTTTTCCTCATGCAAGCGAGTTGAACCACTTCACCTTCCATCACGTGTGCACACATCCTCATACGTTTGGTTAGGTCGGTTCGTCGGATTGAAAAATAAGCATGTGTCAATCCACCACTATATGCACTTGTGTGGAAAATGAGATTTAGTCTCTGTGGCACAAGTCCCTAAGGCTTTGTGACTTAGGCACACAAGCTCCATTTTGCTTTACCCTTTTGACTAGCTAGGAAAGCTGGACTACAACTCGCATAATGGGCTTGTTCTGCCTGAACTAATCTTCCTGCAATAGAACAGAGACTAGCTCCTCAAATGACAAGGCATTTGGATTGCCTTTCATCATCAACCAAAGAGAAGAAGCAAAACTCTTATATGAATCATGAAGACCATTCAAAACGGTCTACACAAGTGAGCTATCTGGTATAACCTCATCAGTAGAAATCAACTGTTCCTTCAAGTCTTTGATCTTTGTTAGGAAACTCTCCATAGAATCACCTTCATTCATGTGCTCACTCTCCAACTATTTTCGGAGGTAAGCAACACCAGCCTCATTCCTAGCTTGTTACAATGTGGTAAGTGTATCCCAAGCATCCTTAGCTGTTCTGCAAGAGCAAATGTGAGGAATAATGGCATGTTTGACAGACAAAGATATCAATGCATGTGCTTGGGCATCTCTACCATCCCAATGAATCTGCTCTACAATAGGTGCAACAGAAACAGCAACACGAATAGGAATCTGCAGAATATCATCTTCAATACCATCTCCATCAGCTCCAACACCTACCTTCATTCATGTGCTCACTCTCCAACTATTTTCGGAGGTAAGCAACACCAGCCTCATTCCTAGCTTGTTACAATGTGGTAAGTGTATCCCAAGCATCCTTAGCTGTTCTGCAAGAGCAAATGTGAGGAATAATGGCATGTTTGACAGACAAAGATATCAATGCATGTGCTTGGGCATCTCTACCATCCTAATGAATCTGCTCTACAATAGGTGCAACAGAAACAGCAACACGAATAGGAATCTGCAGAATATCACCTTCAATACCATCTCCATCAGCTCCAACACCTATATTTGCAGTACTTGTAGTCACAGGTGTAACAGGACGTCTTTCAACACCCTGCACAATGTTCCACAGTCCTTTTGCAACCAATATATCACCTTCAATACCATCTCCATCAGCTCCAACACCTATATTTGCAGTACTTGTAGTCACAGGTGTAACAGGACGTCTTTCAACACCCTGCACAATGTTCCACAGTCCTTTTGCAACCAATATATGTCGCATCATATAAGCCCATAATGGGTAGTTGGTACTATCGAACTTATCCTCAACAGCCAGTATACGGAATAGATCACTCCTTTCAGGCGTAGCTGGTGGTTAAAATATCTTGATGCAAAAAATTGATTGTATCTCAAAAAGTTGAACAGAACTGCCTAGACAAATTCTACTAAACCTGTAGCAAACCTTGAGACGCTTATACTGGCATGCAGAAACTGGTATATACCTTTGCCACAAAAAGACAAAATAGCCTACACAAGCACTGCTATAGTGCGTTTGGAGGCCGAAACGAGCTTAGATCTTTGAAACACCCTGAGTATGCTCACCCAAATTCGTACGATTCTGAGACTACAACCGAAGAGGTGTAGAGGATGCCCTAGATGAAGCGATGACATGGTCTGATACCAATTGTTGGAGTTAGATGTCTACAGAAGCACGCGAACAACATAAGGAAGAAGAAGAAGCTTGGAACACAACACACGAATGAATGTATTACTAGAGAATGTGTTCTGTTGCAGGGTGCACAAGAATTCGATTTCATAGAGTGCTCTATTTTCTTGTTCACCAAATAACCTAGCTTAAGGAAAGTCATTAACCTTTTATTGCCTACAATTCTCAGTTGTGAGTGCAAGGTATGCATCATGATTGTCATATCTACTATCTTTACTTTGTTGGCTCTATGCTTATCATGCACATCGATGAATATCATCATAATAAGGGAATCAAATATGAATCAGTGAACTACCCATCATCTTTAATTACTTGTATAATTTTGCATGTGGAGTAGTTACTGATGGGGGATGATTCTAACACCCCAATGCAAGAATGTAAGATGGCTGCCCTCCACTAGGTCCACAAGTAGCGATATATGCTCAGTGTTCTAAAATTTTCTCTGCACCTATACAAAGACTTAAAAATGAAATTTTCAAACTTATAGTAGACTATAAGATCTACCCAACAAGCTCTAAATAATCCCAAATGGATATTCTAGTTGGGAGAACCACCCTCTACCAAACAAGTTACATGATTCTAACACTCTCTACCTATGTGCAAAGATATACCTTCACAAAGTTGGCAGTTTCTCACAACTCACTCTATCAAAGAACTTAAAACTTTGGCAAGTTCAGGGCACTATATGAAAAACCAAATGAAGCTTGAAATCAATGAAAATGAGTACAATGAGAGCTCAAAAATTCTATGCAATCCATTATAATCAGATTTGGAAAAGCCTAGCTACACCTCTAGATAGAGAGGAGCAAAGTCATGAGAAAATGAGATAAGCGAGCAAGGGGCTGCTTGCTAGAGTTTATGAATTCACTAAACTAAGTGGGAAACTCATGGAATGCATACAACTCAAGAAACAAAGGTGCTTATATAGAGTTTTACTTTCCCTACAATCTAGCTAACCTCCCACCAATCAATGTAGGTGCAGTTTTTGGTGGTTGATTGGTGAGATTTGAATTTGATTGAGTTTGGTGGAGCTTCTAACTTGATTTCATGACTTTGGCTCTTCCTTTTTGATTGACCCACTTTTAAAACTCGTGGTTTAGTCCTTTTGCATGATTAAGACTTGATTTTCAACACTCCCCCTCAAATCTCAATGCCTAGGTCCTTCATTCCAATGCATGCCTTAAAGTGTTGTAGCTTTCCTCCATCCAAACCTTTACTAAACATAGCTACATATTGGTCCTTTGTATTGACATGCTCCAACTTAACATTTTTTGACATGATCTTCTATATAATAAAGTGTTAATTCACTTCTATGTGCTTTGGCCTTGCATGGAACACCAGATTTTGAGCCAAGCATATGCTACTTATGTTGTAAAAAAAAAGAGGTACTTGATTAACCTACAAATCAAGATGAACAAACAACTTCTTGAGCCACATAAGCTCACATAGACTTGTGCTAAGCCTCTATACTCAGCTTTGGTCAATCAGAGAGCCATTGTTGGTTGTTTCTTTGACATCCATGAGATGGCCTTCTTCTTTAGCATGATAACATATCCACTAGTGCTACTCCTCTCATCTTTGGAACCTACCCAATCAGCATCACAATAAACTTGTACATTTAATCCATCATCAAATGGATAATATAGAACTTCATTCGTTGATCCTTTGAGGTACCTAAGTATCCTTTTGGCTACCTTTCTTGGTGCCTACAAGAATTGAGATAGCGCTCCAAGTACATGTGCAATATTTAGTCTTATAATAGTAGCATACAAGAGAGAGCCAATTATTGACCTATACATGGTGACATCATTCCCTTCTTCACCTTCATGAGCACTTAGTTTTACATTTACTTCTAATGGATTTGAAATGGGCTTGCAATCACACAATCCAAACTTCTTCAAAAGATCTAGAATGTATTTCCTTTGCATCAATTATATACCTTCCACTTTATATAGTAGTTCAATCCCAAGGAAGTACCTTCAAATCCCTAAATTAGAGAGTTTAAACTCACATCCAAGCTTCCCCCTTATGTCCTTGATGTTGGCTTCATCATCCCCTATAATGATCAAATCATCAACATATATACAAATGAAAACAATTTAGCTACCTTCCTTCTTCACAAAGAGTGATGGGTCTACATGACTTTGATTGTATCCACATTTTAACTAGTCCAAAGGTCTTTGGTTCTTGGCGTTTTCTTGAGTCCATAAAGAGCCTCCTTAAGCCTGCATACATGATGTGGAAAACTCTCATCTTCAAAGCCTTGGGGCTGCTCCATGAAGATTATCTCTTCAAGCTTTCCATTTAGGAAAGCATTCTTCACATCTAACTGGTACATCTTCCAACCTTTTGAGGATAAAATTGCAATCAAACTTCTTATGGTGGACATCTTAGCTACTGGAATGAATGTTTCCTCAAAGTCGACGCCATAGGTTTGAGCGAAACCTTTGGCAATCAGCCTTGCTTTATACCTAGAGATGCTCCCATCTTAATGCCTCTTTACCTTGTACACCCATTTGTTGCGAATGACTTTCATGTCCTTTGTTCTTGGCACCAATGACCAAGTATCATTTTCTTCAAGTGCCTTTACTTCCTCCTCCATGGCTTCAATCCATTCCTTATGCTTATTTGCTTCTTCAAAAAAGTTAGGTTCTTCACAAGCTTTACCTTGACTCATGTAGGCATAGTGTCTTGCAATGAATGAATCATAAGTTAACCTTTGAACAGGGTTGTTGGGGTTTAGCAACACATAACTACTTATTCACACTACAAACCTCCAACAACTTAATCTCAACACTAATCTTAACTCACACAACAGAAATATTCACATATAGAATTCAGGTTCACCACTTTCATGCATGTGTCAACACAATATTGAATAGAATTTTTCTCAAATAGACATAACGTTTCATTTGCGCTGAGTAGAAAAAGGCAAAATATTTCATTAAAGTTCTTTTAATGACAGTGATTACAAGGTAGATAATAGTTACACTTCTATGAAATGATAAGACTAGAGATCAGTGATTGTGTTCAGCTTGCACCAAATTAGTTTAGGAATCTTCTTTCTTCTTCTTATTAAAACAGACACTTCTTCATTTACAGATATTCTCTTCTTCTCCGAGTTCATATTTCTTCATCTCCCTAAAGATGCTTCTTCTTCATCTTACATACTCACATGAACAAAATACAACAAACATAATCACATGACATCCACACTTAACTAATTTGTGACTACTTATTAGAATTCCGATGAAGCAAAATACAGATTTGGAAAAACTCGGGGTCAGCAACATCCGATTCAGGATCATTCCGATTTAGCAGACCTTTGGACATTCGACTCACTACATACTGTTCCAATTTCTCACCCCTCATAAAGGGTATTTAACCCTATTGGATGACCGTACCTCACCATTAGGTGGTAGGAATCTCCTCCTCCTTGGTTGAGATGCTTTAAAATTTGGAGTTTCTAATTTTTCCATATCTTCATTGCTTGTAGATTCCATGTCTACCCATCGATGGTCTTTGTCATTTGCCTTTTGCTTTCCTTTGCTACTTGCTTCACGTGAATGAGATTCATTCCTTGTCGTTCCATGCCAAGCTAATGTAGTACTCTCTTTTGATGGTGTGCTTGAAGTGTTTGGATCACTCATCTCCATACTTTGTTGTTTCTCTTTGAACTTCTTCTCGGAAACCAAATACTTTGAGATGTGAAAGGTTGGGTTTCTTACGACATCAAGCTTCATAAAGTGTAACTCCATGTACTCCTAAAGTTGGACACCTATTCATAATCTATATGGCTGTATTTGTTGCATCAACCCAATAAGAGTTAGGAACATTCATTTCATTTAACAAAGCTCTAGCCACTTCTTCTATGTATCTATTCTTCCTCTCTACCACCCCACTTTTTTGAGGTGCATGAATTGCCTTTTGATGCCATGGTCATGTAGAAAATCTAAAAATTCATTTGAAAAATGTTCTTCCTCTCCATCCGATCTAAGAGTCTTTATATCCTTCCCTGTTTCCTTCTCCACTAGGTTTTTGAACCTCTTGAAGTAGTAAAACACTTATGACTTTGACTTCATGCAATACATCCAAACAAACCTTGAATGATCATCTATAAATGTGACAAAATATCTATTACCTCCAATGGATGGCTCCCTTGTAGGTCCCCATACATCTATGTGTATGAGATTTAATACTTCATTGCTCACATGTGCTCCCTTCTTGAATTGCAATATGCTTTGTTTCCCTAATTGATAGGCATGGCACAAATGTTGCATATTCTGAGATGTAAGATCAGGTAAACCACTCACCAAGCCCTTCCTTTTCATGTCCTTCATCATTTGTAAGTTTATGTGTTCAACTCTTTTATTCCATAAGTGGATTTTTGCAATCTGTTTATTTCCAATTGATAAGTTGACAATGTTAGGGGTTGATGGCTTTACCTCTATGGTGAAGAGTCTTCCTTGCTTCTTTACTTTTGCTATGAGCTTATAGTCTTGAATGGGGTCCTCAACAAAACATCCTCGATCATTGAACCTCACCTCATAACCTCTTTCAACCATTTGACCTACCAAAACCAAGTTCTTTGTGATGGTTGCCACATGCAACACATCCTTCAACACCTTGGAGCTTTGCGATCAATTCAATGCAACATCTCCCACATGTGTAATCTTGTGCTCAGTGTCTTCCCTATTGAGGGGTAAGCTGATCAGTCAAAATATGTTGTATGGGAAGTATGTTGTATCGAAAGTATGTTGCATCGGAGCGTTGTTGAATCTATGTTTTGCTGAATTCGATGTTGCTGAGTCAGATTTTTAACAGATAGTTACAATTTAGTTAGGTACCAATGTCGCGTGAATATATTCAATATTTTTTTTTGTATGGTGAGGAGAAGAAAAGACGAAGCATCTCCAAAAAGAAAAAAAAAGAAAAGAAGAAGAGGTTCACACATTCACAGTCTGATTTGTGATTTGTATTGAAGAAAACTCTTCTAGAAGCAGAAATTGCTCAATTCGTAATGTATTCTCTGTAGTTTTCGAGGACTTAATGAAGCATCTTCCTTATAATTATTCAATACATGTGTGTGAATGTTATCTATACTTATGTAGTTTTCCTATTTAGCATTGTCTAAACAGAAAGTGGTGAATCTGAAATTTTGTGTGTGCTTATTCACTCTATGTGAGAAAGATCAATGCCAAGTTTATTTTCTATGCGAGTTTGATTAAAGTCAGTAGAGATGTGTTGATCTCGAATCCCAACACATTTGGTGATCCCATTGTGTTGTTAATGAAGCAAGAGATGAATGACAGGAAGAAGAGGAAGGTTTAGTAAGGTCTATTATAGAAGAGCACAAGCACAATTAAGTAACATGGAGTCATTCTCTAATTAGTACGATTGGTATGAAGCACAAGAGGAATCAAATTTGGAAACTGAAGAGGAGGAAGCAAGAACAGGTGCAGCGGAGACAAGGCTAGTGGGTGGTATAATGGGAGCATTATTCATAACAAGAGCAACTATAGGAGTTAGAAGATGACTCTAGTTTGACCCACTTGGAGGGGTGACCAATGGATATCCAGCCATATATGGTGATGAAATCAAACTCTAGTAATTTGCAGCCACATTGGAAGGAAGAGCAATGAGCTGGTTTAGTCAATATGGTATTGCTCATTTCGCTACATATGATGCATTAAAACAACATTTTTACAAAGGTTTAAGAAAAAAAAAAACTCCCTCTGATGTGTTGAGGAAGTTGAGAGCAATTAGATAGAGGACCATGTTACTACCCTTGGTTGCTCCTCATTGTCTGAAATATGGACTAATGACTCCTGAAAAATTAATTCCTTAGAAAACTCACCTTTTAACTTTTGAGAAACTAAGGCTATTTCTTTTGTCTTGTAGCCAGATTTAAATAAATCAATGTATACAACATCATGCTACTTTGTCTCCTTGCCAAAAACTTGTTCCTGTTTTTTACCCACTGATGCATCCAATTGACTTATACTCTATTTTGGCCATACCACTTCCTGCTTGTCAACCTGTTTAACAATATGAAACAAAACAACCAAGTATGCTTCCATCCTGTTATTTATGAGCATTTTTTGTCTATCCCCTGCAAAAATCTCACTATGCATTCTCTCGTACACCCAATGTGCCCAACTAACTCTCCCTCCTACTTCTGTACATGCTAAAGGAGAAAAATTCTCCTTCGACATATATTCATACTTAACGATGAAACATAGATGTTCTAAAAACCACTTTAATTGCTCACGTCGTGCATATGTAGCATTCTTTATCATGTTATACTGCCACCCACCATCATGTGGTCCAAAATCCTTCTTTAACATCTCCTCTGAACACTTGGGAATTACAACTTCCTTATGCAAATGTAATTTAAACATTTCGGCAACAAGATCTAGAGAAAATTTCACCTGCATAGAAAGTTGGCCTTTTGTCTTCTTAATGATCTCCGATTGGCTCTTTGCATAGTAGTTACATCGCCATGTTGACCAAGGAAGAGAGGAAAACTCAAAGAGAGAAATACACTGCAACCACATTACATTCAGAGGTGCACTGACATTAATCTCCATTTTGAAATCGGTGAAGGGGTCCATCAGTGATTGCACAAACTTGCTGGCTGAAGTTGGTGTCGAAATTTCCTCCTCTTCCTCTTGTAGTAGACTATCACTTTCCTCAGAAGTGGACCATCTTTCTGAGCTGCAACCTCCCTACATTTCCCTTGGCCTCTCGTTTCTATTGTATTGCTAGTCGAAGCAATAGAGGTTACACTGACTATCTTCTTTCTCGGCATGAAGTAGCATCGATAGACACAAAACACAAGTGCCAAGCTTCAAATAATCTCTTAAGTACTTGTACGGCACCACCTTTCGCGCATGTAATAGTGAATGTTGATAATGCCTATCCATAAGTGAGATTTACCTCTAATAATTTGACATCTTTCCACAAAACGATGAAATCATTTAAAAACTCTTTACTCGTGTGTTTTTCCTTGAACACTTTAGTGCACAAAACTATGCCAAAAAAATACGATCCTAAAAAACTTTCACCGAATTCACCCTTTCCGATCCAACAAACTCCGAGAGAGGAAACTCTGATGGAGCAAAGTTTGATTCCATCTGTTATTCTGAGCCACGAACAACAGGCCAAGCAAAATCATTTGGTGATATCCGATCGATAAAACTCCGAGAAAGCAAAATTTTTCTATTCTTGCCGAAAAAAATCTAGCTAAGCCAAATGTTTCAAAAACCTTTTCTACTAATATACCCCAACTTCTGAAGTTATCATAAGAGAACCAACATAATCTTACAAAGGTACTTAATGACACCTTGAAAGAAGCATTCTTCAAAAAACATACCATTATTGGTCCGAATGTAGAAAAATAAGCTTTTCTACAACAATGATATCAAAGGGTGCCCAATTGCACATCTAAACTCATTAATTCGTGAATAAAATTTGATGATAACAAAATCCCTGGATCAATTATTATGACAATAAGCTTCCTATGCATATTTTCCACTTGAACTTTCTGTGCCACTATAATATCTTCATGAACCTTCACTACTTCCACATGCATTTCCTCTTGATCCAATATCATTTTAGAAACTACTTCTTTCTGTTGTACCTTTTGTTGAACCTGATTTTTAAAGTCCCCGTTTTCAGTCTGCTGCTTCTGCACTTCATGTATAACTTTTTCATGTTGATTTCACTTTCTCTACAACTCTTTCTACCAATCCTGCACTTGTGTTTGCTATATTTGATATTCTTCAGAATTGAGCATTTCATTCATTCGCTTCACATTATCACATGAAAACCATTGCATTCTCAAGAAAGCACTTAATGTAATCTTAGACCAACAACTATCAATAAAACATGCCACCACCAAAGACAATGTATATAAATAGGCCTTCTTATTTTTGTGATCAATAATTTTGCTAATCTAATTGTCAAAATTAAACATCACCTGTAGTAAATTAGATGCCAACCAATCCATATGCGGCGGCTTCCCTTGAAATTTCTTCAAATGAAATCCATTGATCAATTTTTCCATTCTTGTTCCAAACACATCAGCTAGTAAAAAAGTTCCTTGACCTAAGTCCTGCACAATCTAATACGAACCTTTATATCTCAATGTAAGTTTTACTGGATGAAGCCCTAACTTAGAGTTGTACACCATCACCCAATCTCCTTCTTGAAATGACTTAAATTTCACATTCATATGAATCCAAGCTTGTCTCCGTCGTTGAATTACTTCTATTATGTATGCACTAACTAAGTGATCCTCCTCCATTTGAAGAAGATACTTACTTCTATGCTTGACCAACACTTCACGAGACATCTTCTCAGCAGTTACTCTCAATGTGGGACCTTTGGGAACTACAACTTCCAATCCATAAACCAATCTCAATGGTTTTATACCTATTGTCACTTTGAAAGTTATTCAAAATGACCATACATTGAATCAAGTAAATCCCAATTTCTTTTATTATCATGAACTATCTTTTTAAGAATATGCATCAAGGTTTTGTTGGTACTTTTTGCTTGACCATTTTCTTGTGGGTGATATGCTATAGAATTGTTATGCATAATCAAATGAGTTCTTGTTAATTCTGAAATCACTTGATTGAGAAAGTGAGAACCTCTATCACTTACCAACTCTACTGGACAACCAAACCTAGTCATAATGTTGTGGTAGAGGAACTTTGCCACACTTGCTATCTTGTTGTCCTTCAATGCTTACTGCTTCTACCCACTTCGTGCAATAATCTATAGCTACAAAAAATACCGATTACCACATTGAGTAATGGGCTTAATAGGTCCAACAAAATCCATACCCCACTTTTGAAATGGATCCTAAGGTAAAATAGGATGATCAGATATCCGATCCGAATTATTTGGTTGGCATGTTTTCTGACAAATCACACATCTTTTAGCAAACTCACGAGCATCCTTTAATACATTAGGCCACCAAAATCTTGCTTGTAACACCTTTTTCCCTATAATATCTCATGACAAGTGACCTCTTGTTGGACCTAAATGTGATTCTTATAACACAATTGGTTGCTCAAACTATGGTAC
Organism: Ceratopteris richardii; assembly: GCA_020310875.1. Lineage (NCBI taxonomy): Eukaryota > Viridiplantae > Streptophyta > Polypodiopsida > Polypodiales > Pteridaceae > Ceratopteris > Ceratopteris richardii. The sequence continues at coordinate 9,248,672 of CM035412.1, forward strand.
ACATCTCTTAATGACCTGATCCACCCCTTTCCTATACAATGCACAAGCTAGAACCAAATATGGTCTACTTTTGAGAGCAAACTTCCTTCTTTGATCAGGTGTAAAATGTGAAGGTATTAATCCATCGGTCAAAAACACTAATAATTGATCATTTCAAGAATCAAAATCAACAATTTGTGCATTAAACAGCTCCGCATCAGCGAATTCATCATTTACACCTGTAGGTGCTTCACCTGATTCCAATCTACTAAAGTAATCTTGCACTCTCTCTCCATTTGCTTCTTGAGACTTTGTATGCTCTTCTCATCTGTACCTGTAAGAATTATGTCATCAACATATATGCACATGCAAATGAACCCATTATCACTTCCTTTAACAGGCAAGCTACTATCTGCTTTAGACACTTGGAAACCAAGCTCCTTCAAGAACTTCACAAGTCTATAGTTCCATGCCCTTGGGGCCTACTTCAAACCATACAAAGCTCTCTTGAGTTTACATACATATTTTGGATACCTTTTATCTTTGAAACCTTTTGGTTGCTCCATGAAAACATCATCTGAAATGTAACCATTTAGAAAAGCATTCTTCACATCTAATTGAGAAATCTTCCAACCTTAACATGGAGCAATAGCTATGAGAGTCCTTATAGTTTTCATCTTTGCCACAGGACTATAAGTCTCATCATAATCTATACCATATGTTTGAGCATATCCTTTCACAACAAGTCTAGCTTTATATCTAGACACACTTCCATCTGCATACCTCTTTGTCTCATAGACCCATTTGCATCCAATGATCTTCTGATTATTTGGTTCAGGAACCAAGTCCCATGTCTCATTCTCCATTAATGCATCATACTCTTCCTGCATAGCTTTCTCCCAATTTTTCTTACCTTTTGCCTCTTCATATGTAGAAGGGTCTTCCTCTGCTTTCACCATGTAAGCATAATCTTTAGTTGTAAAAAAAGAAGTTTCATAGCTATACCTTGTAGGTTGCCATTTATGCCTTGATGACCTTCTCAGTTCTCCACTCTTTGAAGTTTCTGGTTCATGACATTCTGGATCAAACCTTGGTATTTTTTCAACTTGAACTTGTGCTTCATTGTTCTCTTCTTCATCAAATATTTTAACCTTTGATTTACCTTTCTTTTGATTCAAAGTTTCTTCATCACCTGCATGAATGTTGATTGTACTTGCATACCAAGTACCTTGCTCATCAAATGTAACATCTTTTGACACAAGGAATTGCTTTGTGGATGGACTCCATAGCCTATAACCCATCTGCTTATCATCATAACCAATGAACACATACTTTTTAGCTTTAGGTTTCAATTTATGCCTCAACTATGATGGCACATATGCATAAGCCAAACATCCAAACACTTTGCAATGATCCAAGGTAGGTCTTTTACCCCACCAAGCTTCATATGGTGTCATACCTTGCAAATCTTTACATGGTAACCTATTAACCAAGTAAGTGGCTGTATTTACAACCTCAACCCATAAATAATTGGGATACTTTTTCTCCTTCATCATTGACCTTGCAAACTCAACGAGAATTCTATTTCTCCTTTCTGCTACACCATTTTGTTGAGGAGAGTATGTGCAAGTAACTTCCATTTTTATACCTGTATTCCACAATTAATCACTAAATTCATTAGAGAAATACTCTGCCCCTCCATCTGACCTTAGTCTCTTCAACTTTTGACATGTGATTCTCTCTGCATACACATGATAATGTTCAAATGTATTGAATACCTCTTATTTATCTTTGATCACATATATGGTGATCCACCTAGTAGCATCATCAACATAAATAACATAATATTTTGAACCATTAATGCTAAAGTGTTTTGATGGTCCTCACACATCTGTGTGTACCCATTCAAGCTTCTCTGAATACATGAATCCATGTTTATTATATGATTGCTTATGAGCCTTACCTAATTGACATGCCTCACATCTTTATGTCATATGTTGACCTGCAATATTAGGTAATCCGAGAATTGAACCATTGTTAACCATATCCTTAATACCTCTTTCATTGAAATGTCCAAGCCTTTTATGCCAAAGATCTAACTCAGAGATCTTATGTCCTCCATAAGTGAACAAGGCATGACAAACATTACCTTGAATCTTCAATGTGAAGAGCCCTCCTTCTTTATTCCTTGAAACAATTTGTTTAGACGCTAGGGTCTTCCACAAAAACTCCATCATTGAGCCTTACTTGATAACCTTTCTCAACACTTTTCCCTAAACTTATTAGATTCTTTGGAAGTGTAGGAACATACAAAACCTTACTCAGAAGAGTGCTCCCATCCTTAGCCTTCACTGATTCAATTGACTTCACATTGTGCTTTGTATTATATCATGTGTTTGAACCACATGATTACTTACCTTATTCTCCAAATGAGTTATCAAAGTTTTGTTACCACTCAGGTGATTGCTACACCCTGAGTCAATGTAGAAGACTCTTTGATCTTCATTTTGCCTTTCACAAGTTGCATTCATGATTAAAGTTGAGTCTTCCTTCTGATCTGAAGCATAGTTGTAATAGATATTATTGTAGGATTGACTTTGGAAACCTCTACCTGCATTTCTTCCAAAGAAACCTCTACTACCTCTACCTCTAAAATTACCTCTCTGATTTCTATTACCTCTTCCTCTTGAGTTAAAATTCTCATTATATCCTCCATTATTCTGATTATTATGCCAACAATCATGAGCTAAATGATTATTCTTACCACAAATCCAGCAAGCTTTGGCTTCATCTTTATTGCTTCTACCTCTACCGCTTCCTTTTAGGAAGTTAGCTAGGCTAGTTGTAATTTCTTCTTCATTCAATTGTTGCTTGCCTTTGTTACAATTCTTCTTGTCCTTTGAATACATTGCTTGACCTATACTTTTATCAACATCACCTTTGACATCCTGCTCAAAAGTTAGCATATGTCCTAGCAATTGATTCAAATCAGGAGTAAAATGATCTCATGTCAATTCAATAGACAAAACGAATGGCTTCCATTTCTCATCTCCTCTGAAACCTGTGAGGATTTTCCTTACCAATTTATCCTCTTCAATATTTTCATCAACTGCTCCTAATGCACCTGCAATGTCCTCCATCCTTGCTACATCATAAAAAATGCATTGAGAAGCCTTCTTCTTGAATGTGGTAAACTCTGCCCACAAAGATGCCTTTCTTGACTTTATAGTGTTTTGGAAATGCTCTTCCAAAGCATTCCAAATCTCACTTGCACTTTTCAAGTCCTCTAATGTGAGGTAGCAAATAATCGTTGACTCCCATGTAGATAATGCTTCTTGCTTGAGCATCCTTCTTCATGCATGTCTTCAAATCTGAGAGTTCATCCCTAGTAGGAACACTAAGATCTCTGAATTCTGGTTTTTCTTCTTCACCTGTGATATAACCTATCAAGTCTTTGCTCATGAGATGACCTTCCATCCTCATTGACCAAGATGGATAGTTTTCTCTATCCAATTTCTCTATCTAAAGAGAATCTCCCATCCTTTCTTCACCTGTGTATTAAATTCTTCAAGCTTTGTGAGAAATAAGTGTACCTTTACTCTGAATGTAGTTCCTTTTGGTTTTCTTGATAACTTCAGGCCTCCTTCTCTAGCTTTTAGTTCAAAATTTTAGCTTTTGAATCTTCAAAGGCTGATTTCTATATAGTTGCAATAGTCGGGGTCCTCCTTTCTTCAATTTTGATGATTCTTGCTCTGATACCACTGATGGAGAGTGTTAATCTCCAAAAGAACAAGTTATCCTTGATGTTAGAGCACCTCTATATCAAGAAAAACTCAAAACCTTAACCAAGTTTTGAAGACCAATGCCAAATCATCAAGATTCTATTTAATTGTGAAGGAAGTCACTGCATAGAAAAGTCTCCTGCACTTAACTCATTCATTGGCTGAGAAAATGTGTAAAGTTTCTAATGAAACTTTGTACAAAGTGTCTAAAGATTGCGCACCTTCACCAAGTTAAAACTTCTCAAAAGGTTTAGTAAATCTTGAGATTTACTCCAGACAATTCACCTATGTCTAAAATTGTACTCCTCTATAGTCGACTTTGACACCTGCAACTTCTAATGCATGGTTCTCTTAAACTAGAACCCATTTATTCAAATTCTTTTACCCATAGGTAGCTTACCCTCCAAATTAAAGAATGAGTGATTGCTTGCTTAAAACTTTACACTATGGAAGGAGAACTGACCAAAACATTATCATTGAATTTGCATGTGTTGCAGTCTTCTCTTCTTCACATTTACACATGTAAATGTTTCTACTCTCAATTCTCTCAGTATTATCAAAATTAGAATCTGAAAATTTTTACAGAGGTCACTCAACTATAGAATTAGACTTATCCGAAAGCATTTCACAAAAGAATAAACACAGAAGGAGCACTAAGCAAAATATCGGGTGCAACTTTTCTTCTATTCAAGAAAACTTTACATCTGTTTGATAAGAGATATTCTCTTCACCTCTAAAGTGTCTAATGACTCTTACAACTTGTCATTCATCATCTCTCACTCATGACCTGACTTTGTACTTGTATATATAGGCATATATGTACAAGCTCATGACCATAACAAAAGTTTAAGTGAGCTAATTACAAGTTTAGTGTACATGTATATACAAGTCTTCATTCTCTGATCATGCACTAACTTCAAGCTTCATAAATTGGTCTTTGCTTCATCCTTTGACTTCAAACCTTTGCCCAAAACATCAATTGATGGTTGTCATGCAACAACACCCACCTTCCTATCAATAAAGGCTTCTTGATCAAATACACCAAAGCCTTATGATCAACATGAAAAAACACTTTATTACCCAATAAATAATGTCTAAACTTGTTAAGAGCATACACCGTTGCTAAATCTTTGCTTTCAGTCATGGGATAGTTTTGTTCAACTGTAGACAACACCCTAATAGGATAATATACAGGTCTATACCATCCTTTTTCCTTGTGCTGCATCAAAATTGCTGCTACAACCACATCTGATGCATCAACAAATATATGGAATGGCAATGACCAATCGGGTGGCTGCAAAATTGATGCAACTGAAACCATCTTCTTCAACTACTGAAATTCTTTTTCTTGATCTTAAGCCCTTACAAATGGAACATCCTTCTTTGTCAAATGTATGAGTGCTAAAGAAATGTTGGCCAAGTACCTTAAATACCTAGCATGCCACTTAATCTGATCAGTGAACCTCATTACTTCCTTGACATTTATGGGTGCTTTTGCTGTCCTAATGGCTTCAATCTTTTTCACATCACTAGCCATTCATTTTTGAGAAATGACATGTCCCAATAAAATACCACGTTTTACTGCAATGATGCTCTTGAATGGATTGAGCACCATCTTGAATTTCCTACATCTATCTAAACAAGATTTCAGATGCAACAAGTGTTGTATCATTTTCCAAACGTTGAAAAGTCATCCACAAAGACTTGCATGAAATCTGGCAAATAAGGTTCAAACAATTTATGTGCCACATACTTGAATGAAGGTGGTCCATTCTTCAATCCAAAACTCATGATTGTAAACACATAAGCATCAAATTCTATAATGAATGTAGTTTTGTGCTGATCCTCCTCAGCAACATGAATTTGATTGTAACCTAAAAATCCATCCAAAAAACTATACATCTCATGTGTAGCTACTGCATCTAATACGGCCTCACAAAATGGCATAGGGAAGGGATCCATAATTGTTGCTTCATTTAACTTTCTATAATCAACACAAATTCTCAACTTCCCATTCTTTTTAGGGACCACGATAATGGGATACTGCCAACAACTTATCAATATCTTACTTAACCTACTTAGCAAAATTAGGATTCATCCGATACCTTTGCTGCACAACCAGAACTGCATCCTTCTTTAAATGTATCTGATGTTGATGTAAATGAGGGTCTATTCCGTTCACCTGTGAGTAGTCCCAAGAAAAAACATCCACATATTCCTTTAATAAACAAATCAGGTCTTCCATGAACTGACCCTCTAATTCTTTGCTTACTCTCACCATCTTCAGTTCAGTCTCCATCCCCAAATTAATTTCTTGAAGTTCATCCTCTTTTACCTTGCTATACCTCTTTCTCCATTCCCCAATTCCTTAAAACTATGATCAAGTAATATATTCATTCTTGAGCCACCATCAAGCAACACTTCATCAAATCGCCTTTGATTATACTTTGCCTAAATTATTGGCACAACAATCCACATGAGCGGGATCAATATTATTAGCTGATGTTGAAGGTACCTGCATAGTTGCTGGCTTTGACTGCTGTCCAACAAGTTTCTTCAATAACGTCTCTCTAAAAGCTGGTACCAAAGATAATAATTGATCTAAGGACAGTTATAAAGGAGATATAATGATTACCTCAAACCAGTCATTATCCAAATCTTTCTTGGACTTAATCTTATCCTCTTGCTTCATTTTTTGTAAGAATACTACATCATCCTACTCCTGAGATGAACTTGGAAATTCCACTTGTTTTTGTTGATCCTATTGGATCCATTTTTTAACTTGGTCTCTTATATGTCTATGTTCTTGCCAATGGATGGGACCTTTATTTTTAGACCTTGTAATTGCCAAGAAATCCACTTCTTTGTTCTTACCACATTGCTTGCAATCACAATTCCACTGATTTCCATCATTTCGATGTAGACTTCCTAATGTATTGGCACCTACATTATTATGACACTCTTGATCTGATAATTCTATAACTATAGCATTGGCCTAAGAGTCATGCTAATCCTCTTGTTGTCCCTATCCCTGTTGATTATTTTGATTATAGTGAACCACTGGTATACCCCTTTCTTCTCTATGATTCACCCATAAAGGAAAATTAAGCCCTATCCAAGGATCAGGAACTGAACAATACCCACAAGGCATCATCCTAGGTGGTCTACCATACTAATTTCCTTGTTGGTTATTTCCCTATTGGTTCCCCTATTCTCACCATAGCGGCCATCCTTGTTGTTGCCTCTAAAAATTACCTCGTGCCTGAACTGGAATAGCCTGATTGGTAGCCACTTCATTATTATTTCTATTGTCTTGCCTTGAACTTTGCCCTCTATGCTTCGGGTTGTACAAACACTGATTTGTTGTGTGTCCATCTTTGTCACAAATGTCACAAAATCTTTTCTCTTTCGGAGCTATTATAGAATATCCATGTTTCTTTAACTTACTAATCAAGACTTCCTCTTCACTTTGTTTAAATTTATGTTTGCGATGTCTTCTAACCACCACTTCTTCTTCTTGAGTATCAGAATCAGAATCGGTTGTCCCTTTCTCTGATTCCATTTCTGAATCTGATTCAGCATTTGAACTAGAATCACTATGTCTCTTTTTCGATTTGCCAAATCTTCTTTCCACTCTTGGAGCTGCTAACACTAGCACATCATAACCATTAGCGACATCCACACTTGCAACTACATGCCTGATGCGACTCCTTAATCCTTTTAGGAAGTAACCCGCCAACATCTTGTCGGTAGGTCTCACGTTACCCTGTAATCTTTCCATTAAAGTTCTAAATTTTTGAGCGTAGGACATTCAAGCTATCAAAGAAAAGGAGGTTAGAGCCTGAGTTGCAAACAGTCGTGGATAAATCTATAGGTGAGCAGAGTCAACAATCAAAGACTGAAATAGGTTCAGAAGTGAAAATGATGCAGATGAAGTTGGAGGAAGTCTCTAAGTTCTTACTGAAGCAGGAAGAACAACTGAGACCAACAGAAGCAGCGTGTGGATACAATAAGTACTGAAGAACATCAAGTACTAAAGGTACAGGTTCTGAGTCTTCAAGAGGAATTACAAAGGAAAAGTTAGGAGTATGAAGAGATAAGCACTCAATGCAAACAACAGCAGGCCTTTGAAATCTCGAAGGCAAAAAAGTCATTGCAGGAATTTGAGTTATTTGGTTGGAGCCTTCTTGGCTGCTTGAGCTTGATTTTGACCTTACTCTCCCTCTGCCATGGGATTTTTGTCCGCCTCTTTTGCCTTTGCCTCTACCTGCATAGAAAACATGGGCTTGGCTGCCTTTCGATTGTGAACCTCCTTGGTTCATCTCCTCGATCACCATCAATGTGACTAATTGATCAAATTGTGGTAGGGAATCCCTCACATAAACTGATGTGGTGAATGCTTTCCACCTTTCTTCCTCTCTCAAGCTATTGAGAGTGTGCATGACAAGATCATCATCTTTGATTTGGCTCCCAATTGAGCCTAGAGCATCTGCAAGCTCCTTAACCTTCAAAATATACTCATTAATGTTAGTACTTGGTGTTTTCTTGAGATTATTTAGCTCATTCTTGAGCTGAATCTTACTTGCCTTGGTTGTCTCTCTAGGGTCTCCTAAACCTTCTTGGATGTGTCCAAGTCTTGTATATGCCCTATCATGCTATTGCTTATGTGTTGGGATAGAATGAATATGACTCTCCTATCCCTTTCTATACATTCATTAAGTGCCTTGACCTACCTTTGAAGTGGTGGATCATGTACATGAGTCATTGGGTCCATGCCGCTCACCAATCCCCACAATCCTTTGCCCATAAGGTAGTTGCTAACCCTAAAGCTCCATGATTGATAATTGCCTTTATCTAACTTCTCTATTTTTGTAGTATATTGAGCCATACTGAGCTCTAAGATGATCCTCTAGCTTCTCCTCAAGTGCTTTTATGCTTTAAAATGTGTGAATATTAACTTTTGATAGCTTATCCCTTGCTAACCTTTCACTAGTTCAGATCTAGGTTGACATAGCCCCCTTTCGATGTCTTCTTACTTTGATAATTTCTCCTTGTGCTTCCACGATTTTTCTTGATCCCTTCAACCCTTCAATATGATTCCCAATGATGACTCCAAGCCTCCAAAATGGCTTTGATACCACTGATGGGGGATGATTGTAACACCTCAATGCAAGAATGGAAGATGGCTACCCTCCATTAGGTCCACAAGTAGTGATATATGCTCACTCTTCTAAACTTTTTTCTACACCTGTACAAAGACTTAAAATGCAATTTTGTAGACTACAATAGACTATAAGAGCTACTGCAAGAGCTCTAAATCATCCCAAATGGATATCCGAGCTCGAAGAACCACCCTTTGCAAGACAAGCTACCTATTTGCAACACTCTCTGTCTATGTGCAAAGATATACCTTCACATAGTTGGCAATTTCTCATAACTTAGTCAAAGAACTTGAGACTTTGACAAACATTAGGGCACTATACGAGAGACCAAATGGACCTTGAAATAAACGAAAATTAGTACCATGATAGCGCAAAAAATGCTATGTGATCTAATACAATCAGATTTGGAAAAGCCTCATTACACCTCTAGATAGAGAGGAGCAAAATCATAAGAAAATGAGGTAAGCAAGCAAGGGAGCTGCTTGCTGGAGTTTATGACTTCACTAAGCTAAGAAGGAAACTCATGGAATGCATGCAACTCAAGAAACAAAGGTAGCATGGTGGTTGATTGATGAGATTTGAATTTGATTGAGTTTGGTGGAGCTTCTAACTTGATTCTACGACTTTGGGTCCTCCTTTCTAATTGGTCCACTTGCAAAACTCTTGGTTGAGTCCTTTTGCATGATTGAGACTTGATTTTCAACAATTACTCTTCCAATTTTGCACCTCAGAGGATAGCCATGTTTCGTTATTTATGTTTTATTTTATTTTTTTGTTAAAAAAAAAAGTGGATTACTATCTAACGAACTAGTAGGGTTGCAACTTTGACCCATTTATGAATGTAGGTAAAAGTTCTATGGACAATGTGGCTAGCCAAAAAGAAGCTTACCCACATAATTCATGAATTTGAAACAGACTTGTCCACCATAACTTTAGGTTGCCCATTTTTCTTTTCATCTTTGAGCAAAAATATAGTACTAGATCACCAGGGCAAAAAATTCATGTTCGTTAATTTTGATCATACCATTTCTTCTATCTATTTTTCACTTCTTGAAGTAATAAGAACTAGCATATCCATGTTCTTCTAGCTACCATAACTTATCCATTCTATAGGCAAAAGATTCTTCTAGAGTAAGCGTTTCTGTATAGCAATTTGTAGTCTAGGTATCATAAATTCAAATGGGAGAATTTCTCCCTATACATACAAGAGTTTAAAAGGAGTACTTCCTACTGAGACTTTTAGGAGGTTCGGTATGCCAATAGTACCATAGGAAGTATGCATTCCCATTAATCTATAGAGTTCAAAAGCATTTTCTACAACATATGCAGAAGAATCTTATTCATAATTTCCACAAGACTGTTGGATCGTGGATAATACGGTGGATCTGAATTTGTGTTTGATTTGATATTCCGTAGTTAATTCCAAAATGATTTAATTAAAAAATGAGTGCCATGGTCAAACACCGGTTCTAAGGGCAAGCCAAACCACACGAAAATTTCATACTAGATCTTCTTTGCAATTGTCCTTGCCATAGCATTCCGTGTAGCCCATGCTTCTACCCATCATGTACAATGGTCACTACAAGTCAAAATCTATAGAGCTCTAGTCTGTGCTACAGGAGGTTTAATTGGACCATTGAAATCAAGGTCCCACTTTTGAAATGGCTCCAATGGAAGGATTAGTTGCAATGGAAAATGATGACTATCTCGTGGTTCTCTAGTACGCTGACAAGCACCATAGTTTCATACCATAATATGCATGTCCGCATACATTGTAGGCCACCAAAGTCCAGCCTACTGAATCTTTTGCACCGTAATCAAATGATTAAAGTTTCCTCCAACTTCAACAACATGTGCCTCTTGAATTACTGTAGCAACCTCGTGCGGAGGAACACAACACATCCAAAAACTTGTAGGGTCTTTATGATATAGTTGTCCCATTAGGGTTGTAAATTGGCGTCTCCAGATTCCAAGTTTCTTCCATGCTGTTGATCATAAATGAGAGGGTGCTACTCCATTTTCCAAAAAAAAACTGAGCATTTCCTCATACCAGGTAGGAAAATTCTACAAAGACTCTTCAATTTCTACAACAAGGACATCTGCATCCAAACGATTGTCATCAATTCCTATCGATGGTTCACCATGATTGATGTGATAGGAAATCAACAATGGCATGACTAGTTCATAGCCTGTGAACAATATCATACTCAAACTCTTGTAATAATAAGACCCATTTCACAACGCAGCCTACTAGATTTTGTTGCTTCACCATATATAATAGTGCATTATGATCAACATGAAAAGTAAACCATTTTCCCAATAAGTAATAGAGAAATTTCTTAATAGAATAGATTAGGCCTAGACATTCATGTTCCATAGTAGAGTAATTCTGTTCCACAAAGGTCAATCTTCTACTAGCATAATACATAGGCCAAAACCAATGCATCCTTCTTTTTTCATAAGCAGACTTCCTATTGCTTTATCTGAAGCATCCACGAATACTTGGAATGGTGCCTCCCAATCAGGAGCTTTTCATAGATGTTATGGCAAGCATTTTCCGTAGCTACTCAAAAGTGGTTTGTGGACCTTCTGTCCACTAGACTTTGGAGGGTCATACATGTGCCAATTGGTTAACTGGGATTGCTATCTAGGCCAAACCTAGTAAATGTCACCCATGCCACAATCGCTAGCCTAAGAATCACAAGGCTTCTATTGGATTTTTCGGTGTTGGAGTCTCCAAAATGACCTTGACCTTGTGGGGGTCTACCTTGATACCATCCCAAGAAATGATATGATCAAGTAACTTTTTGCATTAAACTATGAATGTTGATTTTATTCGTATTGAGACAGATTCGCACTTTTTGACAAGCATCAAAACATGCTCGCAAATGTTCCAAATGAGCCACAATTCATCCAAAAATAGAGAAATCGTCTAAAAAAATCTACATGAATGAAGTTAAGTATGGTGCAAAGATCTGTTGCATACATCTTTGAAAGGTATTGGGAGCATTCCTCAATCCAAACCACATGAATGTGCAAGAAAATACTCCCCAATAAGTGATGAAAGTTATCTTTGGCATGTCTTCTTCTACCATATGAACCTGATTGTACCCACTAAACCCATCCAAAAAGGAGTACATTTCCCTTCCTATGACCTCATCAAGCATATTGTAAATCCTAATTAGCTTCTAAAACCTATTGCTCTTCATCCTCTTTGAGTCCTTCAATCATGTAAGGTGGCTCTACAAGTACAGGTTTATTTTTCAAAAGATAGTACTGTTCATCTTCCAACTGGACCAAAAATTTAGAATGTTCTTTTCGAAAAGTAATGGTTTTGGTATCCCAATTCTACCTCATTTTACCTTTGAGTTCTAGCACCACAAAAGTAATGGGAAAAACTACTACCATTAGTGTCCATGTGAAAGGAAAAATGGCCACCGGACACTTCTTTGTATATGTTCTTTAATAAAACATATAGTGGCCTCGTCAGTTACAGACTATAAGTTCGACCGCATTTGTAAGACCTAAGAAGTCTGTCTTCGTGCTCCCTGTGTACTGTGTTTTTTGTGTGTTTTGTAGTCTCTGTGCGAACTACCGTGTGCGGCCACAAGAGCTCGATTTTATACTTTGAGAATATCATCGTGGAGCTCGCAAGAAGGAGAGCGCACTGTGGTGCATCGCCCCTGAAATACTTCATTAGTATCAGAGCATTTTGAGGCAAAAGCTTTGTTCCTTTTGTGCGAGCGAAGTGAGCACCCCCCCTCAGATTTCTCTCGACTTTCGACTAAGGTAGCGACCAAGGCATAGACCTTGGCATACCCTGTCATCCGAGTCGCCGAAGTCATCGTTGGCACCCTTGGCTGCATGCGAGGGAGGACCTCAACGATCAAGGAATATAGAGGTTCCCGATACTTCCCGGGAGGTCACCCATCCCAGTACTATTCCCCCTTGAGCTCGCTTGATAGTGACAATCCCTTGCCACTAAGCTACACTCTTGTGGTGTCTGAAGAAGGGGAAAAACTAAGGTTGACATTACCTTGAAGAAGTTTTGGTCATGCAAAGCTTCATTCTTTGTTTTCAAATCCTATTTCTAAAGCAATTTTGGGGTGTCTTTTGGAGCCATTTTGGAGTACTTTCGTACATAGTTCTCTTCACAAAGGTCCAAGGACATCAAGAGGAGTGTTCTTTGTACTTCTCAAACAATAAATATCAACCTTTGGGGCTGTGTTTTCAGCCACACTCGTAAAACTACAGGTTTCTCGAGAGCTTTTCAGTTTTGGTGGGAGCAACCACTTGAAATTTATGCAGGTTTTTGAGCCTAAAATATCAGAGTGGATAGACACTTGCAGGTGTTATTGGCTAGTTTTTGGGCTGTGTATTCAACTTTTAGTATCATTTTATTGCATATAATGAGCACATATACACCATGTATGCTTCTGTTTATACTGCTTATTTATGTCCATGTGGTCATTGATATAGCGGTTATGTTCTTTGCATAAAGCCTTTTTACATTCCAAAAAGAGGGGTGTGGTGATGTTTTCTTAATCGGAAGACACCCAAATGTTGAGGTCTCTTCGGTGATGCAGGTGGAAGACTTACCCAGCCTCGCCATAGGAGATGTATGATAGTTGTTCATAGGTGCTCGATAAGCCTAGTTGGCTTCTCTTGGGTAACTCATTATATGCAGTGGATTCAATGATTCACTATGCAGGTAGACATGTCAGTACTTGCAGTTTTATGATACTTTGACACTCGTCATATGCTCATTTTGTAGAGGATACTCTGGCAAAATTTTTCCAGATTTCTTGTTTAGTCAACTATATAGTGGTCGATTTACTCCTTGATACACTTATTTGTTGGTGTTTGGACTCTTCTAGCTCCATTATCATTCTATTCAGTTCTCTACCATCATGGCATCAGAGTTCTCAAGCACATCCGATGGATCAGGGTCTAGTGCTAGTGTTCCGAGGAGGAGCTATAACTTGTAGGGTATTGTCATAAGAAAGGACACATGAAGAAAGACTCTTATGCATTAAAGAATGCTAAAGGCAAAGGACAAAATATTGATGGGCATGTTAAACAGTTACCTATACGATCTACTTTGATTGTGAAGATTGAAGAAATTAATGCTATCTCTGATGATGCTGATGTGTTGACACTTAATAGTACTATGCCATTTGAGGCACTTATGGCTGATTCTCTTTTCCACACCTAGCTGCTAGATTCTGGTGCTTCTTTCCATGTGACACCACATAGAGAATGGTTCTCTAATTATGCAACAAAGTCTCTTGGTACCGTGAGACTTGATGACTCTTACCAGTGTGATGTTGTGGGGATTGGAGATGTGGTTGTGCAGTTCATTGATGGTTCAAAATTTACTATGCATAATGTACACCATGTACCTCAGTTATCACGCAGTTTGATGTCAATTGGTCAACTTGATGACCTTGGTTACAAGGTGGTCTTCTATGCTTTGTCCTTACGTATATCAAAGGGCAATATGGTTATTGTAAAAGGAAGCAAAGTTAGCTCACTTTATCCTCTATTTGTATCACAGAAAGAACACTTGTTAGCTGTTACTGAACAGCCTATGGCTTGTATTTGGCATGGTTGTTTGGGCCATATATCTCGTAGTGGAATGGAAAATCTTTCTCGTTCTGGCTACTAACCTGTGTTATCTTTCTCTAATTTTTCATTTTGTGAGCATTGTCAATATGGAAAACAAACCAGAAATGTGCATAGAACACAAATTGACTCTTCAATACAGCCTTTAGATCTCCTTCATACAGATGTGTGTGGTCCTATGCCCACTAGGTCCTTAGGTGGTTCTCTTTACTTTGTCACTTTCATAGATGATGCTACTAGAAAAGTCTAGGTATATCCTATCAAATCGAAGGATGGTGTATTCCCTAGTTTCAAAAAATGGCTTGCTTAAGTTGAGACTAGAAAAGGAACTAAGCTTAAGGCTTTACGTTCAGATAATGGGGGTGAGTATACCTCACATGAATTCAGCCTTTTTCGTCAGTCTAGAGGGATTCGTAGAGAGTTTACAACTCCTTATACCCCAGTACAAAATGGTGTAGCTAAGAGGATGAATAGGACTATTCAAGATAGAGTAGTCTCTATGTTGCATCATGAAAACCTCTCACAAGGTTTTTGGGCAGAAGTAGTATTGACTGCAGTTCATGTGATTAACATTTCACCTAGTTTTTCCAAAGGTCTTAAAGTGGCACAAGAGTTATGGATAGGGAAGCCACCATATTATGATCATATTCGAGTTTTTGGGTGTGAAGCATATGTTCATATACCCAAGAATCTTAGACAAAAGTTGGACCATAAGTTAAAGAAATGCATTTTTCTTCGATATGGTCAAGAAGGAAAATTGGATATCGCTTATGGGATACTGAAACATGGTCAGTGATCAAAAGTAGTGATGTCATTTTTAATGAGTCTAAAATGCATAAACAGAACTAGTCCTCCGGTTACCATGCATAAAAATGCAGCACATAGGGATGTTCAAGAGAATGTCCATTCAGATCAGTCTACACATGTTCCTATTCAGCAATCATTGAGACGGTTTGCACGTGTCTCACATCCACCTGATAGTTATGTTCCAAGTTTAGATTTTGTTATGCTAACAGATGCCGGTAAGAAAACATCAACAAAACAAGAACCAAGATGATGAAGGATGTTACATATGTGGCAAGTTTGGCCACTATGCTAGAGATTGCAACCAAGGAGGAAACCAAAGGATCTATAATCAAGGTTCTTCATACAAATTCCAAGGTGATTATGATTCTACAAGTTCAGAAAATGGCAATCTCTTGATGATGCACATGAATGGGAATTCAAGAAAAGTAGATAACACTTGATACATTGATAGTGGTGTAGCAACCATATGAGTTGCAATGCTTCTTGGTTTACTAACCTACATGCTCCCAAAGGTATAAGACATGTAGAACTAGGTGATGATACAACCCATGAGATCTCCCATGTTGGAGATGTAGATTTGGGTGACAAGAAGGCTGGAAGATGTCTCAAGGATGTCTTGCATGTACCTACCATCACAAAGAACTTGGTGTCTGTAGGGATTATGGTTGAAAGAGGCTATCAAGTAAGGTTCAACAAAGGTGGATTCTTTGTGGGTACAAGGTCATAGAAAGAGGAGGGAAGCAAAGGAGATTCTTCACCATGGAGGTAAATTCTCATCCCACTCAACATGTCTACTTCACATATGAAAACAAGAAGATTTCAAAGTTGGACTTGTGGCACAAGAGCATAAGTCACATTGACATACAAAAAATGAAGGAAATGCAATTTAAGAGGCTGATTGAAGGGCTTCCCCTCTCATGGTGTTGACAGTCAAGGTCACACACAAGCAGCGAAGCACATCAATGAAGTGGACACACAAGAAGAAAGAGCATGTAGGGAGCTCCAAGAAGCACATGTCAAATTTTCAGAAGAAATCCCTATAAATATAGTGACTTTTGTCACTAAAAACCACTATAAATACTATTTTCTATTTTTACAAGCCAAGGAGTCCTTGAGCTTGAGGAGTATTAGAAGTAGCATCCTACCAATTTTCATAATTTGTAGACTCCGTTTGAGCCCCCAAATAAGCCTTGGAATCTAATTTTTAACTAGGCCGGACACTAGGTCTGGACAGGGCCAAAACTACTCAAAAAACTATAAAAAGGGTTGGAGAGCTCATTTTAAGGGTTAGCTTGTTGTAGATTTCAGCTTTGTAAGAGAGCTCTTTTGTAATCGAAGTCCTTCCATTGTTCCACTCTTTGCTCTTAATTTGTGCACGTGTGTGTATGTGTGTGCATGCTTGTGTGCTTTCACTCACGTACTTGTGCACATCACTTGCTCTTGGTCTTCATACCGGTCCTCACGTCTCCGCGGATTGACATTTATGAGGTGAAGCTCCTCACGTGGGTATTTGCCATTGTGCTAGAGTGACACCAAATTTGGTGTCATTGCCAGGGAGAGAGCTTGGAGGACGAGCGTGTGACGGTAAGATGTAGAGTAGTGACATTGGAAGGTAAAAAATCACCATTTTTAGTTCAATTTCTGAGTTTTGCTTCATCTCCATCATCATCATCACCACCATCTCCTCTCATCTTCACCTTCTCTGATTTTTTTTGCTTTTTGATTGTATATCCCCTATTTTCTCCTCTTCTTCTTCATTCTTGGATGTGCAAGGAGTTCAAAGAGAGTTCAAAACTTAAGCATGAATGAAATATAGAGAATCATGCTCTTAAAAACACCAAAATCTGAGTGACTATATCGCACGTGACAAGACCTGTGTTTAGTATCCCGGTGGTGATATCATGAGTTTGGAGGGTGGTTTTGCATCTTCAAGCCAATAGGAGTGAGAAGGAGGACAGAAGGTACACATGTTTGCAAAACTTTTTGAATTTGGGCTTAAAAATCGCCAAGTATCGTGTCCGGTTGAGTTTTGGTATCGTGATACCAGAATTCCCAAGTATCGCGATACTTGTAGAGGTATCGTATCGTGCACGCCCACTTGAGGTATCACGATACCATTTTGGTATCGTATCCTCAAGTGCTGGTATCGCGATCGCGGTCGCCCCAGTGGTATCCTATCATTGACTGAGCGGTATCATATCACGCATGACGGTGGTATTGTATCGCCTGAGATCTTGGTATCGTATCGTGCAAAAATGTGGTATCGTATCGTCCATATTTCCAGTATCGTATCGAGAATTGTTGGTATCGTATTGTCAATCGAGCGGTATCGTATCGTGCCTATTCTAGTATCGTATCGTGCCTATTCTAGTATCGTATCATGCAAAAGGTGGTATCGTATCGTCTCACCCTTTGGTATCATATCATCCATAGAACCAGTATCATATCGTGAGAGCTCTAGTATCATATCGTGTAAATTTTTGGTATCGTATCATCCCTTACCATAGTATTGTATCATGAGCAATCTGGTATCGTATCGCATGATTTCAAGTATCGTATGGTGCAGTGCTTAGGTATCGTATCGTCCACTAACGTGGTATCATATCGTCGAATGCAGAGGTATCGTATCGTGTAAATTGTGGTATCGTATCGCGAGGTGACTTGGTATCGTATCGTGACCACTTTCAGTATCGTATCGTCTCGATAGCAGTATCATATCGTGGAAGTTGGTATCGCGATCGTAGTCTCCAAGGTGGTATCGTATCATCTAAGGTCGTATCGTCCATAGTGGTATCGCATGGAAAATTTGGTATCGTATCGGTTGTCCTGAGGCATTCCCTAAGAGATCCTGTTTCTCTCTTTTAACCCCAAGAACCCTGAATTGGCATAACTTTCTTATACGAAATCCATTCGGAGTGATCTTTGGTTCGTTGGAAAGCTCTTTGGTAAAATTAAGACGTGGATTATTAGATAGGGTATTTTGAAGTTGACCCTCAGGTTGGACTAGGAAGCAAGGGGTTCCACAAGATTTTGAGCAATTCAAAGGATAATTTTGGACTTGTAGAAAAGGCTTATGAACCTAAGCTCAAGCGGATACTTAGGAAGAGATAGATAAAGTACCAAATCACTTGAACCTAGTGTCAACCACACAACCAAGTCGGGAACTCACAACTCAGCACGTGGTGCTAACCACTGAGAAATGTCAGAAATATCATTTAACTGGGAGAGACTCTTGGCTTCTGAAGACATGCATAGTTCAATACCTACGGAAGGTTTTAGGTCTATAGTAGAAGGGGAATATCGGATGTCTCTTCAATACACATCCACTAACTTGCAAGGAATACCCATCTACCTTGATGGTCTACACAGGTCAGTAGCAAGGATGATAAACACTAAAGAATCTGAGATAGTTCCAAGACCAGTTTTCAAGTATGAAGGAGGAGTTTACATGGACAAGATGGGCCAGATCTATGTAGTAACTCAAAACCCTAATCAGATTAATGAAAGAGGAGAGGTAGAGGGACAAGGAACTTCCAGGAGATCCAACAGTGGAGATACAGTGACTACCCCTAGGGAAAAGTCAGCAATGTCTCAAGTATTGCAAGCGGACAAGATACCCCAAGATGACTATCTCATGGGTGTGTACTTAGTACATGGATCAGACCTACTCCTACAAACGGATTCACTGACATAAGGAGAAGGCATCAGCCCAATAACTATATACGAGTTTAGGGATCCAGAGAATCCATCTAAAGTTACATACCTAGACCAAAATCAAAGGAGATATTGGCCTGTAGACGAAGCGGAGAGGTCGAGATTAAAGTATATGTATCTGCCAATATTCCTCCTCGAGATCAGGCAACAACCTCACAAAACCCATTCCAGACCTAGCAAAGAACGGAAAATTTGATGTTAGGACGAACGAGCCAATGTAGTATGCTGAACAGACCACATGTACAATTCACCATGCCAGGAATTAACTCCCACAACCAAACTAGTCAGGGAATGGGAAATCTGAATAGAACCACCCTTAGAGCAGAACCACCCTTAGAGCAGAACCACCCTAAGGTATAGGAGCTAGAATACACCCAGTAAAACCTGCTTTTCCCATCATAATGCGATCTCTAGAGCCAGGTAGAAGATTGAGACTAATCCAATTGGCCAAATGTATGCGAAATTGTTATGATTGCACAGGAGAGCCCTATGACCACATTGCAGAATTCAAGCACGTGTTGCGAGCGGAGCAAGTGGATGACTTTTTCATGCAATATGAATCCTTTGGGCTAACCCTCATGGGAGTCGCCTTAGCTTGGTTTCAATCCTTGGATCCAAATTCCTTTGGCAATATTGATCAATTCTTCCAAGAATTTATTTGGGAATTCATAAAGCGAGGGATCAAGCACAATTCATCATCCTTACTACATAGTTTCAAGCAAGCTAGTAATGAGACCATAAAAAATGCAGCACAAAGATTCAATCAATATGTGACCCGATGCCTTGTGACAGAGAGACCTTCTCAGCAGAAAATGATATCCCTATTTTTAGAAGGTCTAACCAATGGAACATTGAGAATCTTAGTATACATAAAGCAACTGCAAACCCTAAGTGAGTGTCT
This sequence comes from Ceratopteris richardii, assembly GCA_020310875.1. Taxonomy (NCBI): domain Eukaryota; kingdom Viridiplantae; phylum Streptophyta; class Polypodiopsida; order Polypodiales; family Pteridaceae; genus Ceratopteris; species Ceratopteris richardii. Next base: position 9,268,642 of record CM035412.1, read on the forward strand.
TCAAGAGTGCATAGATTTGGAGGACAACTTAGCTGAGGACCTCAAAATCACACAAGATCCTACCAAATTAGAGGATACAAGGAGTGATGAGACTTCTAGTTCAAGTTATGTGGAGGAAGTGGTAGAGTTAGTGGCCAAGAAATTAGGGGTACAATGACTAATGAACTACCATAACTCTTCCTTGAGAGTGCCAATGTTAGAAAGTTGCATACATTGCGGTGGAGATCATCCATCTCATGTCTGCACCAGAGAAGGATTAGGGTTATCAGGACCTTACCCTCATGATAGACCACCTACTCAGGAGCCTAACATATACTCTAATGGTTAGCATAAGTTCATCAACTACAACACCGAAAACTATCCAATGAGTAGACAACCCCGACCATTTGTACCACCCCAATGTAGACCATATGAGTACCCTTCTAACGAACGAGGCAGAGAAGTTCCTAGGTATAAGCTGTGTCCAGGACCATGATGAGAAGCTAGAGAGTATGAGCATAGAGGATATAGCCAACCTCAACCTATACAAGGACAACAACCACCCCACCCTCTAGCTCCGACACAAGGGGAGAACATCACAATACAGGTCGTTTGTCTTGAGTGTGGCAAAGAACAACTCCTGAGAGATTGCCTCGGACATACCTCTAGTGCACCAAAGGTTACACCAATTAATGTGGTAGGCCTAGTAGGGGATTCAAGTTCCGGTAGCGATAATGTGGCTCCTATACATGCAGTTACCAGGGCACAAGCATTACAAAAATCTAGACTAGCTGAACAATCAGAGCCAACTGAGTCAAAAGAGCCTAGTAAGAGAAAAACAAGAACATGCAAGGATACTAGAGAGAAGGCCAAGTAGATAGATTAGAGCAGTTGGTAAATAAACCACAAGTTTCTTTACCCCCACAGGCTCAACCAACTGTTGAAAAAGAAAACTCATCACCAAAGAAAGTCTATGTTCCTGACTCCATAGATGAGGGAGAACCTCTTTCAATTCAACAACACACTCAAAAGTTCTTGCAAGAAATACAAGAAGAGAAATGGGCCAAGGAGAAGGATGTTTCCCCTCCTATTCTTGAAATTGATGACCGTCACGATCAATTCCTCCAAGACATTCCATCTATTTATGGAGACCAAGTGGAGCAACAAGAAAAAGAAAGTTCAGGATGTGAATCCAATTCTATACAAGAGTTGCCACAATTTACAGGACCATGGGAATCTAAATCTCTCCATATCAGAGCTCCCACAATATTGGTAAGAAATGAAGACTCAGTGGTTCCAAGAAACACTGAAGTCGTGAAGAACACTAAGGTCCAGTGTCATCTCACTGTAGAAGAGCTGCTCAAAGCAAAGCCGGAGCTATGGAATCATGTGAAGGATCAAGTTCTAGAACTTCATTCCAATATGCCAAAAGCAGACTGTAAGCAGAAAGTTCCAGAGATACCTCTAGATAAAATAGGGGACATGAGCGAAGGTGAGGAAGGTAATACTTATCTTCCGATCACCTACCAAGGTTACACAACCAAAGCAATCATAGATTCTGGTGCTGGTGTTGCTATTGTGACCACTTCTTTGTGGAAGCAATGGGGTAAACCCGCATTAAGACCAACTAGAATGAAGCTTCCGATGGCTGACGGCCATGTGGAAAGACCTCTAGGATTGCTTGAAGGGATAACTCTAACCACTTGTGGTGTAGAGTTTGAGCACACCTTTGCTATATGTGACTTTGGTAAAAGTACTACCTACAAAATGATCCTTGGAAGGCCCTTCCTACAACAATTGCAAGCTGTACAAGATTGGGGAACCAACTCCTTATACTTGCAACGCTTAGGGGTCATAACCAAGGTCGATTTGAAGGATTACACCTTCAGAGATGTACCACCCCTACAGTGGAATTCTCTCCACAAGGAGCAAGAAGATTCGATCTCTGTGCATTCTAAAATTTCATCTGAGACATCATGGATGCATGAAGATACTCATTTGTGGATGTCCAAGGTCGCAAAGGAAGAGGAGAAACGCCTAAAAGCAAGAGAAAAAGGAACTTCGCAAGGAGATAGACCAATTACAGACCCAACCTATACACCGATAATCTTTCCAGATGAGGAATTTGAGCCACATGGTTGGGCAGAAATCTTAGCTACCATGGACATTGCAGTGAATGAAGAACAATGGACACCTCATTGTGATGAGGAGGGTTATGATATCTCAGCGTTCATGTGTCAGCCCTTGCTAGAAGAATGTGACCCTAGTGAATTCATAGAAGAAGAAGAGAATGATGACGATCTAGAGTCCATGGTGATGGATAGTTTCTTTATTTCAGAGGAGCACTATCTAGAAGATGTAGGAATATTTAACCAACCTAAAGAAGAACCTCTCACAAGCACTAACACTGTAAATTCAAAGGATGGAAGTGAAGGTGGTCAAAAGAAAAAGAAAAGACAAGGAGTGAAACAAGAAGCGGAGGGATCATTGTTTGAGGTACCAGAAAATTTCAAGAAATATGAAGTTGAAGACCGAAAAATTTTGGTACGAATGCCTAAGAGAGAGGCCACCACAGGAGAAGCGTATGATAACAAAGAAAAGACCAAAAAAATCGTAGTCACCATTGAAGAGAATGAAGAGAGATGTACATACATAGGAGATGACCTAAGTAAAGAAGAGGAAGCAGAGTTGGTAGCCTTGTTAAGGGAATATAGGGACGTGTTTGCATGGCACTATAGAGACTTGAAGGGAGTAGATCCGAAGGTTTGTTCTCATATGATCCCCATGATAGCAGATGCCAAGCCCACCAAACAGAATCCCTACACATATAATGACACCTATGCAGCCAAAATAAAAGAAGAAATCGACAGATTGATTGAAGCCGGATTCATCTATGAAATTGAGCATATTGAATGGGTGTCCCCCGTTGTAGTGGTGCCCAAGAAGAATGGAAAGTTGTGTGTGTGTATTAAGCTTAAAAATGTTAATGCCGCTACGATTAGAGATAGCTATCCACTTCCAATTACTGATCATTTATTGGAGCGTATTGCGGGCAAGGAAGTTTATAGCTTCCTTGATGGATTTTCAAGTTACAATCAAGTAGCCATTGCCATTGAAGATCAACACAAAATGGCATTTGCCACAGAGTGGGAAGTCTTTGCATTTCGTGTGATGCCATTTGGGCTCACCAATGCACCTGCAACATTCCAAAGGCTCATGTGCCATGTCTTCAAAGAGTTCTTGCGAAAGATCTTAGAAGTATATGTGGACGATTTATATGATCATTCCCAAGAAAGGAGGTGTCACATCCCTGAGCTCAGACAGATCTTCAACAAGTGTAGAGACTACCGAGTGTGTCTGAACCCAGAAAAGTGTGTGTTCATGTTACATCAAGGTAAATTCTTAGTTCATATTGTTTCAAAGAATGGAATATCAACAGATGAGGACAAAGTAAGAGCCATAGCTGAGTTACTGAGACCAAGGAATGTTAAAGAGGTACAAGCCTTTATGGGCCATTTGTGGATATTACCAAAGATTTATTCACATGTATGCAATTATAGCTAAGCCTCTTTATGCCTTGTTGATAAAGTTTGAGTGGAATGATGAATGCGAGAAGTCCTTCAATGAGCTGAAGAGACATTTGTGCACAGCACCAATACTAACCACTCTTGATTGGAATAAGAGATTCTATGTACATGTGGATGCATCCAATTATGCAATAGGATGTGTGTTGTCACAACCCACAGGTGAAGGCAATCTAGATTTGCCTATAGCATATGCAAGTAGACAACTAAATGCTGCAGAACAAAATTATACAACAATTGAGAAAGAAGTCTTAGGCATGGTGTATGCCGTAAAGAAGTTCAGACACTACTTATTGGCCAACAAGTTCAAGTTTTTCACTGATCATCAAGCTTTATTATACTTGGTCAATAAAACTTGCAATACAGAACGCTTAGTAAGATGGTTCCTCTTACTAATGGAATATGACTTTGAAGTGGTTGCTAGGCAAGGTAAGACTCACCTCCGAGCAGATCACCTTTCACGCATCACTTCAGGAGAGCCCCCCCAAGGAGTGTTTGATGAATTGCCCGATGCTTATTTGTTCAATCTAGAAGTTGTTCCTAAATGGGAAAATAAGTTGGTACCAGTCCTAACCTTCAGACCCACAAATAAGAATGTAAAAACAAACAAAGATGAGATTGTAAAATCACAAAAATATCAAATATTGGCAGGAAGCATGTATAAACAAGACACGGAAGGTGTTCTAGCTTGTTGTGTCGAGGACGATGAACATAGTAGTTGGTTGCAACAAGCCCATGAAGAATTTCTAGGGAATCACTATTCTAAACAACGAACATTGCAAAATCTAAAACGTTTAGGAGTGTATTGGCCTAGTATGGATAAATAAGTACATGAGTGGATCAAGAATTGTCCAGTGTGCCAGAAGAGACCCCCTGTGGAGCATGCGACTCTTTATCACAGATCATTAATTCCATATTGGAGTGCTCCATTGGTAGAATTCATGAGATCAAGAACATTACCTAGTGAGGCTAGTCTAGAAAGGAAACGAAGCATAGAGCAAGAAGCTCAAGACTACACCCTCATAGGAGATAACCTATACCGAAGAGGCAAAGATGGTTACTTAAGACTATGCGTTCATGAATCAGACTATTTGAAAATCTTAGAAACTGCCCACAACAGTATTGTAGGTGGACACTTTGGGCCTGACAGAGTAATCAAGACCATTCTTTCCTTAGGACTTTGGTGGCCCACTCTTCATATGGATGCACATACCTATGTGAAGAAATGTGACACATGCCAACGTGCACAATATCCGATTAGAAAAGATGAGATGCCTTTGAGGCCAATGATGGGAGGACGTGCATTCTCAAAGTGGGGTATTGACTTTGTAGCACCTATTAACCCCCCAGCTAGAAACTCCCATGCAGAGTACATTATTGTAGCCACATATTACCTTACAAAGTGGGTAGAAGTCAAAGCCACAACGAAGAATGATGCTCAAACAACAGCAACGTTCTTATTTGAGAACGTGTTCACAAGATACAGATTACCCATAGAGTTAGTAAGTGATAGAGACACATACTTCTTGAATGAAGTCATTGAAAATCTTCTCCAAGAATTCTTGGTGATACATAAGAAGTCTGCCCCCTATCATTCATAGGCTAACGGACAAGCTGAGAGCACAAATAAGATCTTATGTAATGTATTGACAAAATTGGTAAATAACAAACGCTCTGATTGGGACAAACAACTTCATCATGATGTTTGGGCTTATCAAGTTGCCTACAAAACGGTACTCAATGCCACCCCATTTCAGATGGTCTTCGGACAAAATGTTGTGCTACCATTGGACTTCCTAATCCCAACTTTAAAAGTAGCACAAGAGCATGAGTGGAATGGATATGAGTTATCCTCTAGGATCTTGGGTCTAGAACGCTTAGGTGAGACAAGACTACAAGGAGCTGCACGAATCTATGCTGCAAAGAAAAGGCAAAAGGCATACTTCGATGCACATATCAAAGATAAAGGCTTGAAAGAGGGAGACCTAGTGTTGGCTTACACACTAAAACAACCTGCCCACAAATTGGAAAAAAGAGGATATGGACCCATGATCATTAATTGAATTTCCACTAGCGCTGCGGTTCAATTGGCCACACTAGAAGGTGATATTCTGCCAAACTATATCAGTGGATGTCGAGTCAAGCTATATCAAGAACCGCTTACAGAGGATATGCTAAAGAGACTCAACACTGCTAAGAAGAGAAAAGAAGAAGAGTTAAGGGTTAGAGAAGAAGCTCAGGCAGAGGCTAGAGAACGCATTAGGAGAAATACGTTACGATGCCTAGGCCTAGATATCAATTTTGAGGCCCCAAGATACCACATGGCCATGTGCCAAACATCAAGTGCAATTGCTTCTCAAATAATTGGTCAACGTCCTTTTGTGACCATAACGGTAGGACAAGGGAAGAATGCAAGGACTGTGAGGCCATTGATTGACTCAGGTGCAGAGTGCAGTTAGACTATCCTACTGCCAAGACTTGCAATTGAACATAAAGCCTATAGAAGCCTATCTCATAGGTTTGGGAGGTGTGGAAACCCCTTGTTTGGGCGAGGTGGAAATTCCCATCTATCTTTAAGATGTTCCAATGAGAGTCAAAATGCTAGTATGTCATGATGAGGACATTATAGAGCCACTTGTCCTGGGTCAAGATTGGATTTATGACCATGCAGTCAACCTGAATCTAAGAAGTCAACTTCTTCAAGTTTGGGCACATGAACAATGTATTACATTAGAATTAGACAATTGCATGCTCACAAATCTAGAGGTCACATATTCTCTTAGTTCTTCTGAAACTAATCTTCACAACGAAAATGTTGTGTGTCTCAACAACTCTATGAAGCAAAAGGACTCAATCATGGAAGCAAAAGCTCAAAGGCTAGCAAACCTCTTTTCTTCTTCACATACTAATGCAAGGGTAACTCGACCAAAGAGGCAAGCAAAAATGACATCTGCTATCTCAACTAGATAGATGGAATTCAAGAAGAAAGAAGCTCAGGGTATGAAGTAGATTTGGGTACGAAAAGGAGAACAACCACCAGCCTTGCTACAACCCTTCCCAATGAGGCAAGTCAACCATGCTAAAAGAAGCACCCAGAAACGAGGACCAGCTCAATCCTACAGTCTTTGATAAATTTGGGTACCAAAGCAATCGAGGGAGGCCGACCATAATAACATACCAATTTGGGTGCCAAAGAAGTTAGTTGCAACTCAACAAGAGTGATTACAAATGTGGGTACCCAAGACACTCTTACATGCACAAACACCACAAATCTCCCTCACAAGCAAAGTTTCCACAAAGATGCCAAGGAGAAGCACCGGTCAACACCAAGCACAAAGAACCAAAGTAGATCAACCCACCTCTTCGACAATCTAAAAAGGCAACCAAAAAGGGTATGGGTGTCGAAGCCCAAAGTAACACTAGCTTCTAGAGAGCCAAAGAGCTAACAACGCTGGATACCAAAATTCAGACACAACCCAAAGATACAGAGGACAGAGCTTATGTGTATAGGGTCAAATACTATCCTGAAATGGATCCCTATAAGAAGGATTACATCATTTCAAGATCCACTAGCTACCTTGAACAAAGACTGCATCAACATCCTACCAATTTTCATAATTTTTAGACTCCGTTTGAGCCCCCAAATAAGCCTTGGAACCTAATTTTTAACTAGGCCGGACACTAGGTCTAGACAGGGTCAAAACTACTCAAAAAACTATAAAAAGGGCTGGAGAGCTCATTTTAAGGGTTAGCTTGTTGTAGATTTCAGCTTTGTAAGAGAGCTCTTTTGTAATCGAAGTCCTTCCATTGTTCCACTCTTTGCTCTTACTTTGTGCGTGTGTGTGTATGTGTGTGCATGCTTGTGTGCTTTCACTCACGTACTTGTGCACATCACTTGCTCTTGGTCTTCATACCGGTCCTCACGTCTCCGCGGATTGACATTTATGAGGTGAAGCTCCTCACGTGGGTATTTGCCATTGTGCTAGAGTGATACATGGTGGACCTAAAGTCCAAAGTGTGTTTCCATACATACCCTTTTGGATCATGTACTATAATGTGGCATATAATTCCAAAATGCTTTTAGGAGTTTAGAATCGCTCCAAAAAGACCTCTTTTAGGTCATCATATTTTGAAAAATTGTTTGAAGGATATTCAATTCATTAATTGCATCAAAAGTCGGAACATGTACATCCGGATATCTTCTTTTGATTGACCATAGAAATGGGTGTATTGTAACCACCCAAGTCGACTTTGATTTCGCATCTTTTCTCTAGAATCCTCTTTGCTAGTGGTGCTCGAGTCTTGAGTAAATTCTTTCAACGTGCAGGGTCACACAATAGGTCCCAGTTCTAAAGTAAGCTATAGTATGGGTCGGCTACCGCCGCTCTCGGCGTGAAAGCAACGGTCGGTGGATCAGTTCAACCGTCGATAATACGGCGCACGCCGGGTGCTTGGAGCAAGTTCAAGTACAATGTAGACTCAAAGAGAAAATTATACTCACACACATTTAAGCGGTTCAAAATCAAAGATTTGGTTTATAAATGAAAGCTTTGAAAATTCTCATCTTACCTTGAAAGACATGTTAATAAACATTAGCAATTAAATTATATCTCGATCAAGTGCCCTTCAGTGAAAATGTCTTTGAAATTTTATAAACATATCAAGTTTTTAGTTCAAGCATGTAGCAGACATGAGTGAAAGAAATACAAGCACAAATTCTCATCGAAGCTAAACGCATATATGAGTTGACATAATCTTTCGTCCATGAAAATGTGCACTCATTCTCTTCTTGATTAACGTTTTATATTCTTTCTCCATATATATCTTAATTTGCGTTGAACATAAAAGCAAAAACATTCATATTTCTCTCCTCATCTCGATGCATCGTTTAACTCGTTTGAATTTGCAGAGCATAATTCTTTTGAGCGTCATTTACTGAACTCAGATGCACGTCCATTAAATCTTGTTTCTTTCAAAACATTCTAAACTCAAGCTATAGTCACCTTTTGATAAATACCTAACGCTTCACAACCTTTGTTCTATGAACTATATGTAAGATACAAACAATACGTTTGCTTAACAACAATTGAATGGACTCGAATCACTCTGAGGAATAGGATTTCACATTAAAGAAATCGTTTCCATGCATTATCATAAAAGTTCCTGAGAGCCTTCCTTACTGTTCGTTGATGCTATCAGATTGAACGCTATGGAACGTGAGAATGTATTTTCACTTCGTCTTTGTAAAGTACTCAAGTTATTCATATATGAATAGCGCCTTGTCATTCAATTGATACCTTTTCAAGTATGAATAAAAGATGCAAATCGTTATTTCAATTCATGATGGAATGACAAGAGAATATGTCAAACTCATACGTGGTTAATAAGTATAAGCATGAACAAACGATGATAAAGAGATGGATTTCATATATTACTCATAAGTTTGACGTGCGATCAAAGTTAAAAAGCTGGCCGTTGAAATTAAATTTTATGAAATAAGGTCAGTTATGGCGCCAAAATCCGAAAATTTGAAAACGACGACAGATTCAGGCATCAAAAATCTTTGCAATATCTTAAAACAGAATATGAATGGAATCATGGAACATTGAATGCAATCATTGTCTGATAACAAAAATATGTCAAATTATTAGAACTTCTCAAAAAAAAACTGTTCACTGGAGTATCAGATTGAGACACTGTTTCTTTTCAATGCAAAACAAGAACCTAAGGTATACATAAGAAAATTTGATTTGCTTTTATTCATAGGTTGTAGCGCGTAATGCACCCTTTTATCAAATTTGATATCAAAATGAAGGAGATATCTACGCTTTCTGTGTCATTGAGTTGGATAGATGCTAAACTGATCATTTCATCGTAAATGGAGTTGATAAGCACAGATCTATAGATATTCCACATGCTTTTAAAGGTAGTAACATAATTGGATTAAGCGGCTGCAAAGAGAAATGCTAAAATTGGTGGTGAACGGAGATTTGGCAGAATAGATAAAAACAATGAATCAGCCATGAAAACCAAAGTTTTGCAGCTTTATCATAAATTCATTGATAAAGATAAACGTTGCAGTAGTCATCCTTGCTGTGCAGATCAATGTTATAAGTGCTATTGAAAATTCTTTAAGATATATTGCTCGTGCTTAGAATCTGTCAATCAACAAAGAAAAAAAAATTTGGAGAGTGAAGAGTGAAGCCAGTCTAGGGTTTCTCTTCTTCGATGGGCTAGAGACTCTAGGACGTCTCTCTCGCATTTTCCCCCTCTAGTGGGGGGGCTGGCGCTTTTGTTGTTAGTGTGCTCTCTAAAGCTCTGCTCAAATGGCGCGATTTGAAGCTCTGCGCAACGGAATATCGGTGATGGAGTCGAACTGTAACACCATGGAATGCTCTATGCTTCCTTCCATCCCCAAGGGGTACTTAGCGTCCTCTCCTGCCCACATGCAACAAGGTTTTCAAGGTGGCCAAGTCTCCTCTGACTTCCCGGAACTGCATCAGGAAGCTGCAATGTCCTTTTCCCCCAAGAAGTCATACGCGGAGTCTGCCAAGGGCAACGGTAACATGTCTAGTAATCGTATATAGCAATCATGGTCCAGGTATTTTGTCTCCACTCTCAGCTTCCAGTAAAGGAAAAGAAAAGGTTGAGGTCAACCCTCATGAACTGTGTATCGACAATGTTGAAAGTGATAATGAGGATGATACTCTTGTTATCGACAAGAACTCCTTGGATAACTGGCATCATGAGCTGACTGATATAGTTGTCATAGGGCTATGTCATGGCCCAAGGCCTGCTCAGGAGATTTTGAAATCTTGGTTTAAAACACACTGGGAATCAAGGGGCCTTTTTGTCAAACATGTGCAATATTGTCCTAATAACTATTTTCTGTTCTTCTTTGAGGAAGCTAATAGTGCTCTACATGTCATAAGTGAGGGTCAGTGGCTCATTAGGAACACCCCTATGTCTTTCTTTAAGTGGTATATTGGGTTTAACCCCAAAGGTCCGAAACCCACCAAAATCCCTATTTGGGTTGAATTTTCGGAATTACCTTATGACTTCTATCCCTGGGTGGAAAACCTAGATAGTATGGTTGGGAAAGTCTTGGGTCAAAAGTCTAGGAACTCCATTATCAACCCCAAGTGGGACCCCCAAATGCTTGTATTCCGGCTCCCCTCATCATGATGGGTGATTTTAATATGGTAACCTCCTTAAATGACAGATGGAACTGTAAGGGTAATATTATCAGAGGTTTTGAAAAAGATGTCTGGAATGATCTGTGTAATGCTCATGATTTTTCTGATCTTTCTCATAATTCTGGTTGCACCTAGTCTAACAAGCAGTTAGTAAATGCCTCTGTTGCTGCTAGGCTTGATAGATGTTATGCTTATAATAAAATCATTCAAAACTGTTGGGACATAAGTATCTACTCTGACCAAACTTTAATGATCTCTGATGAAAAACCTTTGGCTGTGTCTTTTAAGATGGGCACCCCTTCGTATAGGTCTGGATGGCCGCATATTGACATTAACTTCCTTAAACTTCCTAGTGTTTTGTCCCATATTAAAAGCCTGATTTCCTCCAATTTTAGTTCCTTAACGTGTAGGGCGTGGGACAAGTCCGTGAAAGACATTCAACTCCTGTTCACCCAGTGTAAGAAGAATGCTAGAGCCCTGAGAGCCAAAAGAAGAGAAGCCCTTATGGATAAGCTAAGAGCTCTTGATGTTACTTCTCAAGAATTTCATGACATTAACTTGAGACTCAGCAAGGAGAGATACCTTGAAGCTAGCTACTCTCATGCCGCCTCAAAGGAGTTTTGGAGTGAGAAAATTGACAAACAAACCAATGACTGCACCCCCTTTACCCTCACAGTGATTGGTACTGTACCAGTTAAATCTGGAAGACACCAAATTAAGATTTATCTTGAGGGGGCTCCACCAACTTTGACTTCTTGTAAGCACAGAATCAGGCATCCTAGGCAAAGAAGTCAGCCAGTTGTTAATCATTTTAGGTCTAACAGGGTCTGTTAGACCCTTAACATTGATTGAAATAATAAAAAGGTCAGACATGAGGAACAAAAAAAAGAGTTACTTCTTGCTATTCTTCGTAGGCTTGGAGGCTGATAAGGAAGATCTCACCACCTCTTTCCTTTTAGGTTTGACAAGGCCAGAGAGATCCCTTGAAGTTTCAGCTTCTTGAGTCATAGGAACAATATCTTGAACAATCACATCTTCATCCATATTATTTAGCTTATCTTGATCCATTGCCTCGATTTCTTGGCAGAAATATGTCGGAGACAAACCTGAAGGGGAATGATTTGTAGCAATAGGGATAACACCAAGAGGACTAGGCAATTCATTATCATTTGAAACATGGGGAGGAATTGCTTTATTTTTCTTTCCAACTGTTAGCCATCCATTATTACTATTGTTTTGATACATTGAGTTCTGATGAGCAACACGAGCACCCTCACTGTTGCCAGCCAATTGAGCATTGGGGTTAACATTTTCTTTTGTACCTGAAACAGCATGGGAATCATTAGAGTTCACTTTTTTATCAAAAGGATTAAAAACCTCTTCAAGCAGGATACATAAAAATTTTCCGACTTAAAACCCTTTTGTTAATTTTATTAACTGGTTTTTTGTTTTGAGCAGACTGAGCCACATGAGGACCTTGAACCTCTTTAGCCAAATCCTTATTTTTTTCACTACCTTCTTTACTGACTTGGCCCTGCATAAGAGGTCAGTCTTTAATCAAATGCCCTTGCTTGTAACAGTTGTAGCAGGCATTTGGGAGATTTCTGTACAGGACCTTCTGGGAGTGGAGCTTTTTCCCACTAGAGTCCTTAATGATTAGGTGAGTTTTGATTTCTTTGGCTGTGGTTCTCTGTTGAAAAAAAATAAAAGTAGGGATTTCATCCCTAGGATTCAGAAGAAAGAAGGTGAGCACACTTTAAATATTGAGGAGACTCTTCAGGAGGCCAAAAGCTTCTTTATGGATGTTTTCTCTGGTTCTCCCAAGTGGGAGGAGGATATCCAGAGGGCCAGAGCCACCATTGCCATAAAAAGGAAGAAAATGATTCCTGAAAGCATGGTTCCCATCCTGGACTTGCCCCTCACTGCCGGTGAGATCAAAGAAACCATCGATAAATTGAAACCCTGTAAGTCTCCTGGATATGATGGTCTTCCCAATGAGTTCTACATGATTTTAAAGGATTTTCTCACTCCCTATATTCTTTTGGTGTGGGAAGAGGCTACTAGTAAAGGGTACCTTCCTTGTCAAATTAACACTGGAGTTATTAGACTTATCCACAAAAGATTTAACAAAGATGATCTTAATAACTGGAGACCTACCACCTGTCTCAACTCCATCTACAAGATTTTTGCTTCCTCCCTTGCTAGAAGAATTAGTCCCTTGATGGACTCCATCATTCTTCTTGAGCAAAAAGGGTTTATAAAAGGTAGGTATATTCTTGATGCTATTATCTCCCTCTGGGAAGGTATGGAGTATGCTGAGGAGAGTGGTCAAGACTACTATTCACTTTGACAAAGCCTATGACAGGATTGAATGAGATTTTATCCTCCAGTCTTATCATGATCTTGGAGCTGGCCGGAGATTCATTAAGTATGTTAGTACTCTTTTTGGTAATGCCATGTCCAAGATAGCTATAAATGGTCATATTTATGAACCCTTCAGACTGAGCACATCCATTAGGCAAGGTTGCCTCCTAGCCCCTCTCTTATTTGCCATTGCTATTGATGCTTTAGTGTGGCTTGTTAAGGATGCTATGGATTGTGAGCTAATTAAAGGTATAAACATTCCTGACTCCCCTACCCCGCTTGGTTTGCAGATGTTTGCTGATGACACTAATGTTGTTCTAAATGCTGATACAAGTTCTGTGACTAACTTTCTGGATTGCTTGAAGACCTTTTGTCTTGCCAATGGCTCTCTGGTCAATCACAGGAAAACCGGGTTTAAAGCCTCTGATAATGTGGTTCCTCCTTGTATCTCCAGGCTTGGATGTAATGTTTTAAAAGATGGTGAGATTTTCAGGCTATTAAGGATACCTATGGGATTCCATGTCTCCCTTGATCAAAGATGGGATTGGGTTGTTGAAAAGTTCAAAAGTCAATTACATCATTGGTATGACTCTAATAGTTCCCTCCCCCACATAACCTTTTCCATCAACAATTTTATTCTCCCTAAGCTGGTTTATTTTTTGTCTTGTTGGTCCCCTTCTAACAAGCAAATTAAGCAGGTTATTGCATTGGCCAGGAATTTCCTATGGGGTGGTAAGTCCAATAAAAAAAAAGTTGTTAAAGTGGCTTGGAGCACTTGCTGTCTGCCCAAGTCTCAGGGTGGGCTGGGGATTATCTGTCCTGTGAAAATGTCTGAGAACCTTGCTGCCAAATGGGTCTTGAGAAGTCTTAACAGTACAGATGTTTGGGCTTTTCTTCTAAAAAAAAACACTAAAAATTTTTTCTTGTCTAATTACAGGTCTTGGACAAACATTAAGCTTTGGGATATTTTGGTGTCTCCTCATCCTATCATCCCTATTGGAAGCTCTCTGACCTGCAAGTTTTGGAAAGCCTGGTTTAAGGCTAAAAAGTCATTTCATCCTCCCCTTGCCATGACTGTTACTGCTGATTTTTATATGCAGGAATCCCCCTGGTTGGGGTGGCTGGCCTCCTGGAACAACTGCAGAATTGCCATCTTAGAACACAAATGTCATAAGGCTAGAATTAAGGCTTGGAAAGATTTTCTGACTAATGATGCTAATGTGGCAGATCTGCATTCTTTCAATAATACTAATTTTTCCAGATCTTGCCTGCAGGTTCTGTCCAACCATAAAGATATCCTGAAGGCAAAATAGGAGTGCTATCAAAGGAAGAATCTGAAGCTTCAGGATGTTGTTGCCTACATCTTCTAAAGCTTTAAGAAAGCTAGAGGATCAATTCAACATCTTCTGCCTAGCTTAACTCCACATGGTAGGTCAATTGGTCTCCCCATCAGTGGACTTATAGGTTCAAATCTTTGTGGGCCTTCCCATATTACAGTAAACATTCCTTCCTTCAATGGTTGATGATACATCATGGTCTGTGGATTGGTCACAAAGTCAAGAAGGTTTTTTTCAATGAAGGGCTGTGTACTTTTTGTGGCTCAGTGGAGGATGTTCCCCACCTGTTTTTTCATTGCAAGCATGCCAAAAAGTTTTGGTATCCTGTTGTGAACTAACTTCAAGTCAACAATCTCCCACAACTCAACAAATGGGATGTTCTTCTTGGCTGTTGCAAGAATATGGACATTCTGCTCTGGAATATTTGGAGAGGGCACATCTTGTGGAACATTTGGTTGAGTAGAAATAATGCTACTCTTAGTAATGGGAATAGGAATTTTCTCATTTCCCTTCCTAGTAGTCTAAAAAGAGCCTCCCATAATTGTACTCAGCAAATTGTTTCTGCCCCTTTGTCCAATGTAAATGTATTCAGGATTATGGCTGAAAACAAGTATACTGCTTGGAGGAACCTTTTATCCCCTTTGTACTCCAGTAAAAGACTAGAAATGGTCTTGTCATTGTAATCCTCTTGATGTTGTGGTCCTGCCCTGAGCACAGTTTGTATCATCCTTTGTTAATTAAATTTTCCTGTTTTCTTAAAGAAAAAAACAAAGATAATAGAGTTGAAAAGCTTTAAAAGAGGGGCGTTAGATGAGGTCGAACTTTGTCCTAAAGAGGTCGAACTTTGTCCTAAAGTTTAGAGATTCAGCATAACTTTAGAGATTCAGCATAATTGTCAGACAACTCACCATCAACACAGAGCATCGGATCCATACACCTTTCCCGCGAGCTTCAAAAGTAAAGCCTCGCATAACTGAAGAGAGCATAGTGTTATTGCAATGGAACTGAACAGTGTATTGTCCCTTCATTGATTGCTTCCCTCTTTCAATCTCTCATTGATTGCTTCCCTCTTTCAATCTCTGTCTCTATTTCCCTGTCGTATGCTCAGCATGTGGCGTAGTTGGAGCCCAGGTGCGTCAGAATTTGCTCAGATATATGCCGCGCTGCTAGAACCTTACCATGTTAGACAAGGTTCTTCTCAGATCATATGCGTTCCTTTCCCAATAGCCAGCATCAAAAATATTAATCATCCTCAGAACTTCTGTGTATGTAGTTCCCTGAAGTCATTTGCCAGATCATATTCTATAATAATTAATCTCCTCCTGTCGTATGGTGCATCCCCTCCTCGATTCTCCTTCAAACTGTGTATACGCAGCGCCCCATGAAAGCAAGAGTTGGCCTCCGTTTTTTTTTTCTCCCTCTATGGAGCGCAGCAGATCATATGTTGTTCTTCTCTTCATCATGCATCATCTTGATTCGTAAACTTGCTCTACATCAATCCTCCGCCTCCTCTATGATCAGCAAACCCCGCTCTGAGATATCTCCTCCGCCTGATTGTAATCCAAAGCGTTGAAATTCACAACTGCGTCTCGTCCTCTGTACTTCCATGCTGCCCGGTCATACGCTTTCGCTGCTTCGTCTTCTGTGTTAAACGTACCCAACCACACTCTCTGGTTGCGGAGGTTGCGGTCATAGATTTGCGCCCCCCCCTTTGATGCCTCCTTCATGCATTCTTTTCTTTTTTACGAGATCTCCCTTCCTTTTCCGCATGCCCACTCCGAGAGATCCCCCTTTTTCATCCATCCGACCACCTTTCTTCACGCATAGCCTCTCCCCTCCAGGTCCACGGGTAAAGTTCCCCTTTTCTTTTTGCATGAAAGCATGCGGCGCCCCAAGTTTCATTTCACCATTACTTCCCAGAGAAAAAAGAAGAACTCCACCAAAAGAATTTAATCCACGATCTGCTTTAGCTAACTATCAAATTTGCAATACAAATTGCTAGCTTTGCTATATAAACTAATCCACAAGGTATAGAAAATAATCAATCGAACAATCCTGATGTGAAGTTCTGTGAATTACAACCTTTACGGTGAGGCATGTCATCGAAGACTAAAATATCCTCTTCCAAGTTCAACAAAAAAAAAACATATATCTGCAATTAGAGGACTGATCTGAGAAATATCTTCCTCGGGTGTCGGCCAAAGAAATCGTCATGCCGAATAGAAATGAACCACACTTTGTATCAATGTTGTTCTGAGTGTGTTGTGCACCCATAAGCATGTGCTCTTTCAGGGCAAAGTCATTGGTTTCATAACCCTTTAAGGCATAAACTCCTTCATCAACCCTAGTATTGATGTTTCACACTTCGACTGAATCTTTCTGACATTCATAGCATTTCCAAATTATATGTTCTATTTTGGAAGCAAACGTAGAGATGGAAATCTCTACGATACCGCTTTGGCCAAGGTCCTGCAAGCACTTTCCTTCATGCTACTAGCTTTGCTGGCTGGATCTGCTAGATTCCCCTTCTCGCAAAATGTCACTCTAGCAATGTGAGGAGATCCACCTCCTAAATGTCAATCCGCAAAGACATGAGGACTGGTATGAAGACCATGAGCAAGTGAAGGCACAAGTGCATGAATGAGAAACACACCATCATGCATGCACATACACACACACACACACATGCATAGAAGGTAAGAGCAAAGAGAGGAACATTGGAAGGACTTGGATTATAAAATAACTCTCTTATAAAAGCTCAAATCTCTAACAAGATAACCTAAAAAATGAGCTCTCTAGCTCTTTTTATAGTTTTTTGAGTAGCTATGACTCTATCCAAACCTATGTTTGACCTAGATAAAAATAAGGTTCCACAGCTTATTTGAGGGCTCAAACGGAATCTAAAAATTATGAAAATTTGTATGTAGGTACTTCTAATAAACTCCTCAAGCTTGATGACTCCTTAGCTTCATCAAAATGGAGTTGCTAAAATGTGAAATGGTATTTACAATGGTTTTTAGTGATGAAAATCACTATTTTTATAGGGATGTCTTCTGAAAATTTGATATATACTTCTTGGAGCTCCCATATGCTCTTTCTTCTTATGTGTCCACTTCTTTGACACATTCTCATACCTTTGGCTTGACCTTGAGTACCAACACACCTCCCCCTCTCCAGTCTGTCATCCTTGATAGACCCTTATTGGAGTGGTTGTTCCATGTAGTGCTTGGATATGTAGTGTCCATCTTGTATCAACAAGATCAGTTTGCTTCCAAATGTAGCAAGGTCTAATATCCAGTTCTTCATTTTATCACTACTATCCTTTGCACTTTTTAGTCCCTCTATATGTACTTCTATTGATATATTTAGGTAGTGATGTGTCTGAACACACTAGGACCACCGAGGCACTTTTATCCTACTTTAGGAGGGTTTTTCCCCTGGCTTGTATATATGCCTATTGCCCTAATGGGCTACTTATCTTTGTACATTCTCTAGTAATACATTCAGTATTGTGCTTTGTGCTCCAAGCTTCTTCTTCTTCCTTGTTTTGTTCGCATGCTTTCGCAGACGTCTAACTCCAACAATTGGTATCAGAGGAGGTCACCGCTTCATCTAGGGCATCGTCAACACTCCTCCGATTGCAATCTCAGAATCACACGAATTTTGGTGAGCATACTCAGTGTGCTTTTGAGATCAAAACCGCTTTGCTTTCTGGTGCCAAAATCGCGATTTGAGCTCGTTTCGGCCTCCAAACACACTATCGCAATGCTTGTGTAGGCTATTTCATCTTTTCTTGCCTTAGGTATATACCAATTTTGGTTCGCCAGTATAAGCGTCTCAAAGTCTGGTACATGTTTAATAGAACTTTTCTTGGTAGTTCCGTTCAACCTTTTGAGATACAGTCAATTTTTTGCATCAAGGTATTTTAGTCGCTGGCCATGGCTATGTTGGCTGTTGAGGATAAGTTGGATGGTACCAACTATCCATTATGGGCTTATATGATGCGACATGTATTGGTTGCAAAAGGACTGTGGAACATTGTGCAAGGTATTGAAAAACATCCTATCACACCTGCAACAACTACAGGTACTGAAGCTGATGCAGAAGGTATCGAAGATCATGATATTCTGCATATTCCTGTTCGTGCTACGGTTTTTGCTACACCTACTATAGAGTAGATTCATTGGGATAGTAGAGATGCTCAGGCACATGCATTGATAGCTTTGTCTTTCAAGCATGCCATTATTCCTCACATTCGCTCTTGCAGAACAACTAAGGATGCTTGGGATACACTTACCACATTGTACCAACCTAAGAATGAGGCTCATGTTGCTTACCTTCGAAAATAGTTGGAGAGTGATCACATGAATGAAGGTGATTCAATGGATAGTTTTCTAGAAAAGATCAAAGACTTGAAGGAATAGTTGATTTCTACTGATGAGGTTATACCAGATAGCTCACTTGTGCAGACCGTTCTGAATGGTCTTCCTGATTCATATTAGAGTTTTGCTTCTACTCTTTGGTTGATGATGAAAGGCAATCCAAATGCCTTGTCATTTGAGGAGTTAGTCTCTGTTTTGTTGCAGGAAGATCAGTCCACGCAGAACAAGTCCATTATGCGTCTTGCACATCAAGCTTTCCTAGCTAGTCAGAAGGGCAAAGGAAAATGGAGCTCTTCAACTAATAAGCAAAAATCTACTAATTTTGCACAATCGAAGAGGGAAGACAAAGATGAAAAGAAATCAGAAAAGTAGAAATTGTTTTGTAAGTATTGTAAAGAAAATGATCATATCATAAAGAACTATCCAAAACTGGTTGCTAAAGAGGCAAAGAAGAAAGAGGCTGGAATGGTTGTTGCAGAGGCCTCTACACCCAAAACAGAGTCTACTAATCTTGTGCAGGAAGAAGAATGGGCGTCTACTACTATTTGCAGTTATGACCCATCTTCTCATGAGCAATGCATGTCTACAGTAGACTCAGACGTTTGGTACTTTGACAGTGGGGCGACCAAACATATTACCTCACAGCGTAGTTTCTTCTCTTCACTCGAGCTTGCCCCTATAGGGAATAGTGTTACATGCGCCAACAACTCCTCTTATGCTATTATGGGAGTTGGTAAGATCATTTTGACTATTGCTGATGGTAGTTCTTTCACTTTGTCAGATGCTTTGTTTGTGCCAGGGATCAAGAAAAATCTGTTCTCGATTTCTCCATTAGCCAAGATTGCCTTGGTTGTGAAATTTATTAATGCTAGATGTACAGTTCATGATCTGTCAAATGGCGATGTGATTATTGCTTTTGGCATTTTATGTCATGCGCCATATAAGTTCATAGATCTTGAAAGATCTGTAAATGAGTCGGCATGTGCAGTACATGATTCTCAAGCTATGTCAGATGCAAAGCTTTGGCATGCAGACTTTGGTCATCTGAATTCTGCAAGTTTGCTACACCTTGTGAAATCTGAAATGCGGTCCTCTTTGCCCAAACTTGAGGCACCTGGAAAACATGTTTGTGAGGGCTGTATTTTGGGTAAAATGCAGCGTTCTTCCTTTCCAAAAGATGGTTCAGTACGGGCTACTCAGAAATTGTAGCTTGTACATAGTGATGTCTATGGTCCTATGCAGACACCTTCTTTTGGAAATTATCTTTACTTCTTGACTTTCATCGATAATTTTTCTAGGCATGCATGGGTATATCCATTGAAGGAAAAGTCTAAAGTGTTCATGTGCTTCAAACATTTTTTGGTTTTGGCTGAAAATCTATCAGCATGTAAAATGGTCACCCTCCATTCTGGTCGAGGGGGAGAATATATATCTTCTGATTTTAATGCATTTCTGGCTAAACATGGGATAAAACACCAGTGTATAGTGTTGTATGCACTCAATAGAATGGAGTTGTTGAAATAAAGAACATGTCACTCATGGAGATGGTGAGGTGTATAGTCAAGAGTTAGGCCTTACCAGATAGTTTCTAGCTTCAGGCTGTTATGTGTGCAGCATATGTACTTAACAGGTGTCCCACTAAAGCACTGCATTCTATCACTCCATATGAGGCTTGGCATGATCGCAAGCCATCTGTTGCTCATCTTCATGTTTTTGGTTGTTTAGCATACGCATTAGTGCCTGAACAACATCACTAAAAATTAGATGATAAAGCAATAAAATGTATTTTTATTGGGTACAGTTCTGAAAGTAAAGGCTATCGTTTGTATCATCCATGACTAAACACATTTTGGTTAGCCATGATGTTGTTTTTGTGGAAGATGCTATTCAGCCATTGCTTTCTGAGCCTTTGCAGATTTCATGTGATGATGTAGATCATTCCATTTTTTATGCAGATTTACATGATGCACTTGTTGATGAGAGAACAGATATTGAGCAGGCAAAAACCATGCCAAAATGGCTCGTGCAGACTTTGCATGACAACAAATTAGATGCACCTCTAACATATCATACTCGTTTAGGCTCTCGCAATGCCTCTTTTATTAGATTTCTATGTTATGGTTGCATCTAGTCTCTATGATGAGATTGAGCATGTTTTGTTTGATGAAGCACAAAGTTTTGAACATTGGATGGCTGCATTGCAATCTTAAGATGATGCTATCATGAAAAATGGTACCTGGTCTTTATGTGACTTGCCTCCTGGCAAGAAGGCCATTGGAAGTAAATGGGTATACAAGCTGAAGCGTGAGCCTGATGGAACAATTGAAAGGTAATAAGGGTAGGCTTGTTGCAAAGGGTTATGCATAGGAAAGAGTTGATCTCGATGCTTGATATTGGCCCTTGCCTCTCCGTAGCTTCTTTGTGTATGTAAACGTTTCTTGTGTACCCACATGTGTAATTGCCCTTGTTGAGCTGGATCTAATTTCTTAGGCACCCAAATTTATCGGATACTATATGGTTGAGCTTGTCCTAGTTGCTTGGTTCTTCTTTTGTCATAGTTGGCCTGCTTGAATGGGAATTATGGTAGCAACACTGGTGGATGCCCTCCTTTTCGTACCCAAATTTGTTTCATGCCACAAACTTCTTACTTCCTAAATTTTGTTTGTCTATTTGATATAGTGATTGTCTTATACTATTTTGCTTGCCTTTGTGGTGGAACTATTGTGACTGCATTATTCTTTGAAAAAGAAGAGTGATCCACTCACCTTTGAAACTATTCGTCCATGAATGAGTCCTTCTAGATCATAGATCTTTTGACACATACAACTTCTTCTTTGCTAAGATTAGTCCTTGAAGAACTAAAAGAATCTGTGACATCCAAAATTGTGAGCATGCAATTCTCTAATTCTAATGTAATGCATTGTTCATATGCACAAACTTGAAGAAGTTGATTTCTTAGGTTTAAGTTGACTCCATGGTCATAGATCCAATCTTGACCCAAGACAAGTGGGTCAGTAAGGTCCTCATCTTGACACACTAGCATTTTGAATCTCATTGGGAAACCTTGAAGGTAAATGGGAAGCTCCAGCTCACCCAAGAAAGGGGTTTCCACACCTCCCAAATCGATGAGATAATCTTTTATGGGATTGATGTTCAATTGCAGATCTTGGCAGTATGAAAGTTTAATTGCACTAGTTGCTGCACCTGAGTCAATCAATGCTCTCATAGTCCTTACATTCTTTCCTTGCCCTACCTATATGGTAAAAAAAAGGATGTCAATCGATTACTTGAGAAGTAATTGCACCCGATGTTTGGCACATGGCCATGTGATATTGTGGGGCTTCAAGGTTGACATATAGGCCTACTCACCTTAACTTATTTTGTCTAATGCGCTCTCTAGCCTTTGCCTGTGCTTCTTCTCTAATTCTCAACTCTTCTTCTTTTCTCTTCTTAGTAGTGTTGAGTCTCATTAGCATATCCTTTGTATGAGGTTTCTTGATATAGCTTGACTCGACATCCACTTATATAGTTTGGCAAGATGCAGCCTTCTAGGGTGGCCAATTGAACCACACCACTAGTGGAAATTCTATTATTGACCATGGGTCCATATCCTCTTTTTTCTAGTTTATGGGCATGCTTCTTTAGTTTATACACCAACATTAGGTCTCCCTCTTTCAGTCCTTTATCCTTGATGTGTGCATCAAAGTATGCCTTTTGTCTTTTCTTTGTAGCATAGATGCTTGCTTTCACTCATAGCCCGATCTCACCTAAGCATTCTAGATCAAAGATCCTAGAGCACAACTCATGTCCATTCCACTCATGCTGTTGTGCTACTTTTAAAGTCAAAATTAGGAAGTCTAATGGTAGCACATCATTTTGTCCAAAGGCCATCTGAAATGGGTTGGCATTGAGTACCATTTTGTAGGCAACTTGATAAGCCAAAACAACATGATGAAGATGTTTATCCCAATTAGAGTGTTTACTGTTTACTAGTTTTGTCAATACATTACGTAAGATCTTATTTGTGCTCTCTGCTTGTCTATTAGCTTGTGGATTATAGGGGGAAGACACCAAGAATTCTTGGAGAAGGTTTTCTATTACTTCATTCAAGAAGTGTGTGCCTCTATCACTTACTAACTCTATTGGTAATCCAAACCTGGTTTACACATTCTCGAATAAGAACTTAGCTATCATCTGAGCATCCTTCTTTGTCGTGGCTTTGACTTTGAACAATTTTATAAGGTAATCTGTGGCCACAATGATGTACTCTGCATGGGAGTTTTTAGTGGGGAGGTTAATACGACCTATGAAGTCTATATCCCACTTCAAAAATGCACGTCCTCACATCATTGGCCTTAAATGCATCTCTTTTTTTTTATCGGATATTGGGTATGTTGGCATGTGTCGCATTTCTTCACATAGATATGTACATCCATATGAAGCATGGGCCACCAAAGTCTTGAGAATAGAATGGTCTTAATTACTCATTCAGGACCAAAATGTTTGCCTAAAACACCACTATGTGTAGTTTCTAAGATTTTCAGATAGTCTGATTCGTGAACGCACAATCTTAAGTAACCATCTTTGCCTCTTCAATATAGGTTGTGTCCTACTAAGGCATAGTCCTGAGCCTCTTGCTGCATGCTCTGTTTTCTAGCTAGACCAACCTCACTGGGTAGTGTTCCTGATCTCATAAATTCTACCAATGGAGCACTCCATTCTAGAATTAACGACATGTGATATAGGGTAGCATGCTGCATTGGGGGTCTCTCCTAGAACTTTGGACAATTCTTAATCCACTCATGTATTTATTTGTTCATACTAGGCCAATACACTCCTAAACGTTTTAGATTCTGCAATGATCATTGTTTAGAATTGTGATTTCCTAGCAATCCTTCATGGGCTTGTTGCAACCAACTGCTATGTACATCTTCTTTGACACAACAAGCTAATACACCCTCTATATCTTGTTTGTACATACTTCTTGCCATTATTTGATATTTTTTTTATTTTATAATTTCTTCTTTTCTTGTTTTTACGTTCTTATTTGTTGGTATGAAAGTTAGGACAGGTACCAACTTATTTGCCCATTTAGGACCAACTTGTAATTTTAATAGATAAGCATCAAGCTGCTCATCAAACACTCCTTGTGGTGGCTCTCCTCAAGTTATGCGAGAAAGATGACTCACCCTGAGGTGGGTCCTACCTTTCATGACAACAACTTCAAAGTCGTATTCCATTAGTAGGAGGAACCATCTTACTAGGCATCTTGTATTGCAAGGTTTATTGACCAAATATAATAAAGCTTGATGATGAGCAAAAAACTTGAACTTGTTGGCAAATGATTAGTGTCTAAACTTCTTCATGGCATATACCATTCCTAAGCCTTCTTTTTAAGTTGTTGTATAGTTTTGTTCAGCTACGTTTAGTTGTCTACTAGCATATGCTATAGGCAGATCTAAATTTCCTTCACTTGTGGGTTGTGATAGCACACATCCTATTGCATAATTGGATGCATCTACATGGACATGGAATGGTTTATTCCAATCAAGAGTGGTCATTATTGGTGTTGTGCACAAACATCTCTTCAAATCATTGAAGGAATTTTTGCATTTGTCGTTCCACTCAAAATTTGTCTACAAGGCATAAAGAGGTTTAGCTATAATTGCATACATGTGGATAAACCTATGGTAATATGCACAATGGCCCATAAAGGCTTGTACCTCTTTAACATTCCTTGGCCTCGAAAACTCTCCGATAGCTTTGAATTTGTCCTCATCTATTAATATTCCATTCTTAGAAACAATATGATCTAAGATCTTACCTTGACATACCATGAAAACACATTTTTCTGGGTTCATACACACTCAATATTCTCTACACTTGTTGAAGATCTATCTAAGCTCACAGATTTGGTATCTTCTTTCTGGGAATGAGCATATAAAGCATACACATATACTTCTAAGCTCTTTTGCAGGAACTCTCTGGAGACATCGCACATGAGCCTTCAGAATGTTGCAGGTGCATTGGTGAGCCCAAATGGCATCACATGAAATGCAAAGATTCCCCACTTTATGGTGAAAGCCGTTTTGTGTTGATCTTTTGGGGAAATGGCTACTTGGTTGTAACCTGAAAATCCATCAAGGAAGCTCTAAACTTCCTTGCCTACAACATGCTCCAATAAATGTTTAGTAATTGGAAGCAGATAGCTATCTCTGACTCTAGCGGCATTAACTTTTTTAAGGTTAATACACACTTGCAACCTTCCATTCTTGTGCACCACTACAATGGGAACAACCATTTTGTGTGCTTAATTTCATAAATAAATCTGGCTTCAATCAATCTGTCAATTTCTTCTTTTATTTCTGCAGCATAACTATCATTATATGTTGTTGGTAGTAGCCAAAGGCACATACATAGAGGTAGCATGTAAAGGGGGACTACAAAGAGTGGTGGAGAGACATGCAATCAATTTTTCCACTAAAACATATTTGGTATTACTCTTTCAAAGCCCTGAACAGTGATTTTCATCACTTTTGTAACATATCTATCATAGAAACACCCACTTTTGTAGTTAGTAGCTCCATTTTGTGCAAGCAGAGGAGTCATCGAGATTAAGGAGCTTAGGTAGAATAAGCATACCATTTTTGGCTAGTTTTAGATCTCCTTTATACCTCCAAATAGATGGAGAACCTATTTTTTAACTATGCCAGACACTAGATGTGAAACTGATCAAAGCTAGTCAAAAAAACTATAAATAGAGATAGAGAGCTCATTTTTGAGGTTAGCTAGTGTTGGTTAGTGTGAGCTTAGAGTAAACTTGTGCTTATAATAGTTTCATTGAGCAATAGAGTCTACTTTCAACCTTCCATTGTGTTTTGCTTGTCTCTTACTTGTGTATGTGTTTGAGCATCTCCATGCTTCTCACCTTCACTCTCACTACTTCTTGCATTCACGATCTTCATATCACTCCTATCTCTTCCGCAGATTGACATTAAGGAGGTGGAGCTTCTTAATGTGGTGCTGACTATTGTGCTAGAGCAACACCAAATTTGGCGCCGTTGCTGGGGATCGAGTTCTAGGACGAATGCGTGATGGTAAGAGTATAGCAAGAAATGGCATTGGAAGTAAAAATTTCAATTTTTGTTGTTATTTTTTAGTAGCTTTTTGTGTTTTTCATCTCCTCTACACTCCTCCTTCACCAGCACATCATCTTCTTCCACTCCAAAAAAATCTGAAATTTCACCATATCCACCTATCCTCCTCATTTCCCTCATTTGTGCATGAGAGAGAGAGAGCTTTTGAGCTTGTATGTCTATGCATGTTTTTGAGTTTTCTTGTAGGTATAGTGCTCCATAACAACAAGAGAGCTCCAAAAGGTAAAAAACTCAAACTTTCTACCATTTTTGTCGAAGCCCTTGGACCATCGCAATGGACTGAGAAACTCGAAAGTTTTGGTACACATCTATTGCATGACACAGGCGACCATTGCACCTACATAAATTTACAAACACTTTTGCAAAATTCATAGTTTGGTGGAGTATCGTGACAGGCTCACATCATCATGATTGTGTCACACCATCCCGATTGGCTCATGTCATCATGACGGCTCGACCAGACCATCATGACGGTCTCACACCATCACAACAGTTCAGTTGGACCATCCCAATGCTCAGTGACCATCGTGATGATCTAGTCAACCCCACACCATCGTGATTGGCTCATGCCATCACAAGGAGTCACTTGGCACATGTCATCTAGACCATTGAGATGATACAGGTATGCCATCACGATGCTCCAAATTTCAGACCATCGTGATTAGCTCACGCCATCGTGATGGTTCCATTGATCATTGACCATCATGATGGGCTCATGCCATCGCGATGATTTTGTTGATCGTTGACCGTCGCGACGAGCTTGCACCATCATGACTGCTCGTTTGTCCGACCATCATGATGACTCAAATTCGGACCATCGTGACATGTCACACCTTCAGACCATCACAATGGTACCATACCATCGCCACAGTCCCAAACCATCGTGATTATCTCAGACCATCACGATTGTCCACCTCAAACGCCAAATTTAGGGTTTGCTTTTTTGGGCTATTTTGAAGCTAATTTGAGTGAATTCTTGAGTGATTAAGCATATTGAAGACCCTTTTAGCTCATACTTAGAGAAAAGCCAATCTACCTCTTTTCACCCTCGAGAGCCTGAACATCCATAACTTTTTCATTCGAAGTCCATGTTTTGAACTCAAGGGCTCATTGGAAAGCTCGTTTCAAAGGCTACATGAAATCAATTGTTTTCTGTAAGAATAATGTGTTGATAATTAGAAAGGATAAATTGAAGTTGACCCATTTGTGGGGTTTGCAAACCAAAGGGGGCACTTGAGAAATTTAGCCAAGGGAAAAGGGACCCTTAAAGGTTTATATATCAAAGTGTTTGATCACTGATTTAAGAATTGGTCTAAAACTTTAGAATTTGATAGGTCTAGCAAGAGTGATCCAAGGGCAATCAAAAGAAGGCAGATGGTGTATGCAAGGCTTTAGAAGCGTGACTTCTTGGGCATCACAATGATCAAAGAAGCTGACTCGAGGTTGGAAGAATACTCAATCCCCTCAGTCAATTATTAGCTTAGGCTAAACACATAGCATTGTGGATTAAATTAGGATGGCGATAGGAACACATCAAGTCTAAGAGAATTATTTCTCTCAAGTCCAAGAGTAAGATAAAAGTGTGAAAAATGGAAAACAACCTAAAGGAAAGAACTTAATTCTGACCGAATGAGAGCCCAAAAGTACAACAAAATGTCAATTCCTGATGCATAGAGTGAGACAAGATAAGAATTTAAAAGAATTAATAACAAAACAAGTGACTAAGAACAAAGAAGCATTGGTGATTAGAAAGTGTGTTGAGAGTTCAAGGAAGACAAATGCATGAACCTTAGATTGGAAAAGCACATAGTTAAGTCAAATCGAAGAAGCCTTAGATGATCGGAAGCAAGTGTAAGAAATACTACACATTCGTGGGCACAACAATTGAATAGTTACCCTTATGAGTTGGGCTCAGATACTAATGAGTTAGAAATGGCTTTAAGCATGGAAAGACCAAAAAGAGGGTTAAGTGTAGCATACTTAAAAAGACCCAAAGGACCCTACATGACCCAATTAGAATGTGTTTGAACTAACCACCTAGGGCTTGCATCTATGAGGATGGTTTGCAAAGTTTTGTGGTTCAGTTGCATAACCCTGACCAACCCATTGGATTGGAACATCTAGTGGTAAAGTTGGAGAGAGATGCATATATAGAAAAAGAAGGAAAAATGTACATCATAAGTAATCAGCCTAATCATACCAATGATTTTGGTGTAGTCAGTCCCAAGACGGAAGCAGACACCCAAGGAAAAGAACCATTAGAAGACGAACCTAGGACACCTAGAGGGAAATCAATATTGACAAGAATACTTAACCTAGAGTGGATCCCTCAGGATAATAGAAGCATTGAATTATTCTTGAATAAGGACATTGACAAAGCATTTAGGAGATACAGAATGGAACAACCTAGTGACGTAGGTTCCATCACCATTTATAAATTCAAGGACCATGATACACCTGGAAAAGGTAGTATACTTGGACAATACCTCAAAACGAGTATTTGTAGTGCTTGATCATGGAAGACATGCCTATACATGGAGATGAAGTTAGGATTCCCCCCCCCCCCCCATCACGAGAAAATGTAAATGCTAGTCATCATGGTGTTGGAACATCCTCAACCCATGGTACTCAAAGAGAGAAGAATAAAGAAAGACCAAAAGTAAGTTTCACCCACCCCATAGGGAGGGATAGACCAAGCATGGACACAGATGGATTGGAACGATAAAGGGAACCAAGAATACCAGGTGGTAGAGATGATTTTCCTCTACCTAGACCACGTGAACATCCAAGGATACTAAGACCCACTCAATTAATAAAGTCGATGAAAAATTACTTTGATGGGATAGAAGATCCCTACAATCATGTTGTTGAATTTAAGTAGGTATTGTGAGTAGAGCAACTAGAAGACATGTTTACACAATACAATGTGTTTGGACTCACACTAAAGAACATGGCTTTAAATTGGTTCCAACCATTGCAACAAAGGCAATTTAGGGATATTCATAACTTGTTAGAGTCATTCATGATAGAATTATCTAAAAGTGGAATCACACATGATACTTCTTCGTTGATTCCAAGCTTCAAAGAGACCCCTCAAGAAATCGACAGACTTGCACGACGTAGGTTTAGACAATATGTTGAGAGATGCCCAATTCAAGAATTAGCTTCGTGGGCAAAGCAAGTGTCTTTGTTTTTAGACGGCCTCTTGAGCTCTAAACTACGATCCTATGTCTATCTGGATGAACCCAGAATACTAGAGCAATGTATAAGGATTTGTATAGATGTTGAGGACAATTTAGGAGATGAATTGGAACTTTCAAAGGTCTATAAAGACTCAAATAGCTCATCTCAATCATCCTCAAAACTCTCGAGGTCGATAGAAGGCCTCGCAAAAAAAGTGGCCCAGACCTAGGAGTTTCAAGCAAACAAATGCCTAGGTTAACAACAAACAAACATTGTTACACTTGTGGTGGTGATCATATGGCAAATGTGCGTCCCAATGTAACACAACCTCAAGCCAACCATAGTGACCAATACTGTACAATTGAGAGACGATACACAAATCACACTGCACAAAATTGTCCATACAACAAACAAGTAGTGTGATAGAACTACTCGCAAACTTACCCCTAACCAGGTAGGTGTCAATGTCAATACAATGCTCAGTCTCACTATCAAAAGGCTCCATAGAACTATCCTTATCAGGCTCAACAGAGGCCTCAAGCGATTTTAGCTCAGCAGCTACCACCCCCAACTAATGTAATTTTATTCAAATATGCTACTGTAGAAGAAAACCTGAATAGGGCATTAGTGCCTTCTTCACCCCTAATCACTGATAGTGATCCTAACTCTAACAATTTTGACTCCACCCATGTAGATAGTCCACCCACATACTACACGGAGTCTCCAAATCACATGGAAACATATCAATACAATAGTCCACCCCTAGAACCTAGTTGGGAGTCAGACTATGCCAATGTCATGTATATCAAGCCTAACACATGGCCCCAATTAAGACAACCAAGACCACATGGCACTAAAGGACCATGTTTTAGGTGCCAAGGAGACCATTTCATAAAAGATTGTCCATATCCTCCAATAACAGGATAGTCACAATACTATAACATACAAGGTTTTTGTGCAAAATGTGGCAAAGAACATGCCATTAGAGATTGCCCTAAGAACCCTACTAATGCCTCAAAAGTAACATTCATTAATGTGATAAGTATTGTGCCCAAATCAGATGGATCCAGCCTGACATATGTGCCTATTCAAGCTATAACAAGAGCCCAGGCACTCTTGGAAAATCAAAAGCTTAATTCTAAAAAATAGCTAGAACTAGTGAAGTTGGAGTCTAAACTTGAAAGGATTCCCGAGAAAGAAGTAAGAGAAAGTTGAGCAAGAAAATAAGTGAACTAGAATGAAGTCTAAAGGAATCTAGAGCCAAAATCCTTGAATTAACTTTGCAAACGTCGAATAAGGAAACTTTGAATCAGAGATTAGGATCAGTTCTAGCCGAAATGACCATGCCTAAAAATCTAGATAGGATGTTTTGTGCATACCAGGCGAGATTCAAAGAAGGGCTCTAGGTAGCTGAATTGAGCAAGAATTACCCAAGAGCAGACTTAGAGAGTGAGAGAAGTAAACTTTGCATGAAGATGGTAGAATTAGCACAAGCTATGTTCGAAGCCTCTCGTTATATTAATTGGAGCAACATGGGAAAACCTGAATTACACTCTCAAGGACTGCTGGAGAGGTTAGAGTACTTGATTACTAACAACGAGAAGAAGAATTTGCAAAGGGACCCTATTATCTCAGAGATACAGGAAATAAGTGTGCCATCCCTATCTCAACTGCCAAGGACCGAGGCTGAAGACAACATGTCTTCCATACACAAGTATTCACAAGGCTTTCTAAGAGAAATCCAAGAAGAGAAGTGGAGATGAGAGCAAGAAACCCATCCTTCTATTCAAGAGATAGATGACTTGCAGGAACAATTTCCCCAAGACATACCCTCCATCTATGAGGATGTAGGAAGAAAAGCTGAGTGAAAAAATGGATTTTGAAACCAATTCTTTGCAATAATTGCCTCAATTCACAGGTCCTTGGGAATCCAAGTCTTTCAACATGAGAGCGCCCACTATAATAGTGAGGAATAAAGAATCAGTAATCCCTAGAAACATGGAAGTGATAAAGAACACCAAAGTGTAATGTCATCTCACTTTAGAAGAATTGTTGAAGGTTAAACCAAAATTGTGGAAGCACATAGCAAAGCAAATCCCTGAAATCGCTATTGCTCCCTCCTAGATAGCATCACACAAGAAGGTACCAAAGATACCAGTGGAAAGAATTGGAGATGTGAGTGAGGGAGAGGAAGGCAATACTTATCTTCCAATAACCCACAAGGGCTACACCACCAAGGCCATCTTAGATTCAGGAGCCGGAGTAGCCATTGCTACCACTACTTTATGGAAACGTTGGGGTAAGCTAACACTAAGACCCACACGAATGAAGCTACAAATGGCTGACAGACATATAGAAGATCCATTAGGCTTACTAGAAGGCATATTCTCTCACCACTTGTGGTGTAGAGTTTGAACATACTTTCGCCATTTGTGATTTTGGGAAAGTCACGCATACAAGATGATTCTAAGATGACCATTCATGTGTCAGTTGCAAATTGTACAAGAGGGGAACTAATTCTTTGTACTTGCAACATTTAGCAGTAACCACCAGTCAATCTTAAAGATTATTCCCATCGAGATGTACCCCCAATAGAATGGAATACCATGCATAAGACACCAGAAGAAACAGAGTCGGTACACTCATTAGAAATAGACCCCTCATGGTTGCACGAGGATACTCATATATGGATGTGTAAAGTAGCCAAACAAGAGGAAGAAGGATTAGAAGCCAGGACCTTAGGTTCATAACAACATCTTTGAACTCTTCAAGACCCTGCCTATGCACCTATAGTATTTCGAGACGAGGAATTTGAACCTCACGGTTGGGTAGAGATTTTAGCTACAATGGATATAGTTTACAAAGATTTGAAAGGAGTAGGCTCAGATATTTGCTCCCATAGAATCCCCATGATGTCAGAGGCTAAACCTACCAAGCAGAAACCATACACGTACAATGATAATTACGTTGTCCAAGATTAAAAGAGATAGATCGTTTGATAAAAGCAAGATTCATTTATGAAATTGAGCATACCGAATGGGTATCCCCCATTGTGGTCATGCCCAAGAAGAACGAAAAATTGCACGTGTATTAACCTTAAAATTTTAATTCCACCATTATTAGAGACGGTTATCCTCTTCTTATCACAGAACACTTATTAGAATGAGTCGCAGGCAAGGAAGTTTACAGCTTTCTTGATGGATTCTCGGGCGAGAATCAAGTAGTCATTGCTCCTGAAGATCAATGTAAGATGGCATTTGCCACAAAATGGGGCATATTTTGCATTTTGTGTGATGCCATTTGGACTAACAAATGCACCCGCCACCTTTCAATGACTCATCTGACATGTTTTTAAGGAATTCTTATGAAAGAATTTGGAAGTTTATGTAGATGACTCATGTGCTCATTCCAACATGAGACTTACCCACATCCCTGAATTAAGGCAAAATTTTGACAAATGTTGAGAATATTAGGTTTGCTTGAACCCAGACAAGTGTGTTTTCATGGTCAGGCAAGGCAATATTCTAGGCCACATTGTGTCAAAGAACGGAATCTCTACGGATGAAGAAAAGGTGAAAGAAACTCCAGACCTACCTAGGTCAAAAAATGTAAAAGAAGTACAAGCTTTCATGGGTCATTATGGTTATTATCGACAATTTATACATATGTATGCTATCATAGAAAAACCTTTGTACTCTCTTTTGACCAACTTTGAATGGATGGATGAATGTGAGGAGTCATTCAATGAATGTAAATGATGGTTGTGTTCAACACCTGTATTAACAATCCCAGATTGGAGTAAGCCATTCCATGTATATGTGGATGCATCCAACTATGCCACACGATGTGTGCAATATAGATCTCCCTATAGCTTATGCGAGCAGACACTTGAATGTAGAAGAAAGAAATTACACCACGAAAGAGCATGAAGGATTATGAAAATATTGAATTAAAAAACAGACTTGAAAATGAAAATGTCTTTACATCTCATTCATCCTAGAAAGTAAGAAGGGAATAAAACGGTCATGTATCTTCTTTTATTTTGAATCCACCAAACTTAGCTTGGTAATAAGGATTATGTATACTTCATGTTGGAAGGGTTATTGGACTCTTCCAGCGTATGTTCTTTCTTTTGCAGACCTAAGAAAAACTCAAATAAGAATGCATTTAATTTTATGATCAGTGGTACCAAGATCCTTAAAGTTCAGGAGGGAGAGAGAGAGAGAGATTGTATGCTGGCTTTCTTACATAAAGGCCCTCTCATGTGCTGTCCAAGTTTGTTGGACCCATTCTTTGTTGGCATTGGGAAATGACAGCCCATTTTTCCCTTTGAAACGGTAAACAGAGGAGGTCGTATCGTGCAATTGACATACGAATGTAAGTAGCTGTCGGTTTTTTGTTTTTGGGTTTTTTTTGGGTTTTTTTTTTTTGAGAGTACAATGAATTGCAAATACACACTCACACACCCAACGTCATAAGATAGAGGCACCCATCATGAGAATTTCATGGACATGTTGAGTCAAGACTTGAACTCAAAACTTTCTCCCACAGTTTCAAGGCGTTAGCCACTAGGCTACGAGGGCTTGGACAGCTGTCAGTTTTATGATTGGACAGTTGAAGATCTGAAAAGCCGTGCTGTTCCAACCCACGCGAAATTAATGAGATAATATGAAACGTGAGAAGAACGTATTTCGCTGGTTGACTTTGTGTATTGTTGTAGTAGAAGTAGTATGATCTCTAGATGTCGTGTGTTAGCGAGGAAGGAGGTTGTGGACATAACTTAGAAGCACGAGGATGTTGGTGTGCTTGCTTTTGTTGTGTCGAGTATGCAACAGTCTATTGCTGATCTCATCCATAAATGATGACTAATATAATTGTGTTTTCATTGCGCATAAAACCATAACCTATAGAGTCTGATGGAAATAAGCATTGGTGTCTGGAGCTTGGATAAAAAAGAATTGAATGAATCAAGTTTTTGATAGCTAACTTTCTCTCCTTGTAGGATTTTCCAGCGTAGAATACAATCGTTTATCTCTCTCCCCCTTTTTTTCTTTTGGATTGCAGGTATGAAATCATCTTTTTCTGAGAAGATAAGGGATTCAAACGAACTGCTTTTACTAGATTCCAATCAAAACACTTAGGGATGCCGCCATAATTTTGCTTGATCTGCAACAACCTCACTCTTCAGAGGCTGCTACTTTAGCTCAATTCATGCGAGGTTATTCTGAAGTGCAAGTGTTCACTCTCCAAAAAGGGTGAAATGCCAGTGCTCAACCTATTGTAAATTCCGAATCCCAGTGGATATTAGGGATTCAACGGCCTATTCACAGAAATCTGTATGTTGCACTTAAACGTGATCTGCATTCGGGCAACCTATTTCCCTTCTAGGAATATATATAGCATTGGAATATAATTTATGAAATAATTCGACTTCTCCATCCAATGTGTTTGAGAATATTGATTTTGGCTCCAATTAATTTGGAGGAAAGAAAAGAAAAGGTCCTTTGAATGTAGAAGTGGTATTGATCCAAAAAACATCCAAATAATTATACAATACGAAACATAAAAGGAAGTATGTATTTGTTTGTTTCACTTTTCTGTGCGCTCCTTTGTTGATAAAAAGGGAGTCTGCTTTTTCCATTGGACCTGCGAATCGACTGTGATGAGTGAAACATTCTCCTGACGTGGAAAGAAGGTTGCGTCTCCATTCACTTCCAAACACAATGTTGTCATTAAATTTTCATAATGTCTAAAATAATAAGCACAAAGTTAGTAGGAGGCTTGTAGGATTACATGTGCAGCTTCCACTCACGTTTGATATGACACTGCCTACTCGCAATAGGGAAATAGAAAGTATCTTTCTAATGCTGGAAAAACTGAATTACAAAACAAACTTGAAATGAAAATGTCTTTACATCTCATTCATCTTAGAAAGTAAGAAGGGAATAAAACGGTTCTGTATCTTCTTTTATGTCGAATCCACCAAAACCTAGCTTGATAATAAGGCTTCTGTATACTTCTTGTTGGAGGGCTTATTGGACTCTTCCAGCCCATGTTCTTTCTTTTTGCAAATCTGAGAAAAACTCAAATAAGACTATATTGAATTTTATGATGAGTGGTACCAAGATCCTTAAAGTTCAGGAGGGAGAGAGAGAGAGAGAGAAAGAGAGAGAGAGAGAGATTGTATGCTGGTTTTCTTACATAGAGGCCCCTCTAATGTGCTGCCCACGTCTGTTGGACCCATTCTTTGTCTGCATCGGGAAATGAAAGCTCAGTTTACCCTTTGAAATTGTAAAGGGAGGAGGTCGTAACATCCAATCGACATGCGAATGTAAGTAGCTGTCGGTTTTATTTATTTATTTATTTTTGAGAGTAAAATGAAGTGGAAATATACACTCAATCTCGTAACGTAACGTAGAGGCAGCCATCACAAGAACCTTATGACGTGTCCAGTCAAAACTTGAACTCAGTACTTTCTCGCACAGATTAAAGGCATGAGCCCGTAGGCCGTGATGTTCCAACACACGCTAAATTAACGAGATAATATGAGACGTGAGAAGAACGTATTTCACTTTGTGTTAGCGAGGAAGGAGATTGTGGACATAATTTAGAAGCACGATGTTGTTGTGCTTGTTGAACAGTAAGATTCTGAGTTCGTTGGGAAGATTCTGAATTGGTTGACGTGACGGCCAAAGAAGCTTTGTCGTCCCCGATTCTTCTGTCTATTTGGCAAGATAATGTTATGGTTTGATTTGATTTCATACTCTCGTAGGATAATCATAAAACCCTCTTGGATGTACACGATCGCCTTCCTCCATTACTTGTTTGATGTGATTGCACAGCAAGATCCGCGCCGTAAGTAATAAAATAGAAATATGACTCACATAGGTTAAGCATTTGCTTTGCTCTAAAGAGAGGTTAAGCATATTATAAATTTGTTGAATGTTTTTATCTATGAAACAACCTTATGTTATTGCCTAACCACTTCTCTCGAGATTTCTTTTTGAAATAAAGGAAGTTCAGCCTTAGCCTACTCTCCTGGACTTGTATTAATTGAAAGAAAAGTATAAATGAAGGGGACTAGTGCCCACGGGAACCCCCAAATCCCATAGAGCAGGGGTAGATTTTACATAGTTTAAATGACATTACAAAGAAGGTTAATCACCCTCTCATCACGCTCATTCGGGGCCCACTTGGGTCTAAGCTTGTTGCTGATCAGAAGGAATACTTAATGATGCCTGAAGGGGGGGGGGGATTTCTTATAGTTAGCGATTCTTTTGCCAAGCCTAGGAACAACGATTTCTCAATCAACCATTTTTTGGGGGAGTCGCCAAAGTTATAAGCACATCTTTCATGCTATATCTTCCATAGGGCATTCCCTCTAATGGCATTCCAAAGAGTTGCGGACCAACCGCTCGCTTCTCACAATAGAGCTTGTTTCCAATTGATATGTTTCTGAAGTCTAATTCTCTTTCCAACAATCTACCAAAGCCTGTTGGAATTGGGACAATTAAAGAAGATGTGAGCAATATCTTCAATGGGTCGGTAGCAGCTCTTGCACCAGGGAGGCACCCCACAAATTTTGCTAGCCTTTAGGTTGGTCCATATTCCTCGATGATGACCATAAGAGGACAGACTCTTTTATTTCTATGAGAGGGTGCCAAATATCCATGAACTTCATATCCTGTCAAAGCCGCATCCACGACAGGCACCACTTCGTGTTGAGTTTGACATGATAATCAATGATTTCTTTGATGTTTGGGATTTTTGTTAGGCAATTATCATTGTGCCATCTAAGACCAAGCAGGCACGGTGGGTCATGCCCCATGAAAAGAAGAACTTTAGAGTGGCCCAGGCAAGCCATCTACTTTCTAAGGTATTCCATTCTTCATACATAATGTTGATGCCAGGGTCAATATCCTCGAAGATGATCCACTACTTGGTGTCTTGTTTCTAGAGATGTTTCCATCTTTTGAAGCCGTTGTTCCATAGCCTCTTGGCATTTTGAATGTTCCAAGATTCCATGTTTCAGATGCCTTGTATTGAAAACCAAATAGAGTCATTCCTTGGAGGTTTCGTGGACTCTTGCACTGTGTTCTTTAAAGCAAGCTCAATCATTGAGTTCTACGCTTTCATATTAGGTTGAGTTAATTTTGAAAGTACAATGAAAGGTTGGCATATCATCCATGGGACCTCTGAGTTCCACAAAACAAGGGTTGGATGACTAGAGTTATTAGCATACAAAGCTTGAAGGCTCACATGTAGACAATGTGAAGGGATGACCCTGTGATCAAACCACATAACTAGTTTGTATTGGGTAGTCCAAAAATGCAATGGTCCTCCAAAGGGGATGGACTGAAGATCTCACCCCTCAAGTGGTAAATTGTGTCCAATCGCAACCCTTAGAAGTTGAATCCATCTCCAACCTTGCGAAATCAAGCACCCAACTAACTAGCTAATGCATGTGGACGTGAGTGTGTTGTAGAGCATAGGGTAGGCCACTTTTAAATTATTCTTTTTCTTTCTTGGGAGTTTCATGAATTCCCCTACTCCAATATCTTTATCTAAGACATATTCGAGTCTCAATAGATGATCAACATTATTGAGTAAAAGAAAGGAGAATGCTTGTTATTTTACTTGCTTCTTGAAGAGAAGAATGGATAAACACTACAGAAACCAAGTTTGAGTTATTTGTTATGATAGAGGAGGCATGCTCCTCGAATGAAAAGACACATGGTTCACGGGTGTTGGATAGTTGTTCTTCTCATCACATGATGAGTAGAAAAGAAATTTACAATTCCTTGCAGCCTTTAAATAAACCCATCATAATAAAGGTAGTGAATAATGCAAGATATCTAGCACTATGCACAAGGAAGTAACTACTAGATATGCTCTACAAATATGGCATGGTAGATTGCAAGCCAAGTGCTCAACCCATGGATACAAACATGAAAATCATCAAGGATGATCATAAAAATCTTGATGACTTCACTTGCTATAGGAGCTTGGTAGGGTCATTGAAATATGAAACTCTCACAAGACCTTATTTGAGTTATGTAGTAGGAGCACTCTCACAATACATGCATACAGCCACAGATGTGCACCTAAATGCAGCCAAGAAGGTACTAAGGTATGTGAACAACACAATCAATTGTGGATTGTTTTAAAGGTATGGAGAGGAGCAACAACTCAAAGCATGGAGTTATGTAGGGGTGGGGAGTGCCAGAGGAGCTCTAGATTGTTTCCTCTGACTATACTAGATAAGATTTCCAAATTACACTTTAGATTACAAGATCACCCACATAGGGAAATACTACAAGAATAGATAACTAATAGAAGAAGTCCCACAACCTGGGACTAATAGATATAGATAAGTCAACTAGAGATGATAGAGAAGATCCCATAACCCATGGCCATAGGTGTTGGCAGTAGCTAGAGGCATAGAAGACGCGGAAGCATGTGAAGACAGAGCATAATGAAGAAGCAGGGAGTCAGTCAAATCATTTTTTCAAACAAATATGTTTTATATTACCTTTTCAAATATTCAACAGTGATTTTCATCACTTTTGTACCATATGTAACATAGAAAAACCCTTTTTGTAAATTGTAGCTCCATTTTTTGCAAGCCAAGGAGTCCTCGAGCTTGAGGAGCTTAGGTAGAATGAGCATACCAATTTTGGCTATTTTTAGACACCGTTTACCCTTTCAAATAGCACATAGGACCTATTTTTTTAACTATGCCGATCACTAGATATGAAACCGGTCAAAAATAGTCTAGAATCTATAAAAAGAGCTAGAGAGCTCATTTTTGAGGTTGGTTAGTGTGATCTAAGAGCTATTTTGAGCCTATAATTGAGATCTTGAGCAATAGAGTCTATTTCCTACCTTCCATTGTGTCTTGCTTGTCTCTTCGGTGTGTGTGTGTATGTGTGTGTGCATCTCTATGCTTCTCACCTTCACTCTCACTTCATCTCACATTCACGATCTTCATATCACTCCTATCTCTTCTGCAGATTGACATTAAGGAGGTGGAGCTTCTTGACATGGTTCTCACCATTGTGCTAGAGCAACACCAAATTTGGCGCCCTTGCTGAGGATCGAGTCTAGGACGAATGTGTGATGGTAAGAGTATAGCAAGAAGTGGTGTTGAAAGGTAAAAATTTCAGTTTTTGTTGTTGTTTTTACTTAGTTTTTAGTGTTTTTCACCTCCCCCATACTCCATCTTCATCATCGCATCATCATCTTCCACCCCGAAAAAATTCAGAAAATTCACCATATCCACCCATTCTCCTCATTTCCCCTCATTTGTGCATGTGAGAGAGAGAGAGAGCTTTTGTGCTTGTATGTGCTTTTATGTTTTTGAGTTTACTTGCAGGTACAGTGCTCCAGAGCATCAAGAAAGCTGCAAAAAGGTAAGAAAAGCACTTTCTATTAGAAAATGCCGACTGTGTCAGACCATCACGATGGTCTGCCAAGTTCGGAATTTGAGGTAAGTGAGTTCACCACTCTGTAGAGCATCCTTGTGCATATAGGAATCCATACTTGCATTTCAAAAATTTGCATTTTGGTGGAACATCGCGATTGGCTTACGCCATCGCGATTGTGTCACACCATCGCGATTGGCTCACGCCATCGCGATGGCTCGGTTGGACCATCACGACGGTCTCACGCCATCGTGACGGTTCACTTGAACCATGGCGATGGTCATTGACCATCACGACGATCTCGTCGACCCCACGCCATCGCGATTGGCCCATGCCATCGCGCCGATGCTGCCAGGTGGCAAGCTACACCATCGCGATGATACCCTCAAACCATCGCGAGGCCTCGAAATTCACACCATCACCATTGGCTCAAGCCATCGTGCCCCGTGACCATCGCGACGGGCTCACGCCATTGCGATTGTCCCGTTGACCGTTGACCGATGCCATCGCGATTGCTCGCTGATTAGACCATCACGACGGTTCATTCACACCGTCGCGATTGTTCACTTCAGACCATCGCGACAGTTCGCACCTTCGGACCATCGCGATTGTGCCACGCCATCGCGACGGTTCACCTGGACCATTGCAGACCATCGCGATTGTCCACCCCAAATGCAATTTTTAGGGTTTTATTTTTTTGGAAAATTTGGGGCTATTTTAAGTAAATTTTTGGGTGATTAGACTCATAGGAGACCCCTTAGCTCATATTTGGAGAAAAACCTATTTGTCAGTTTTTACCCCCAAGGGCTTGAATGCTCATATCTTTTTCATCCGAAGTCTGTTTTTTTAGCTTTATAGCTCGTTAGAAAGCTCTTTACGAGTACTACGTGAGTTTTAGAGAGGATAATTTGAGGTTGACCTAGTGTGGGACTAGAAAGCCAGGGGGCATTAAAATTTGGGCCAAGGGGAAGGGACTTTAAAGGTGCATACACTCAAGTGTTTGATCATCCATTTGAGAATTGGTCTAATAGTGGATTTTTACAGGTCTAGCAAGGAAAATCAAGGGCAATCAAGGCAATGCAGTGAAGAACGCAGGGCTTGGGAAGCGGGACTTCTTCGGCATCAGAGCAACCAAAGCAGCTGACTTGAGGTTGGAAGAATACTCAACCCCCTCAGTCAATTATTAGCTTAAGCTAAACGTTACCATCGTGGATTAAAGACAATAGGAACGATCAAGTTCAAGAGACCTAATCCTTCAAGTCCAAGATTAAAGTAAGTGTGTGATACCAAAACCTAAAGGAAAGAATTAAAGTCTGATGGAACGATAACTCAAAAGTACCACGGAAAGTCGATTCCTGACGCTTACAGTAAGACAAGACAAGAACTTAAAGGAATTTAAAAAGAACAAGCAAGCAAAAACGAGGAACATTGACGATCAGAGAGTGTCGGGAAGTAAATTCATGAACCTTAGATCGGGCAAACACATAGGTAAGTCAGACCGACGAAGCCTGAGATCGTAAGGAGCAAGTGTAGGAACTACTGCACGTTCGTGGGCACAAGAATTGAATAGTAATTATCCCTACGAGTTGAGTTCAAATACTAGCGAATTAGAAATGGCCTTTAGCACAGAAAAACCAGAAGGAGGGTCAAATGTGGCATACTTAGAAAGACCCGAAGGACCCTATAGGACTCAGTGAGAATTTCTCTGAACCAACCGCTTAGGTGCTCGCATCTATGGGGATGGTTTGCGAAGACAAGTGGTGCGAATGCACAATCCTAATCAACCCATTGGATTGGAACATTCAGTGGTGAAATTTGAGAGAGATGCGTACATGGACAAGGAAGGAACGATCTACATCTTAAGTACTCAGCCAAATAATACGAATGAGTTTGGCATAATTCAATTAGAGACGAAAACAAGAGCCCAAGGAAAAGAACCATTAGAAGAACCTAGGACACCTAGAGGGAAGTCTATACTGACACGAGTACTAGTTCCAGATTGGACCCCTCAGGATAACAGAAGCATATAGTTGTTTGTGAATAAAGAAACTAATGAAGCATTTTGGAGGTACAGAACGGAACAACCTAGTGAGGTAGGCCCCATCATAATCTATGAATTCAAGGACCCGGATACACCGTGGTATACCTGGATGATACTTCAAAACGAGTATTAGTAGTGCTAGACCACGCTAGAAATACATACATGTGGAGAGGTGAGTTGGTATTCCCTCCATCCCGAGCAAGCGTAAATGCAAGCCAATAAGGGGCTGGAACATCCTCAGCCCATGCTAATCAAAGAG
This sequence comes from Ceratopteris richardii, assembly GCA_020310875.1. Taxonomy (NCBI): domain Eukaryota; kingdom Viridiplantae; phylum Streptophyta; class Polypodiopsida; order Polypodiales; family Pteridaceae; genus Ceratopteris; species Ceratopteris richardii. The sequence continues at coordinate 9,310,548 of CM035412.1, forward strand.
ACAAGAACAAAGAGAGACGTGAAGTATGTTTCAAATATCCTATAGGGAGAGATAGAACCACCATAGACACGGACAGAGTGGATAGATAAAGAGAACCTAGAATACCAGGTGGTAGAGATGATTTTCCTCTACCTAGACCACGTGAACACACCAGGATACTGAGACCCACTTAGTTAATAAAATCCATGAAAAACTACTTTGATGGGATAGGAGATCCCTATGACCATGTTGTAGAATTTAAGCAAGTGCTACGAGCAGAATAAGTAGAATACATGTTTATGCAATACAACGCTTTTGGACTAACGTTAAAGAATACCGCTTTAACTTGGTTTCAACCATTGCAACAAAGGCAATTTAGAGACATCCATCACTTTTTAGAGTCATTCATCACTGAATTCTCTAAAAGTGGAATCAGACATGACACGTCTTCATTGATTCATAGCTTTAAACAGACCCCATAGGAAACAGTTAGATTGGCAGGACGTAGGTTTAGAAAATATGTGGAAAGATGTCCGATGCAAGAGTTACCCTCACAGGCCAAGCAAATGTCATTATTTCTAGATGGCCTCTTGAGCTCTAAACTACACTCCTATGTGTACTTGAAGGGACCCAGAACGCTAGAGCAATGCAAGAGAATTTGTATAGACATTGAGGATAACCTTGGAGACGAATTGGAACTCTCAAAGGTCTATAAGTACTCAGATTGTTCCTCTCTAGCATCTTCAAAACGTTCTAGCTCAATAGAAGACCTAGCAGAAAAAGTGGCCCAAAAACTAGGAGTTTCTAGCAAACAGATGCCTAGGTTAGCAACAAACAAGTGTTGTTACACCTGTGGTGGTGATCATATGGCAAATGTGTGTCCCAATGCAACACAACTGCAAGCCAACCCTAGTAGCCAATATTGTACAATTGAGAGACGTTACACGAATCACATGGCTCAAGACTGCCCATACAACAAACAAGCAGTGAGGCAGAACTACCCACAAGCATACCCACAGTGAGGTAGGTATCCAGGTCAGTATAATGCTCAGCCTCATTATTATAGGCCTCCTCAAAACTATCCTTATCAGGCTCAACATAGACCACAACCCGTTTTAGCTCAGCAGCCACCCCCACCAGCTAATGTTATCTTAGTCAAATATGTTGTTGCAGAAGAAAATCTCAATAGGGCTTTAGTTCCCGTTTCACCCTTAATTACTGATAGTGATTCGAACTCAAATAGTTTTGACTCTACTCATGTAGATAGTCCACCCGCATATTATACAGACTCACCTGAACACGTGGAAACATATCAATATGATATTCCACCATTGGAACCTAGTTGGGAGCCCGATTATGCTAATGCGATGTACACCAACCCTAATCCACGGCCCCAATTGAGACAACAAAGACCACAGGGCCCTAGAGGACCATGCTTTAGGTGCGAAGGAGATCACTTCATAAAGAATTGTCCACATCCTCCAATCGCAAGACAGTCACACTATTATAATATACAAGGCTTTTGCGCCGAGTGTGGAAAAGAGCATGTCATCAAAGACTGTCCTAAGAACCCTGCTAATGCTTCAAATGTGACACCCATCAACGTGATAGGTATTGTACATAATGCAGATGGATCCAACCCTACATACGTGCCTATCCAAGCTATAACCAGAGCACAAGTGCTCCTACAGAATCAACAGCCTAATCAAGAGAAAATAGCTAAAACTAGCGAAGTTGATGAACCTAGCAGTAAAAAGACGAAATATTGGAAAGAATCTAGAGAAAGAATCAAGAGAAAATGGAGTAAAAAGATAACTGAGTTGAAAGGAAGTTTGAAGGAGAGCCAAGATCCTAGAATTGACTTCTCAAGAACCGAATCAGGAGAATTTAGCTCAGAGATGAGGATTAGTTCTAGCAGAACCCACACCAGAAAATTTAGACATGATGTTTCGTGCATATCAGGATAGACTAGAAGAAGGACCCCAGATAGCTGAAATGAGTAAAAACTACCCTCGAGCAGATCTAGAAATTGAGAGAACTAAACTTTGCATGAAGATGGTAAAATTAGCACAAGCTATGTTTGAAGCCTCTAGATATCTTAATTGGAATAACATGGCAAAATTGTTGGGTGTGTGTAGAAGTGCGAGAGACACACAAGAAGCACACACAAGGAGCACAAATGCAGCAAGGCACACGGAGAAGACGATGGCTGGAATAGCTCTCTCTATTGATCGATGAACTGAACTGACATAAGAGCTGAATAATATCCCTAAGTACAAAGTACCACCACATATGAGAGAATCAAGTATGTGGTAACATGGGGAAAAAACTTCTAGCCAGCACTAGAGTAAAAAGTGCCCATGTAGAGGGAAAAGGTTCACATCAAAGCTACTCGAGGAACACATAAGTGTAACAAACCCCCCTGGAGCGAATGATGTGAACACATACAGGGAGTGACAGATCAGCCCCCACAAGGTAACAAGCCTAAAGCTTTGCGAAGGCTTCAAACTTTTCCCGTGGAAGAGCTTTGGTGAATATGTATGCCACATTATCTTGTGTAGGCACATATACCAAATCAATATGTCCTGCATGAAGGCACTATCTCACATAGTGGTAATGCACCTCAATATGTTTGGTCCGTGCATGAAACACTGGGTTTCGTGCAACAGCCAAAGCACTCTGACTATCAGTGAGAAATTGTGTAGTAGCATCAATCTCCATGCAAAGATCCATCAATAGGCGTCTCAGCCATATACACTCCACTGTAGCTATGAAAACTGCCCTATACTCAGCTTCAAAACTCAATGTCACCACTGTAGGTTGCTTCTTACTCAACCAAGATATGCATTCTCCAAGGAAAAAGCAATTACCACCATTGGATATGCGAGTATCATAACAACCAGCCCAATCACTATCTGTAAAAGCATGCAAGCATGGCTAAACATCTCTGCCATAAAAGAGACCTAAGCTCAAAGTGCCTCGGAGATATCTAAACACACGTTTCACCGCTTGCCAATGCTTAGTGCTAGGGCTATGCATGAATCGACTCAACTGGGAAACTGCATACTGTATATCCGGCTTTGTGTTGCATGCATATATAAGACATCCCACAGCTGCTGATAAAGAGAAGTGTCAAATGCATCACTAGAATCCTCAACTCAGAACCTGAATCCTGTCTCAACTGGTGTGGAAACTGGCTTGCAATCCTCAAAGTCAAAACGCTCAAGTAGTTTTTCAACATACTTTGCTTGATGCATAACAATTCCCCCCTCAACGTATACAAACTGGATGCCAAGATAGTAGGTCAAAAGACCAAGATAAGTGACATCAAAAGTGTTGGAGAAACACTCACTAATTAGACATATCTTTGAAGGTCAAATCTTAGGAAGAAAACCCCATGCCTATGTGAAGGGACAAATTCACAAGTGTATCATATTTGTAAAGTTAGTTCACTTTAGTTCTAGAAGTTTTTTAAAAATCACGAGAATACAAAAATCTATATAAGTTAGTTTGTATCAACTGACGCGGAGAGCGAGAGAGAAAGAAGAAGTAGAAGAAGGAGTTCATTTTATACGACTGAATATAGTCGGGCTTCTCTAAGTGAGAAAGCATCTGTAAAACTTCTGAGTTTTCATAGCTATGAGAAAGAATTGAGTAAAGTTCTGTGTATGAGACTCTCTCCATCATCTCCATGCTTGCCTACTGTGTGATGAATTCAAAAGTTCAAGTTTTCTGAGCAATTCGATGCCTGGCATCGAATCTTGGCTGATAAGTCATTGTTTTCATTCTCTGTGTGTTACCTGTTGTTGAATCTTCTAAAAACATAAAGTTTGTGGAGCAACTCGATGCCTGGCATCGAGTTTCAGCATAAAGTGGATGCCCGGCATCGACTTCTAGCATACAAGTGGTCTTCTTCATGTGTGTGTAAAAGAGAGTATTTCTGGTGCAGAAAAAGGACCTAAAAAAGCTCAAAGTCGATGCCCGGCATCGACCTTGACTGAAATTCGATGATAGGCATCGAATTTTTATTTTTAGACACCCAGGAATACTAAAACACGCAAAAATTTCCAGTTTTGGAAGGTCATACAGGGTCATCTTGTGAAGGTCATAACTTGAGTTCTAGAGATCTGTTTGATGCATATGATAGCGTGTTGGAAAGCTCTACTCTTATAGTTTCATTCTATAAAGTTTCATGGAGAAATAATACTTGAGCTAGGAGAAATTAGCAAAATACTGAAGGTATGCCATTTTGGTGACTAGGAATTTCTGTAGAAGCAAAAAAAGTTCTCACTTTAGGGTATCATTTCTCAAAGTTTGGAGTGGCAATGAGTTAATGGTGACCATAGAGGTGTTCTAGTGTCACATTAATTCATTTCTTGTGGTGTTTTACACATCAAAAAGTGGTATCAGAGCAGAAAGGTCTTGAAGATCAGAAGGCGGCAAAGGTACGAGAAGTTTTGGAAAGTTTTCCATTAAAGTTTCAAAGGTGAAGCATTTGAAGACACAAGGCATCAAAAGATTACTTTCAAAGTATCTTCATACACAAAGAACTTCAAAAGGTATTATCCTTTATCCTTTATGCTCACAGGTTGCAGCAGAAGGGAAGGAGTATGGCAGATCATATCTCCATTGACAAACTGGACAGAGATAATTACCCCGCATGGGTAATGAGAATGGAAGCCTTACTTATGAGTAAGGATCTCATGATATATGTAATAGGTGAAGAAGAGAAGCCAGTATTTGAAGATGAAAGCCGACCAAAGAAAGAGGAACTTGATGCTTTAAAGCATTGGCAGAAGAAGGATGCAAGTGCAAAAGCCTACATCTACAATACAATCTCAGATCATTTGCTACCACACATCAGAGGATTGGAATCATCTGAAGATATATGGAATGCATTGGAGTATCATTTCCAAAGCACTACTAAAGCACAAAAAGCAAGTCTATGGTCAGAGTTTACAACATTCAAGAAGAAGCCAAGTCAAACCATTAGTGATTATGTCACTAAGATGAAGGATGTTGCAGATAGTCTTGGATCCATAGATGAAGATGTTGAAGATCACAGATTGATTGCTCAGCTACTTGCAGGTTTGAGAGGGGATGAAAGGTGGAAACCTTTTGTCTTATCAACAAAACTTTCATTAAATCATTATGTTCCTGATTTGAACCAGTTGCTTGGTTTGATGCTCACATATGAGCAAGACTTGAAGGGAGATGGAGATAAAGGACAAAGTTCTGCAATGTACATGAAGAACAAGAAGAAAGGAGATAAAGGTAAAGCAAAGGATGAAGAAGAGTCAACTTCTCAAGTTTATTATGCAGGAGGTAAAGGCACTGGCAGAGGAAGAGCAAGAGGTTTTGGAAGAGGTAGAGGTAATCAAAATAATAACAAGAAGGCTTGTTGGATCTGTGGATTGAGTAATCATTTGGCTCATGACTATTGGCACAATCAACAAGGATCAAACCAGAATCAAAACAACAATAGCAGAGGTCGAGGTGGAAGATATCAAAGTAATTTTCAGAGAGGTAGACAAAGTCAAAGAGGAGGCTACGGTAGAGGTGGAGGAAGAAGTTGGGGACAGAATCAATCCTACAACACCACCTACTACAACTATGCAAATGACACACAGAATGAAAGTCATACATCATTGATGATGAACTCAATCAACACATCAGATAAAGAAGATCTAAAGGTATTTTACATTGACTCTGGATGTTCTAATCATTTGTCAAGAAACATAGAATTGATGTCAGAATTGGAAAAAGGCATTTCTAGTCATACAGTTCAAACTGGTGATAATACAAGACATAGTGTACATTCAATTGGAATAGTGAAATGCAAGAGTGGAGCAGATTTGCTAACCAATGTTTTGTATGTACCTACAATACCTAAAAACTTGATTAGTGTGGGACAGATAGTTGAAAAAGGTTTTCAAGTCAGGTTTACAAATGAAGGAGTATTTGTGGAAGATCCAGAGAATGGATATAATCAGATTGTCTCTGGTAAGAAAGAAGGTAGACTCTTTACTTTAAGAGTGCAAGGGAACATTGGTCAAGCTTTGCTCACACATGGTGAAGTAGTGATTACAGAACTTGATCTCTGGCATAAGAGATTAGGTCATTTCAATGAAAGAGGAATTAAAGCTATGATTGCTAATCAGTCTGTACTAGGATTACCAAATGTGCAAAGTCAACATATGGTTTATAAATGTGAAGCATGTCAAATGGGTAAAGCACACAGGTTACCATTTCAAAAGAAAGGATTCAAACATGATGGACTACTAGAGCTCATTCATACAGATGTATGGGGACCAACCAAAGGAGGATCTATCAGTGGCTCAAGGTATTATGTTCTTTTCATTGATGATGCTACAAGATGGATAACATTATATGTTTTGAAGGAAAGATCAGAAGTGTTTGGAGCCTTCAAGCATTTTCATGCATATGCAGAGAGAGAGTCACAGGTCAAAAGCTTAAAAGACTGAGGTCTGATGGAGGGGGAGAATACTTCTCCCAAGAGTTCAATGATTATCTTTGGAATGTAGGTATTAAGAGAGCAATAACCTGCAGGTATACACCACAACAAAATGGTGTAGCAGAAAGAAGGAACAGGACTTTGGTTGAGTTTGCTAGAGCTATGCTAAAGGAGAAGAACTATCCAAATTATCTTTGGGCTGAGGCTGTGAATACAGCCACATATCTTGTGAATAGATTACCATGTGCAGCTCTGAATGGAATGACTCCATATGAAGCTTGGTGGGGTAAGAAACCAACACTAGATCATTGTAGAGTGTTTGGATCAATTGCATATGCTTATGTGCCATCACAGTTTAGGCATAAACTTGAACCAAAGGTAGAAAAATATGTGTTCATTGGTTATGATGAAAAGTAGATGGGTTACAGGTTGTGGAATCCTCTAACAAAACAATTTCTTGTTTCTAGAGATGTTACATTTGATGAACAGAAAAGTTGGTATGCAGATCAAAGTCACACAGCTGAAGAATTTGAAGAAGAGGTAAGAAGATGTGAGAAAGGAAAATCAATTGTGCAGGTGAATAGAGATGAAGACTATATGCAAGCAAGTACATCCAGAAGTGGATCAACAAGAAGAAATGAAGAAGCTCCTATATTTGATGAAGAGGTGTATCCAGACACTTATGAAGAATGTGAACCAAGAAGGTCAAGCAAGACTAGAAGACAACCAGAAAGGTATTCTTATGATACTTCTTACATAACTCAGAAGAACTATGCATATATGGTGAAAGATAATGAAGAACCTCAGAACTATGATGAAGAAAAAGGTACGAAGCAATGGGAAGAAGCAATGAAGGAAGAATTCAATGCACTGGAGGAGAACAAGACATGGGAACTTGTTCCTAAACCAAATGGTAAGAAAGTAATTGGAAATAAATGGGTTTATAAAGTGAAGAAGCTTGCAGATGGAAGTATAGCCAGATACAAAGCTAGATTGGTGGTGAAAGGCTATGCCCAGACCTATGGCATAGATTATGATGAGACATTCAGTCCTGTAGCTAAGATGTCAACTATAAGAACAATCATTGCTATTGCAGCTTCAAAAGGATGGACCCTAAGTCAATTGGATATAAAAAATGCATTCTTGAATGGATACATATCAGATGAGGTATACATGGAACAACCTCAAGGGTTTATAGATTCCTGGTATCCAAATTTTGTTTGCAGGTTGAGAAGAGCATTGTATGGATTGAAGCAAGCTCCAAGAGCTTGGAACTATAGACTGGTGAAGTATCTCAATGATCTTGGATATCAAAGTTCAAAAGCAGATTCAAGTCTACTTATCAAAAGAACAGAGGAAGGTACATTCTACATTTGTATTTATGTAGATGACATTATAATCACAGGTACTTCAGATGAAGGAATCAAGGAGGTAAAGAGATTACTTGAAAAAGAATTCAAGATCAGTGACCTAGGAAAGTTATCATACTTTCTTGGAATGGAAGTTACTTATACAGATCATGGCATATATGTGTCACAAGAAAGGTATCTTCTGAACTTGTTGAAGAAGTTTGATATGGAAAATTGCAGAGAAGCTTCAACTCCAATTGAAGTTAATCACAAGCTCAGTAAATATGATGGTGCAGACTACAAAGATATGAGGAAGTATCAATCTCTTGTGGGTAGTTTGATTTATGCTACACTAACAAGACCTGATCTTAGTTATGCAGTGGGAGTTTTGTCACAATTCATGCATTGTCCAAAGGACCCACATTGGATTGCAGGTCAAAGAGTTCTCAGATATATCAAAGCAACTATAAAGGAAGGATTATATTATCCTTTTACATCAGATTTGAAGTTGAGAGCCTATAGTGATTCAGATTGGGCAGGTAACCAGGATGACAGAAGATCAACTCATGGTTACATGATATACATTGGTGATAAGCTTGTAAGTTGGTGTTCAAAGAAACAACATACAGTAGCATTATCATCAACTGAAGCAGAGTACAAAGGACTTGTGGAAGCAGCTAAGGAAGTCATATGGATGCAGACATTGTTCAAGAGCTTAGGCATTGATCAAGGTACACCTACAATACATGGAGATAATATGAGTTCACTTTATCTTGCAGCAAATCCAGTATTTCATGCAGGACAAAGCACATAGAGATACAGTATCATTTTCTCAGAGAAAAGGTAATGGAGAAGGAGATTGAAGTGGAGTACATTTCTACTAAAGATCAGTTAGCAGACATAATGACAAAGAGCTTGGATGGTGTGAAGACCAGTAGATTCAAAAGCATGGCAGGAGTAAAAGAAAAGAAGATGATATGAAGAAACAGGGAATGTCAATTAGTGATTGAGGGGGAGCTGTTGGAGAAACACTCACTAATTAGACATATATTTGAAGGTCAAATCTTAGGAAGAAAACCCCATGCCTATGTGAAGGGACAAATTCACAAGTGTATCATATTTGTAAAGTTAGTTCACTTTAGTTCTAGAAGTTTTTTAAAAATCACGAGAATACAAAAATCTATATAAGTTAGTTTGTATCAACTGACGCGGAGAGCGAGAGAGAAAGAAGAAGTAGAAGAAGGAGTTCATTTTATACGACTGAATATAGTCGGGCTTCTCTGAGTGAGAAAGCATCTGTAAAACTTCTGAGTTTTCATAGCTATGAGAAAGAACTGAGTAAAGTTCTGTGTATGAGACTCTCTCCATCATCTCCATGCTTGCCTACTGTGTGATGAATTCAAAAGTTCAAGTTTTCTGAGCAATTCGATGCCTGGCATCGAATCTTGGCTGATAAGTCATTGTTTTCATTCTCTGTGTGTTACCTGTTGTTGAATCTTCTAAAAACATAAAGTTTGTGGAGCAACTCGATGCCTGGCATCGAGTTTCAGCATAAAGTGGATGCCCGGCATCAACTTCTAGCATACAAGTGGTCTTCTTCATGTGTGTGTAAAAGAGAGTATTTTTGGTGTAGAAAAAGGGCCTAGAAAAGCTCAAAGTCGATGCCCGACATCGACCTTGACTGAAATTCGATGCTACGCATCAAATTTTTATTTTTAGACACCCAGGAACACTAAAACAGGCAAAAATTTCCAGTTTTGGAAGGTCATACAGGGGCATCTTGTGAAGGCCATAACTTGAGTTCTAGAGATCCGTTTGATGCATACGATAGCTTGTTGGAAAGCTCTACTCTTCTAGTTTCATCCTATAAAGTTTCATGGAGAAATAATACTTGAGCTAGGAGAAATTTGCAAAATACTGAAGGTATGTCATTTCGGTGACTAGGAATTTCTGTAGAAGCAAAGTTCTCACTTTAGGCTATCATTTCTCAAAGTCTGGAGTGGCAATGAGTTAATGGTGACCATAGAGGTGTTCTAATGTCACATTAATTCATTTCTTGTGGTGTTTTACACATCAACAAAAAGTATGCTGCAAATCCGCCATAAGAATGTCAAGTTTTGCATCACATGACCGAGTCAAAAGTATGTCATCCACATAAAGAACAAGCACTCTAAGATCAGCCCCATTTTTGCGTACATAGAGTGTGCTTTCAATCGGACTACATGTGAAGCCAAGAGCAATCAAGTGCTTATGTATTTTGTCATACCATGCACGTGGAGCTTGCTTGAGACCATACAAAGCTTTATGCAAGCGACAAACCATATGCTCTTTCCCTTTCATAGCAAATCCAGGAGGTTGCTTCACATAGACCTCTTCTTGAAACTATCCATTCAAGAAGGCTGTTTTTATGTCCAATTGATGCACTTTCCAACCTCGATGGGCAGCCAATGCAACCACGGTACGAATGGTAGTCATGCGTGAAGTAGGTGCAAAAGTTTCCTCATAGTCAATGCCATATTGTTGCACATATCCTTTCGCAACCAATTTAGCTTTGTAGCGATCAATGCTACCATCAGATTTTCTCTTAATCTTGTAAACCCACTTTGTACCAATGGCATTCTTTCCTTTTGGCAATTCACATAACTCCCAAGTACCATTCCTATGTATGGAATCCATTTCTGATTGCATAGCACTCATCCATTGTGGATCATCACATGCATCTTCAAAAGAAAGTGGCTCTTCATTACATGTTGTATCAATAAGAGAATAATCCACAAAATTATTTGATGCATGGTGAGAGCTTGATCTTGTTCTACCAAGTAAAGGTGCACTCAATTTGCTGTCCTGCAAAGTTTGTTTCAGCCACTTTGGAATAGATTGTGCACTCTTGATAGACATGCATTCATTATGTAATACATCTTCAATATGTACATCATGCGTGGGCTGAATTTCATGCTCAGTTTCAGCCATATTTTGACGCAAATGTTCAGCCATATGTGGCTGGAAATTTCCAACAGTTTGACAATTTTTTGCTGAATTTTTTCAACCATGTTTTGGCTGGAAATTCTCTGCATTTTCAGCTCTATTTAGCTGAAATATTTCAGCCCTTTGAACCTCAGTTGGGTGGTCTACATGGCCATAGTCAAGCGCACCATTTTGGAACAAAGGCATGAGTGTATCGAACACATCTTGTGAGCTAATTGTTGGCAGTTTTTTGCATTCAAGTAGAGGGAAAACTGAATTTTCAGCAAATACCACATCTCGACTCACAATAATTGTGTTCGTCAATGGATGGTACAACCGATATCCCTTACTTTCAGCACTATAACCAACAAATATACATTTATTTGCCTTGTTATCAAGTTTGTGACATTGTTGTGATGGCACAAGAGCATATGCCAAACAACCAAACACACGCATATGACTAACCATAGGCTTATGACCATTCCAAGCCTCATAAGGAGTGATGACTCTCAATGCTTTTGTAGGGCAGCAATTCAACACATAGTCTGCACACATGACCGCTTCCATCCAAAACTTATGAAGAAGATGCTTTCCTTTAACCATACATCGTGCCATTACAAGTAGAGTTCTATTTTTACGCTCGACAACACCATTTTGTTGGGGTGTGTATGGCACCGTACATTGGTGTGAAATACCTCTTTCAAAAAGAAAAGCATTAAACTCATGTGACATGTACTCACCACCACGATCCGTGCGTAGAGTCAAAAGCTTTTGTGAAGAAAAATTTTCAGCCATAGCTAAAAATGCTTTGAAGCAAGAAAATACCTCATTCTTTGCTTTCATAGGATACACCCATGTATGGCGAGTAGCATCATCAATAAAGGTTACAAAATATACATGCTTCCAAAATCCCCTTTTGTGAGATAGCAAGTGCTTGCGCTCCCTCAATCAAACCACTCCTATTCACTCTAGATTGCTCTTCTTGCAAAAGAAGAGACACAACCTCATCAAATGCATACATATTAAGATTTCCTTTTGCAACCAAATGGAGTGTAGTAGCAAAGCTTTGAAAAGATTCTGGCAATCCTTTCAACAATGTAGAAATGAGTGATGCATCCGGAATGATCTCATCTATGTTCGCCAATTGCTCTTTCAAGTCCTTGATGCGTGTCACATACACATCCACTGACTCATTTTCAGCCATACATACATCCTCAAGTTGCTTCCTTAAGTATGCAACACGTGCTTCATTACGCACGGCATACAAAGAAGCAAGAGTGTCCCATGCCTGTCTCGATGTAGAACATGACCGAATGTGTGGAACTATATGACGCTTCACTGAAAGCGCAATCAAAGCATGAGCTTGAGCATCTTTTCCATCCCATCTAAGCTGCTCCTGTGTAGGTGGAGAAGGAGAAACCACTGTACTCGAAGAAGAAGCTCCATCTATGACAGTAGACTGTGAAGCAGAAGCACCTGCCGGTCTTCGATCTACATCTGCCACTATGTTCCAAAGTTGTTTTGCAACAAGAACATGCTTCATCATGTAAGACCACATCGGATAGTTAGTCCCATCAAGGTTATCTTCAGCTTGAAGCATGCCAAACAAGTCATTGTTGCCCGCCATTTCACTAAGGAACAAGAATGTGACAAAATCTTCACTTCGAGGAAAGCTGAAATGAGTGCTGAAATTTCAGCTCACAAATCATCACTCTGATGGTGATTTCGATTGCACGAATGGCTTCGAAATGGGGGTAAAACCCCAGCACGCCTAATGGAAATGTTTCCGGGCTGCTGAAATTCACACTTCTATGCTCCGAAGTCGATTTGCACTGTTAAAGTGCGCGCGTTGCGACGCGAAAAACCGAAACTTGAGAAGAAGCTGAACCTGCTCTGATACCACTGTTGGGTGTGTGTAGAAGTGCGAGAGACACACAAGAAGCACACACAAGGAGCACAAACGCAGCAAGGCACATGGAGAAGACGATGGCTGGAATAGCTCTCTCTATTGATCGATGAGCTGAACTGAAGTAAGAGCTGAATAATATCCCTAAGTACAAAGTACCACCACATATGAGAGAATCAAGTATGTGGTAACATGGGGAAAAAACCTCTAGCCAGCACTAGAGTAAAAAGTGCCCATGTATAGGGAAAAGGTTCACATCAAAGCTACTCGAGGAACACATAAGTGTAACAAACCTGAGTTACACCTTCAAGGACTGATGGAGAGGCTAGAATACTTGATTGATAGCAAAGAGAAAAAGAATTAGCATAGGAATCCTATTGCCTCAGAGACACAAGAAAGGAATGCACCATCCCTATCCCAAGTACCCAACACAGAGGGTGAAGACAATTTGTCTTCCATACATAGATATTCACATGAATTTCTGAGAGAAATACAGGAAGAGAAGTGGAGAAAAGAACAATGAACCCATCCTCCTATTCAAGAAATAGATGATTTGCAGGAGCAATTTCCCCAAGATATCCCCTCTATTTACGATCATGTAGAGGAAGAACAACTAAGTGAACACACGGGTTTTGAATCCAATTCTTTGCAAGAACTACCTCAGTTCACAGGACCTTGGAAAGCAAAGTCTATTAGTATGAGAGCACCCACGATAATAGTGAGGAATGAAGAATAAGTAATCCCTAGAAACATGGAAGTGATCAAGAACACTAAAGTACAATGTCACCTCACTCTAGAGGAATTGTTAAAGGTCAAACCAGAGTTGTGGAAACATGTAGCAAATCAATTCTCTGAGCTTGCTACTACTCCCTCACAAATAGGATCACATAAGAAAGTACTAGAGATACCCGTAGAAAGGATCGGAGATGTAAGTGAAGGAGAGGAAGGTAACACTTATCTTCTAATAACCCATCAGGGCTACACCACCAAAGCCATCTCAGATTCAAGAGCCGGAGTAGCCATCGCTACGACCGCTTTATAGAAACGTTGGGGTAAGCTAGCATTAAGACCTACCAGGATGAAGCTACAAATGGTTGACAGACATAGAGAAACGATTAGGCTTACTAGAAGGCATATCGCTTACCACTTGTGGTGTGGAGTTTGAGCATACCTTTGCCATTTGTGACTTTGCTAAAAATCATGCTTGCGAGATGATTTTAGGATGGCCATTCATGCGTCAGTTGCAAATCGTACAAGATTGGGGAACTAATTCTTTGTACTTGTAACATTTAGGAGTGACTACTAAAGTCAATCTTAAAGACTATTCTCATCCAGATGTACCCCCAATACAATGGAATACCATCCATAAGACACAAGAAGAAACTCAATCTATACACTCATTGGAATCAAAACCCTCATGGTTACACGAAGATACCCATCTATGGATGTGTAAAGTAGCAAAACAAGAGGAAGAACGGTTAGAAGCCAGGACTTTAGGTTCAGAACAACATCCATGACCTCTTCAAGACCCAGCTTACGCACCTATGATATTTCTAGACGAGGAATTCTAGCCTCATGGTTGGGCAAAAATTCTAGCAACAATGGATGTAGCCATCAATGAAGAATAGTGGACACCCCACTGTGACGAGGATGGCTATGACATTTCAGTCTTCACAATAGAGCCAATTGTGTGTGATTCAATTATAGAAGAATGTGAACCTAGCACTGATGAATTCGAGGATGCAAGTGACTTTGATCTAGAGTCAATTATAATGGACCCTCCCTTTGCATCAGACGAAGAATATTTCTACGAAGTAGAAACTCACTCCCAGAGACATGAAGAAATTATGAAGGGTGTGAGCATGACCACACAAGTGACTAACAAAAGTGAAGGTAAAAAAAGAAAGAAGAAAGAAACCACATCAGAAGAAGCAGAATCTTTGTTTGAGGTTCTTGAGAACTTCAAGAAATATGAAATAGAAGATAGACGAATAATGGTACGAATGCCTAATAAAAAGGCTGATGATGGAGAAGTATATGATAATCGAGAGAAACCCAAAAAATCATAGTCTCCATAGAAGGAGAAGAAGAGAAATGTACCTACATAGGGCATGATTTGACGATTGAAGAAGAAGAATAATTAGTTGCCCTATTGCGAGAATATAGAGATGTGTTTGCTTGGAGTTACAAAGATTTGAAAGAAGTAGACCAGATATATGTTCTCATAGAATCCTTATGACTCCAAATGCAAAACCTACGAAACAAAAACCGTACACATACAATGATAACTACACTGCAAAGATTAAAGAAGAAATAGATCGCTTGATAGAAGCAAGATTCGTTTATGAAATTGAGCACACTAAATGGGTATCCCCCATTGTGGTAGTGCCCAAGAAGAATGGAAAATTACGTGTGTGTATTAACCTTAAAAAAGTTAATGCCGCCACGATTAGAGACAGTTATCCTCTTCCTATCACGGAACATTTATTGGAGAGAGTTGCGGGCAAGGAAGTTTATAGCTTTCTTGGTGGATTTTCAGGCTATAATCAAGTAGCCATAGCTCTAGAAGATCAACACAAGACGGCTTTTGCCACAGAATGGGGCATATTTGCATTTTGTGTGATGCCATTTCGCTTGACAAATGCTCTCGCTACTTTCTATTGACTCATGTGTCATGTGTTTAAAGAATTCTTACGCAAGAATTTGGAAGTTTATGTTGATGACTTGTGTGCACATTCGAATGTGAGACAGACACATATCCCAAAATTAAGACAAGTGTTTGACAAATGTCAAGAATATCAGGTTTGTTTGAACCCAGAAAAGTCTGCTTTCATGGTCAGACAAGGAAAAATTCTAGGACACATTGTGTCAAAGAATGAAATCTCTACAGATGAGGAAAAAGTGAAAGTAATAGCAGATCTACCTAGGCCAAATAACGTAAAAGAGGTACATGCATTTATAGGTCATTGTGGTTATTACAGACGATTCATACATATGTATGCAATCATAGCCAAGCCTCTGTACTCTCTTTTGACCAAGTTTTAATGGACAGATGGATGTGAGAATTCATTCAATGAACTTAAACGACGATTGTGCTCAACACCTATCTTGACAACCCTGGATTGGAGCAAGCCATTCCATGTACATGTGGATGCATGCCATATGATGTGTGTTAGCACAACCCACGAATGAAGGTAATATAGATCTCCCCATAGCTTACATGAGCAGACAATTGAATGCAGTAGAAAGAAATTACACCACTACGGAACGAGAAGGATTAGGAATGATCTAGTAGTAAAGAAATTCAGGCATTATTTATTGGCGAATAATTTCAAGTTCTTTAGAGATCATCAAGCGTTATTGTATTTAGTCAATAATCCATGTAACATAGGACAACTGATACGTTGGTTTATATTAATCATGGAGTACGACTTCGAAGTAGTAGTCAGGAAAGGGAAAACCCATCTTAGAGTTGACCACCTTTCAAGATTAACCACAAGAGAAGCTCCTCAAGGAATAGTGGATGAATTATCCGATGCATATTTGTTTAACCTGTAAATAGCACCAGAATGGGCTAAGCCTATTGTCCCTATTCTCACATATGGACCCAAGAATCCTAGGATAAGGATCAGAGAAGGAGAAATTACCAAGTCTCAAAGATATCAAATAATAGCAGGAAGTATATATAAACAAGATAATCAAAAGATTCTTGCTTGTTGTGTAGATAAATCAGAACATGCAAATTGGTTGCAATTAGCACATGTAGGTGCATTAAAGCAACATCACTCAAAACATCGTACATTGCAAACTCTGCATAGACTAGGAGTATATTGGCCTACAATGGAAGCAGATGTCTACAAGTTGTGTAAAGAATGCCCTGTTTGTTGTGAAAGACCACCAGTAGAACATGCTACATTATATCATGTGTCTCTCACACCTGAATGAAGTGAACCCTTAGTGACATACTTGAGGACAAAAACATTCCCTCAAGGAATGACCTTAGCACGACAACAAAGTCTACAGCAGGAAGCTCAAGACTATTCTCTTATTGCCGACAATTTATACAAACGAGGACGAGATGGATACCTAAGACAGTGCATTCATGAAAGAAATTATTTGAGCATATCAGAGACTGCACACCAAGGTGTTGCAGGAGGTCATTTTGGACCCGATAGGATAATCAAAGCCATCCTCTTTGCAGGATTATGGTGGCCCACTCTTCACATGGATGCACATACCTATGTTAAGAGATGTGATGTGTGTCAAAGAACTCAATTTCCTACTCGCAGATATGAAATTCCATTGAAACCCATGATGGGAGGACGTGCATTTTCTAGGTGGGGTATAGACTTTGTAGGAACCATTAACCCCCCTTGCAAAAGGTATACATGCTGAATACATTATTATTGCCACATATTATCTTACCAAATGGGTAGAGGCTAAGGCCACAAAAAAGAATGATGCACACACGACTGCAAAATTCTTATTTGAAAATGTCTTTACAAGATATGGACTACCTATAGAGTTAGTGAGCAATCGAGGAACTCACTTTCTAAACCAAGTCATTGAATATTTGTTACAAGATTTTATGGTGATTCACAAGAAATCTGCACCATATCATCCTCAAGCCAATGGTCAAACAGAAAGCACTAACAAGATCCTTTGTAACGTACTGACGTAACTCGTGAACAACAAACGTTCAGATTGGGACAAACAGTTACACCACGTTGTTAGGGCATATCGAGTGGCCTACAACACCGTACTCAATGCAACTCCCTTTGAGATGGTTTTTGGTCAAAATGTTGTGCTTCCTTTGGGCTTCTTGATACCAACCCTTAAGGTTGCACAAGAACATTAGTGGACCGGCCATGAATTATCAGCAAGAATAATGGGCTCGGAACGATTAGGAAAAACCAGGCTGAAGGCAGCAACAGGAATATATGCAACAAAGAAGCGATAGAAAGCCTATTTTGATGCGCATGTGAAAGATAAAGGATTAAAAGAAGGAGATTTAGTACTAGTATATACGCTGAAACAACATGCACGGAAGCTAGAAAAGCGAGGTTATGGACCTATGATCATTAACAGACTCTCGACAGGTGGAGCAGTACAAATAGCCACCTAAGGAGACATAATGCCTAATTCGGATTGACATTAAGGAGGTGGAGCTTCTTGAAGTGTTTCTCACCATTGTGCTAGAGCAACAATAGGTATGAAGCAAAATCTTTGGACTACAAAGAACTCCCTTCAAGGAGATGAACTAGATACAAGGATAGATCTTATACTAGGAGATTACAATAGGACAAGAGAGGATGTCCAAGATACAAGACTAGAGCAAGAAACAACACTAGAACTCAAACTAGAACTTGAAAGTACTTACTTAGTGACCATGACTCCTTGAGCTCACAAGGTTAGAATTGGCAAGATTGAGCATGTATGCGGTCAACATCTCCTTATATAGGTTTTTAAGGGCCATTCATCAATGGTAGCTATGAATTGATGATGTCATAATTGATATCATCAATTTGAAACATGACCTTTGGATATCATAATCAAGTAAGAAGAGAGTTGACCTTAGGGTTTTGGCATGTTGCAGATGCAATGGGAGCATTGATTTCTAAAAAATTTGAACCACCATGCGATATTGAAGTCACATGGAGTTTGAGATTCATGATGGTTTCCTTTATCCATAACATCACCTCCCCCTCAAGTGATGAGTTCCATGAGAAGCAGTCATGTTCTTTGGTCTCAGCTTCATTTTATTTTCTTCTAGAATTCTCAAACCTTGATTGGTGCTCTCTAAAGATTTTTTGTTAGTTTGTAGGTACGATCATTGATTTCATACCCTTTCCAATGAACAAGGTACTCCAATGTCCCTTGAGATATTCTCAAATATTGAACATGCTCGACTTTGAACTCTCCATGATCATCAATCTCAATAGGTGGTGAAGGACAAGATTTGTCCCCCTTCAATGGTGAAATCAGATATAGTTTCAACATAGACACATGGAAAATCGGATGTATGCTCATGGTACTTGGTAACTGGAGCTTGAAAGTGATTGGATTAATCTTGGCCAAGATGGTGAATGGACCAAATCTCTTATGTTCTAGCTTTGCACAAGGCCTTTAAGTTTGTAGATTATTTCTCAGTAACCACACTTTATTCCCAATGTGATAGGATGGATTTTGAAGACGATGCGGATCTACATAATACTTATATTGTTCTTGTGCTCTATGGATCTCTTCCTTGAGTTCTTTGTGAATATCAATCAAGTACCGGGCATTACCACTGGCAACTTGGCAACTAAGTTCTTAGCATGATTTGAGACTCGTATATCCATCCTTGGATGTTGTTCATAATTTGCAAAGAAGGGAGTCTGCTCAATAGATGTATGAAGATTGTTGTTATAGGGAAAATCCACAAAAGGTAAGCACACACATCACTAGCTCATGTCTAGAAGGTTGAAATGGTGACACGTGACTTCATTGGAAGTTATAAAAAGGCATCACATGGAATCATCTCTTCAAATGCACACCACATTCTTTTGCACTTTGCTAAGTGTCTAGAAGATAATTATATGATTTTAGGTATTGAGGTTATTAGAGAAAGGAACACGTTTGGCTATAACTATTGCACAATTTTCTATATTCCACTATGAGGTGACTTGGTGGATATGGAAGGTAAGAGTTCACATATATGACATGAAATTACATGGGATGTTGGGCTAAGATAAAGAAAGTTTGGCACGTTTATGTACATGGTGTTCTCTTTGCCAAAAATTGTTAAGTAGACTACTTCGGTCATCATTTTATGTGATGAAGAACTTGATTCTAGGTGATTGATTATTAGGGCTCTATTTTAATCAAAACCTTTACGATAGTATAATTATGGTTGTAAAATCATTTGATGCACAAGGTAAGAGGTGGATCTCTAGGAATCTACATCCATGCATCTCTCAAACCATTCTTGTCTTCAAATCTAGGAGCTTGTATGGTTCACTTATTCATCCCATCCTCTTTTAGGCTTAGGTTGTGTTGGAGATAGACGTCTACGGAAGCATGTGAAAGCACAAGGAAGAAGAAGAAGAAGCTTGGAGCACAACACACAATATTGAATCTATTACCACTAGAATGTACAAAGATAAGTAACCCATTAGGGCTATAGGCATATATAGAAGTGCCCCAAATCAGACATCTCAAATGAGGCATGTAAATTAGCATTGAAATCAGCAATATGCTTCTCATGAGGACAAATGAGCAGCATGTCATCAACATACACAACAGTGATTAGAACCATGTGCAATCGGATAGGCATGTATCTTTTCATACCAAGCACGTAGTGCTTGCTTTAAACCATATGATGCCTTCTTTAACTTGCACACCTAGTTTTCATTCCCTTTCTACACAAAGCCATGGGGCTGAAAAACATACACTTCTTCATGCAAGTCACTATTCAGAAATGGATTTTCCAACTGATGTATATTCCGACCATGATGATCTGCAAGTGCACAGATGCTTCGAACAGTAGTCATATGGCATGTAGGTGCAAAGATCTCATCAAAATCAATGCCTCTTTCTTGCTCATAACCCTTTGCAACAAGCCTAGCCTTATACCTGTCAACTATTCCATCGGGCTTATGCTTCAGCTTGTATACCCACTTATTGCTAATGGCCTTCTTGCTAGGAGGCAAGACACATAAAGACCAGGTACCATTTTTCATGATAGCATCATATTTAGATTGCATTGTGTAGCCATTCAATGTTCAAAATTTTGTGCTCATCAAAGGAAATAGGTTGAGTCTCATCACAGAGACTAGAGGCAGCCATATCATAGCAATCTGATGCAAAAGAGGAACTATGAGAGCATGATCAAGTACGATATGACAAAGGTGCATCTAATTTGCTAACATGCAAATTCTGCACTAGCCATTTTGGCATAGTTTTTGCCTCCTCAATATCAGTTCTCTCATCAACAAGTGCATCATGTAAATCTACATAAAAAAATGGAATGATCTACATCATCACATGAAACCTGTTGAGAAGTTGCCTCATTAGGACCAACACCAAAATGCCCACACATAAAAAGAGGTAGCAAAGTTTCATACATGTCTTTGGAGCTAACAGATGTCTCCTTAGTACATGAAAGTAACGGATGAATAGCATCTTCAACAAAAACAACATCACGACTAACCAAAATGCACTTAGTCTATGGATGATACAGATGATAGACCGTACTTCAGAACTATACCCAACAAAAATACATTTTACTGCTTTATCATCCATTTTTTTACAATCTTGTTTATGCCAAGCCTCACATGGAGTGATAGACTGCATCACTTTAGTGGGACACCTTTTAAGTACATATGTTGCACACATGAGAGCCTCAAGCCAGAAACTATGTGGTAAAGCTTGACTCTTGACCATACACCTCGCCATCTCCATGAGTGACCTGTTCTTTCGTTCAACAACTCCATTCTGTTGAGGTGTATACAACATTGCACACTAATGTTTTATCCCATGTTCAGCCAAAAATGCATTAAAGTCAGAAGACATATATTCCCCCCCTTTGATCAGAACGGAGGGTGGCCATTTTACATGCTGAAAGATTTTCAGCCAGAACCAAAAATTATTTGAAGCACATAAACACTTTGGACTTTGCTTTCAATGGATATACCCATGCATGCCTAGAAAAATCATCAATGAAAGTCACAAAGTAAAGATAGTTTCCAAAAGACGGTGTCTACATAGGACCACAAACATCACTATGTACAAGCTGCAATTTTTTAGTAGCCCGAGCTGAACCATATTTTGGAAATGAGGAACACTACATTTTGCCCAAAATATAGCCTTCACATACATGTTTACCAGGTGCCTCAAGTTTGGGCAAAAAGGACATCATTTCAAATTTCTTCAGGCGTAGCAAACTAGCAAAATTTAGATGAATAAGCATGCAGGTCAAAGCTTTTCATCTGACATAGCCTGGGAATCATGTACTGCACATGCTAAATCATTCACAGATTTTTCATAATCTATGGGCTTATACAACCCTCAAGACAAAATGTCAGAGCAATAATCACATCGCCATTTGACAGATCACACCCCATGGGGGATAGAAGTTAAAACATATTTTGATGTACTACATGTTCCCATTATAACAAAGAACCTACTTTTTATTGGATAAATGGTTGACCAAGGATTACAATTCAAGTTCAATTTTGATGGTTTATATGTAGAAGAGTGCAAAAAGAATGGAAGGATGATCATCAAAGGGAACAAAGTGGATAAGATGTTCACCTTGAATGAATGCATCCATGTTTGCAAAAGGTGTAGGTGTTATTGGTGACATAGAGATTTGGCATAAGTGAATTGGACATGCAAATTTGAAGAGGCTGAAGTTGATGCACTCAAAGGAGCTTGTCAATGAACTAGAAAATTTCAAGCTTGCAAAGATGCATAACGTATGTGAAGCATGCCAATTGGTAAACAATCTAGGGCATCATTTTTGCATGACAAGCATCTTAGTGAGAATGTGCTAGATATAGTACATACATGTTTAGGGTCCTGCAACCACATCTATGGGAGGTTGCAGATTGTTTTAAAGGTATGGAGAGGAGCAACAACTCAAAGCATGGAGTGATAAAGATGGGCGGGGAGTGCCAGAGGAGCTCTAGATTGTTTCCTCTGACTAGACTAGATATGATTTCAAAATTAGACTTTAGATTACAAGATCACCCACATAGGGAAATACTACAAGAATGTATAATTAATACAAGAAGTCCCACAACCCGGGACTAATAGGTACAAATAACTCAACTAGAGATGATAGAGAAGATCCCACAACCTGGGACCATAGGTATGAAGCAAAATCTTTGGACAACAAGAACTCCCTTCAAGGAGATGAATTAGATACAAGGATAGATCTTATACTAGGAGATTACAATAGGACAAGAAAGGATGTCCAAGATACAAGACTAGAGCAAGAAACAACACTAGAACTCAAACTAAAACTTGTAGTACTTACTTAGTGATCATGACTCCTTGAGCTCCCAAGGTTAGAATTGGCAAGACTGAGCATCTATGTGGTCAACCGCTCCTTATATAGGTTTTCAAGGGTGATTCATCAATGGTAGCTATGAATTGATGATGTCATAATTGATATCATCAATTTGAAACATGACTTCTAGATATCATAATCAAGCAAGAAGTGAGTTGACCTTAGGGTTTTGGCATGTTCCAGATGCAATGGGAGCATTGATTTCTAAAAAAATTGAACCAACAATGCAATATTGAAGTCACATGGAATCTCAAATTCAGGATGGTTTCCTTTATCCATAACATCACCTCCCCCTCAAGCGATGAGTTCCACGAGAAGCGGTCATGTTCTTTGGTCTCAACTTCATTTTACTTTCTTCTAGAATTCGCAAACCTTGATTCGTGATCTCTAAAGGTTTTCGTAGGTTTGCAGGTACAATCATTGATTTCGTACCCTTTCCAATGAACTAGGTACTCCAATGTCCCTTTTTGTAATAGGTAAAGATTTCAAGAGGCCATGAGCTTTATGTCATGGTACCTTACATCTATTGCAAGTGTCACAAGTTCGAATATATTGTTTGACTTGCTTGCATATTTGAGGCCATAAAAAATCTCTTGATATGAGTTCTATTGTTTTGTTCACTCCAAAATTTCTTGCTGCAAGGTTTTCATGACGTTGTTGTAACACTTAGATCATGGGATACCTCGAACGGACATACAATAGGTTCTTGTAGAATAGTAACCCATCTTCCTAAAATTCATTTAATTCTTACCCTTTTTCTTCTTAAGTTTTTTATCTAGCATAACAAAACAATTCATCTTGTGGTAGAGTTTCACGGATCAAATGATTCAAGATAGAATCTTCAAGATGGCTTGAAGAGATAGCTACTAACTAGATAGGCTCATGCTTGAGTAATATACTCTCTTGTTGATCAAAGGCCTCTTCACCTTTCTTTGGTCTAAGGTAAGATCTTCTTGACAAGGCATCTAACTGACATTGATGGCATCCTGGATGGTATGTGATGACAAAGTCGAACCTGGATAAAATGTTACTCCATCGAGATTGCCTTTTATTGAGGATGTGGGTATTGGAGTTAGACATCTGTGGAAGCATGCAAACAACACAAGGAAGAAGAAGAAAAAGCTTGGAGCACAACACACAATATTGAATGTATTACCACTAGAATGTACAAAGATAAGTAGCCCGTTAGGGCCATAGGCATATATTCAAGCTGGGGAAAAAACCTCCTACAGAGGGAAAAAAGTGCCCCGGTGGTCTTAGAGTGTTCACACACATCACTACCTAAATATATCAACAAATCCCCCCTGGGAGTGATGCGGTGAACAAGGAGCTGGCACTCATGTATAAGGAAGTGCCAAGCTATGTGGAAATCACTCCACAAAAGGAAGTAAGCCCAAAACTTTGTGGAAAGATTCAAACTTCTCCCTAGGTAGAGCCTTCATGAAAAGGTCTGCAATGTTCTCCTGCATGGGCACATATGCCAAGTTGATCTCCCTAAGAGAGAACCTCTCCTTGACATAATGATAATGCACTTCAATGTGCTTAGTGCGAGCATGGAATACATGGTTCCTCGCAACTGCCAATGCACCCTGACTGTCAATGAAGATGGTGGTGGTCACCCAAATCAGCCATAAGGCATCTAAGCTACACACACTCAACAATCACTGTGAAAGTTGCCGTATACTAAGCCTCACAACTGGAAGTGGCCATAGTAAGCTGCTTCTTGCTCAACCAAGATATACATGAGCTACCAAGTATGAAGCAAAAGCCACTAGTGGACACACAAGTGTCATAGCAACCAGCCCAATCAGAGTCAGAAAAAGCATGCAAATATGGTGGTAGTGATTCCCCCTTGGGATAAAACAACCCAAGTACCCGAGTACCACTCAAGTAGTGAAAGATGCACTTAACCGCCTGCCAATGCTTGACTCCTAGGCAATGCATAAACCTGCTCATCTGTGAGACAACAAACTAAATATCTGGTCGATTAATGCATAAGTAAATCAAGCATCCAATAGCATGCTAATAGAGAACAACATCAAATGCATATCTACATCATGAAGATGCAATCGTAAACCTATCTCCATAGGAGTGGCAATAGGTTTATAGTCTTCAAGGCCAAAGCACACCTGGTTTGCATGCCCTTTCTGCACAAAGCCATGGGGCTGAAAAACATACACTTCTTCATGCTAGTCATTGTTAAAAAATGTTGTCTTAATGTCCAACTGATGTACATTCCAACCATGATGAGCTGCCAGTGCACAGATGCTACGAACAATAGTCATTTGGCATGTAGGTGCAAAGGTTTCATCAAAATCAATGCCTCTTTCCTGCACATAACCCTTTGCGACAAGCCTAGCCTTATACCTGTCAGCGGTTCCATCAGACTTATGCTTCAGCTTGTAAACCCACTTAGTGCCAATGGGCTTCTTTCCTGGAGGCAATTCACATAAAGACCAAGTACCATTCTTCATTATAGCATCATATTCATATTGCATAGCAACCATCCAATTTTCTGAATTTTGTGCTTCATCAAACGAAACAGGCTCATTCTCATCACAGGGACAAGATGCAGCCATAGCATAGAAATCTGATGCAAAAGAGGCACTGTGAGAGCCTGAATGAGTACGATGTGATAGAGGTGCATCTAATTTGTTATCATGCAAAGTTTGCACTTGTCATTTTGGCATAGTTTTTGCCTCCTCAATGTCAGTTCTCTCATCAAGTGCATCATGATCTGCATTAGAAATGTGATGATCTACATCATCACATAAAACCTGCAAAGGCTGAGAAGTTGCCTCATTAGGACCAACACTAGACTATCCACTTATAAAAAGATGCAGCAAAGTATCATACGTGTTTTTGGAGCTAATAGATGTCTCCTTAGTACATGAAAGTAATGGTTGAATAGCATCTCCCACAAAAACAACATCACGGCTAACCAGAATGTATTTAGTCTGTGGATGATACAAACGATAGCCTTTAATTTCAGAACTGTACCCAACAAAAGTACATTTTACTGCTTTATCATCCAATTTTCTGCGATGTTGTTCAAGCACTAATGCATATGCCAAACAACCAAAAACATGGAGATGAGCAACAAATGGCTTGTGATCATGCCAAGCCTCATATGGAGAGATAGAATGCAATGCTTTAGTGGGACACTTGTTAAGTACATATGTTGCACACATGACAGCCTCAAGCCAGAAACTATGTGGTAAAGCTTGACTCTTGACCATACACCTCACCATCTCCATGAGTGACCTGTTCTTTCGTTCAGCAACTCCATTCTGTTGAGGTGTATATGGCACTATACACTAGTGTTTTATCCCACATTGAGCCAGAAATGCATTAAAATCAAAAGACATATATTCCCCCCCTCGATCAGAATGGAGGGTGCCCATTTTACACGCTGATAGATTTTCAGCCAAAATAAAAAACTGTTTGAAGCACATGAACACTTCGGACTTTGCTTTCAATGGATATACCCATGCATGCCTGGAATAATCATCAAAGAAAGCCATGAAGTAAAGATAATTTCCAAAAGAGGGTGTCTGCATAGGACCATAGACATCACTATGAACAATCTGCAATTTCTGAGTAGCCCAAACTGAACCATCTTTTGGAAATGAGGAATGGTGCATTTGCCAAAAATACAACCTTCACGTACATGTTTACCGGGTGCCTCAAGTTTGGGCAAAGAGGACACCATTTCAGATTTCTATAGGTGTAGCAAACTAGCAAAGTTCAGATGAACAAAGCATGCATGCCAAAGCTTTACATATGAAATAGCTTGAGAATCATGTATTGCACATGCCAAATCATTCACTGATCTTTCATAGTTTATGAGCTCATACAACCCACGACATAGAATGCTAGAAGCAATAATCATGTCACCATTTGACAGATCATGAACTGTACATCTATTATCAACAAGTTTCACAACCAAGCCAATCTTGGCTAATGCAAAAACTGATAAAAAATTCTTCTTAATACTTGGCACAAATAAAGCATCTGACGAGTGAAAGAACTACCATCAGCAATAGTCAAAATGATCTTACCAACTCCCATAACAGGATAAGAGGAGTCGTTGTCGCATGTAACAGTATTCCTTGTAGGGGCAGGCTCGAGTGAAGAGAAGAAACTATGCTGCGAGGTAATATGTTTGGTTGCCCCACTGTCAAAGTACCAAACATCTGAATCTACTGCAAACATGCAATGCTCATGAGAAGATGGGTCAAAACTGCAAACAATAGTAAATGACCATTCTTCTTCCTGCACAAGATTAGCAAACTCTATTTTTTGTGTTGAGGCCTCTACAACAACCATTCTAGCCTCTTTCTTCTTTGCCTCTTTAACAACCAGTTTTGGACAGTTCTTTATGATATGATCGTTTCCTTTATAGGACTTGCAAAAGAATTTCTACTTTTCTGATTTCTTTTCATCTTTGTCTTTCCTCTTCGATTGTGGAGAATTAGCAGATTTTTGCTTACTATTTGAAGAGCTCCATTTTCCTTTGCCCTTCTGACTAACCAGGAAAGCTTGATCTGCAACATGCATAATGGACGTATTTTGGCTGGACTAATATTCCTGCAATAAAACAGAGACTAACTCCTCAAATGACAAGGCATTTGGATTGCCTTTCATCATCAACCGAAGAGTAGAAGCAAAACTCTGATATGAAGCAGGAAGACCATTCAGGACGGTCTGCACAAGTGAGCTATCTGGTATAACCTTATCAGTAGAAATCAATTGTTCCTTCAAGTGTTTGATCTTTGTTAGAAAATTGTCCATAAAATCACCTTCATTCATGTGCTCACTCTCCAACTGTTTTCCGAAGTAAGCAACATGAGCCTCATTCCTAGCTTGGTACAATGTGGTAAGTGTATCCCAAGCATCCTCAGTTGTCCTACAAGAGCGTATGCGAGGAATAATGGCACGTTTGACAGACAAAGCTATCAATGCATGTGCCTAGGCATCTCTGCCATCCCAACGAATTTGTTCTACAGTAGGTGCAGCAGAAACCATAGCAGGAACAGGAATATGCAAAATATCATCATCTTTGACACCTTCTACATCAGCTTCAGTACCTGCAGTTGTAACAGTTGCAGGTGTGATAGGACGTTTTTCAACACCCTGCACAATGTTCCAAGGTCCTTTTGCAACCAATACATATCGCATCATATAAGCACACAACAGGTAGTTGATACCATCCAACTTATCCTCAATAGCCAACATGCAAACTACATCAGTGCTTTTAGCCATGGCCGGTGACTAAAATACCTTGATGCAAAAAATTGACTATATCTCAAAAAGTTGAGCAGAACTACCCAAACAAATTCTGCTAGACGTGTAGCAGACTTTGAGATGCTTATACTGGCAAACCAAAATTGGTATATACCTTTGGCACAAAGAGATGAAATAGCCTGCACAAGCACTGCGATAGTGCATTTGGAGGCCAAAACAAGCTTAGATCGTGATTTTGGCACCATAGAGCGAAGCAGCTTTGATCTCCAAAAGATGCTGAGTATGCTCAACAAATTCGTGCGATTTTGAGACTACAACTAGAGAGGTGTCAACGACACCCTAGATGAAGTGGCAACCTACTATGATACCAATTTTTGGAGTTAAACGTCTACGAAAGCATACGAACATCACAAAGAAGAAGAGAAGCTTGGAGCACAACACACAATACTGAATGTATTACCACTAGAATGTACAAAGATAAGTAGCCCATTAGGGTAATAGGCATATATACAAGCCGAGGGAAAAAAATGTGCTAAAGAGGGAAAAAAGTGCCCCGATGGTCCTAGAGTGCTCACACACATCACTACCTAAATATATCAACAATTGGTGGTCATAAAATACTTTAAGTTCTTGTGATTTGTATATATAGTAACTTTATGAGATGATTCTTCTAGATGGTGATGTCAGGTATCAAACTTGTCCACTATAGCAAGAAGTCCTTTATCATGGATTTCATAATTAATCTGTACAGGGGAAAATTTCATTGAATGGTATGTAACTCACTGTAGGTTTCTATCATCTCCTTATTGGGATAAAATGGCCTCTAGGGAGAAGTCTGATGCAATCTGCCTCTAGGAAGAAGGGCCTACTAGAATCAGGATGAACTAAAATTGAAGTAGTGGTGAATGCTAATTTCAAGTTCTAAAAGGCTATTGCTTCTTTAGTCCATGTAAATTTTGCATTTCCTGTAAGCTTGGTAAGAGGTGTCACTATCTTAGAGTAATCTCTGATGAATATCATGTAAAAGTTGGCAAACCCTAGAAAACATTGTACATATAGAACACATGAAGGTGGTTTCCAATCAAGGATTGTCACGGTCTTCTTAGGGTCCATAAAGATTTCTTTATCCAATACAATGTACCCTAAAACTCCACTTTTGTCTAATAGAAAGAGCACTTCTCCAATTTTGCATATAAATCTTTTGTTCTTAGTCTCTCTACGAATGAAATTCATGATCCTCTAGATTTTCGGAGAATATCAAGATATCATTGAGATATATTACCACAAAAGCATCTAAATACTCTCGAAACATATCCTTCATCATATGTTGAAAGAAGGTTGATCATTTATGAGACCAAATGGAATAACTACATATTCAAAATGCCCATACATTGTTTGAAATGATGTCTTGTGGTTTCCATGGTAATATTTCTAGATGCTAGACGTTATCCATCTACCACTTCAGCTACTATTGGTTTGTTTTGAAGTATTGGAATTGTATGTTTCTTAACCAATCCTTCATCGATGAAACATGAGGAGGCTCTTGAATCTACTATGGCTATAATGGAAAGGGTCTTCTTAGGCATGATTAACTTGATAGAGGCAAGACATGTTTCTAGGGCATAGCTGGAATTATGAGACCCTTTCTTATACCATGGTCCAGTTGTATGGTTTCTTTTACAACTAGACTTCCTTGTTTCCCTACTCTACAAGGGTGACTACGACTCTAGATTTTTTTCTCTTATTGAGACAATTAACTACAGTATGGCCAGGGTTTCCACAATGGAGACATAACTTGTTATCTCTCCTTCTCAGTTTCTCTTGCGGTATTAGAGGCTAGAACCTCGTTACATCTATCTGCATAGGTTCAGGCATAGAATCATCTTTAAGAGTGGGTTGGAAGGGTTTCCACTGGCAAACTCTTCCCTCTACTTGTTTTTCTTGTTTGCTTTCAAAAAGGTGGTTATCACATTGAATAGCTTGGGTACCTCTAGCATCATGAGCAGAAGGGCCTTCGTATATCTCTAGAACCACGATAATTAAAAAGCATCAACCACTACCATGTTTGGGTTTGATGTCTGTGGAAGCATGCGAGCATCACAAGGATGAAGAAGAAGCTTGGAGCACAATACACAATATTGAATGTATTACCACTAGAATGTACAAAGATAAGTGACTTGTTAGGGCAATAGGCATATATACAAGACGAGGGAGAAAACCTCCTAAAAAGGGGAAAAAGTGCCCCAGTGGTCCTAGTGTGTTCACACACATCACTACCTAAATATATCAACAAATCCCCCCTAGGATTGATGCAGTGAACAAGGAGCTTGCACTCATGTATAAGGAAGTGCCAAACTATGTGGAATCAATCCACAAAAGGAAGTAAGCCCAAAGCTTTGCAAAAAGCTTCAAACTTCTCCCTAGACAAAGCCTTTGTGAGAAGGTTTGCAATGTTCTCTTGCATGGGCACATATGCCAAGCTAATCTCTCTAGTAGAGAACCTCTTCCTGACATAATGATAATGCACCTAAATGTGCTTAGTGCGAGCAATGAACACAAGGTTCCTCTCGCAACTGCCAATGCACTCTAACTGTCAATGAAGATGGTGGTAGCAGAAGACTAATCAACACTCAAATAAGTCATAAGGTCTCTAAGCCACACACACTCAACAGTCGTTGTGAAAGTTGCCCTATACTTAGTCTCACAACTGGAACTCACCATAGTAGGCTGCTTCTTGCTCAACAAAGATATACATGAGCTACCAAGCATGAAGCAAAAGCCACTAGTGGACACACGATGTCAGGATGAAATCCCTTAGGGAAGTGTGCATGATTTTTCTTAAAGTTCATTGATTTCTGGGGTTTATGTGATGTTTTGACCAAGAGAGTGGTATAAACTATACATGTTCTGGTTGATTTGATTGATTGTGCGATGGGAAACCATGTTAAATATGTACATTAGACCTGTGTGTGTAAATATCTAACTTTCAACCCATAAAAACCTAGGTTTGATCCTTGAAAACCCTTAAAAATGCGGGTTTACCCCATGAAAATTGAGCTTCAACCCTTAGAAAACCCTAGGAGTTTAGGTCCAAACTATAAATAAACCCTTGAATTGATGTGCTTGAGTTAATTGTATGCAAACCCCTAACTTCTCAAATAAAAAACCCTAGGTTGGACCCTTGGAATTGGCGTTTACCCTAGATCAAACCCTTAAAAATAATTAAACCCTTAAAAAACCCTTAGGTCAAACACTGTATACCAAAACCTTAGTCTAGGAAAAATAAAAAGGAGAAAAATCAAAATTAGAAATAAGGGGTGTGATTTTCCCAAAATAGTAAATGAACATGCAAGGTGGTCTGAAATTAGAAAGTTGAGTAAGTAGGTTAGAAGCTTCTAGAGAATAGCTCCAAGGGGAGAAGAGGAGGGGAACCTATAAATAGGGGGCCAAGCCTCATTTGTTCTCACCGTGGACATTTTTGTGGTTCTTCTTTCCAGGTTTCGGTTGATTATTTGGAGACATTATATGAAGTGATTGTTGGATTTCTAAAGAATTTAAGAGAAGAGAAGCTATTGTCAAGGATACTTGAAGAAAAGAAAGGACCGAAGTAAAGTCGGAAGTAAAGCTTGGATTGAAGACCAAAGTTGAGTCTCATGGGGGCCTTCTCGCATCGTAGCGAGAGGTCTATGTTATATTTAGCCGATCCGCACTGTAGCAGCGGCATATTGTATCACCATTCCCCACTACATCGGATTGTTGTATCACCGGCCCGCACTGTAGCGAGAATCTTTGTATCATTGCGATTTCATTGGATGACTTCAGATGCATTTCCATTGTATCATTGAGCTTGTCTCCACACCGATCCGGTGACTTCACTGTTTTAGCGCTATAACTACTCGCTCCTGATGCCTACGGTCTTATGCGTACGCACATTCACTCGTCTCTTCCGAGGGGCAGGGATCCTACGATGATCGCCACACCAGAGAGAGGGCGAGGTGCCCAACGCATAGACGCCACCACTTGTAGGACATGGGAACGGCGCACCCAGGGGACCTGATCCAACCTCACGTCCGCTCTTCCCATCACCCGCTTCCTTCCCGACACTTGAACCCGATGTGAAGCGAGACGGTTGCCGGATGATCCTTGACACGCCACCCATTCCTTGAGAAGAGAGAAACAAGAACCTCTGCATCGGACATATATTCCAGGTACTAGCATTTTAAGTTTTTTGAATTTTGCATTGTTCCATACACTTGAATAGAAAGATTGCTTTTGACTGCTTGACTTTGATCATCCACTTTTTGCATCAGTTTTGATCATACAAGTGTGCACTTTTCTATTGATGCATAGATTAAGAATCTACTTTGTAGCTTAGATCATAAGAAGAGGAAAACTAAGATGAACAAAATGATTGAAGAGCAATTTAGGAAATACGAAGAGCGATTTAGGGAAATGGAAATTAATGCGAGTGAATTTATAAAATCAAAATTCAGTATTGTGATGACCCTAATGCAAACAATAAATGCAATATCTGACACTATCCAGCTAATGGGCATAAGTATTAAAGATGTAAAAAATGAGATGGATTCTGGGATTTGTGAATTGAAACATAAGGTTGACCTGTTGTCTAACCAAGTTAAACACATACAAAAATTGAAATGTGATCATGAACATGTGGTAAAGGTCCAAGGAATATCTGCACAAAAAGAGTCATTAGGTCTTAGAAGAACCATGCCTAGAGTGATACCTAGGAAATCAAGTTGGGCTGAGAAGAGACCTAAGAGATGTTTTTGGTGTGATCAGTATGGACATATGTTTTGGGACTGCATAGCATATGAGAGTGCATGTAAACATAAACTAGTAAGTGAACATGACCATAAAATTTGTAAATTTCAAGAGAAAATACCTTTGCATTTGAATGTAGGAAAAGGTGGGATGAAAGAATATTTTGAAGAGACTAAAACTAGATCGAAACCAATTCAAAAGATATGGAAACCAAAAAGACTGGAGAACACTAAATCTGCTGAACAAACAAGAACGACATATATTGAGAGTCAAGAGAAACCTACTGAAGAAACCAAAAGTAGACAGGTGAAGGTTGAAAAGCAAAATATTGAGCAGATATTAAGAGAACAAATGGAAATAGATAAAAGAGAATCTGATAGAGAAATTCACCAGAAATCAAAGAAAGAACAGGGTGTATATGTCTCATTTGATCCAACTATTTTAACCAATTAGAATCTATTTGATCAAGAGAAAGTTGCAAAATTAGAATCCCAATTAAATCTTGATAAACAAATTGAACTAGGAAAGAGTAAAGAACAAAGTCAAGAAGATATAGAATCTAACAAGCGATTTAACAAAGAGGAGAAATAATTGCTTGATGATATTATTGCGCAAATTGAGGGGAATGTAAAGGCTACTCCGAAACCTTCTAAGTTCTTGAAAAAGAACAAGGGAATTAGAAATCTAACTTTTCAAGACATATTTGCAAGTATTGAAAGTTGATTGAATAGGGATCATAATAAAAACGTATGAGGATGACCAAGAGCTATTGAATGATGATAATGACTGATGATGGATGATGATTGTTGATGTTGATTGATGATGATGATTGATAATGATCGATGATGATGAAAGATGGAAGATGATGATCATTGATGATTGATGATGATGATGGTTGATGATGATGGTTGATGATGATGATGATGCTGGAGGATGTTGATGATACTAAGATTGATGTTGATGAAGAACTATAGATCATGAAATTGAAGAAAAACTAGTTCAATCAATGATGAAGATGAAGCAAAATGATTAGGTGATATGTTTCTGATTTGAAATCTATTTTTCTTTTTTATAGAGCATATGCATTACATTGATGTGTGTGATAACGATATGTAT
Source organism: Ceratopteris richardii (assembly GCA_020310875.1). Lineage (NCBI taxonomy): Eukaryota > Viridiplantae > Streptophyta > Polypodiopsida > Polypodiales > Pteridaceae > Ceratopteris > Ceratopteris richardii. The sequence goes on from CM035412.1 coordinate 9,344,423, forward strand.
GAATTTAAGAAAATCATGTAGAATGAAGATAGCAAATATCTATTATGGGTTTGCATGAAGCATGAAGGACTAGAAATTATTTGAATGGAATCAGTTAGCAGACTAGAGACTTTTGAGAGTGGAAGTTTGGGAATGTGATGGCATGCTTAGACTGAGTGCATGTATATGCTGATAGATTTGAACGCTTAGTGAGTGGGATTCGTTGGGTCCTACTATTTGCTTCTTACAAGATCTTACCTCCATATGGATCATGATTTATAGAAAAACATTCATACGTAAGCCAGCTATATATGTGTGTGTATGTTGTTAGTGCACTGCGATGGGCTAGTAGGGGGTGGAACCACCTTGGTCGGGCCATCAAGGCCACAAGCCGTAGCTAGTTTCGTTGGATGCCTGACTTATCTGTTGTCATGCGCCTCCATGGGTCGATAGGCAGGTGGAGTTACTCTGGTCAGGTAGTCAGAGCCACGAGTTGATGTCGATTTCATGTAGGGCTGATGTTGTGTATGTCATGTGCTATGTCGGGTTGGCAGACATGTGGGATAAATATGGCTGGACGGACAAGTCCATGAGTCGCACCCGATTTTGACATAGATCGATTTGTGAAATAAAAATAAAAAGAATAAATGCTGAGCTGAGATGAAGTGAAAAATAAAAGAAAAGAAAAAGAGAAGAGAAAAAAGAAAATGAAAAAGAAAAAGAAAAGGAAAGAGATCTAATGGAGAGTTGGAGAGTAGGACATAAATAGGGGAAACAAGGCATATTCTACAAACAGGGTTAGTAGAAACTTAGTATATGCTAGTAGTTAGAATGAGTTGTTGGATCTGAATCAGTTGAACAAACAAAAGATCTAGAAAGCCAATGGTTTATTCATATGGTTACTTGTCATATTACGGAAGCAAGGACATAGTATTGTTGGAGATAGACGTCTGCGGAAGCACGCGAACAGCACAAGGAAGAAGAAGAAGCTTGGAGCACAAACACACAATACTGAATGTATTACTAGAGAATGTACAAAGATAAGTAGCCCATTAGGGCAATAGGCATATATTCAAGCCGGGGGAAAAAAACCTCCTAAAGAGGGAAAAAAGTGCCCCGGCAGTCCTAGAGTGTTCACACACATCACTACCTAAATATATCAACAAATCCCCCCTAGGAGTGATGCGGTGAACAAGGAGCTGGCACTCATGTATAAGGAAGTGCCAAGCTATGTGGAAATCACTCCACAAAAGGAAGTAAGCCCAAAGCTTTGCGGAAAGCTTCAAACTTCTCCCTAGGCAGAGCCTTCGTGAAAAGGTCTGCAATGTTCTCCTGCGTGGGCACATATGCCAAGCTGACCTCCCCAGCAAAGAACCTCTCCCTGACATAGTGATAATGCACCTCAATGTGCTTAGTGCAAGCATGGAACACAGGGTTCCTTGCAACTGCCAATGCGCTCTGACTGTCAGTGAAGATGGTGGTGGCAGAAGACTGGCCAACACCCAAATCAGCCATAAGGCGTCTGAGCCACACACACTCAACAGTCGCTGTGAAAGCTGCCCTATACTCAGCCTCACAACTGGAAGTGGCCACAGTAGGCTGCTTCTTGCTCAACCAAGATATACATGAGCTACCAAGCATGAAGCAAAAACCACTAGTGGACACACGAGTGTCATAGCAACGAGCCCAATCTGAGTCAGAAAAAGCATGCAAATCTGGCGGTAGTGATCCCCCCTTGGGATAAAACAACCCAAGTAGCCGAGTACCACTCAAGTAGTGAAAGATGCGCTTAACCGCTTTCCAATGCGTGACTCCTGGGCAATACATAAACTTGCTCATCTGTGAGACAGCAAACTGAATATCTGGCCGAGTAATGCATAAGTAAATCAAGCATCCAACAGCCTGCTGATAGAGAACAACATCAAATGCATCTCCAGCATCATGAAGACTCAATCGTAAACCTGTCTCCATAGGAGTGGCAATAGGCTTACAGTCTTCAAGGCCAAAACGCTGCAATAATGTGTCAATATATTTCGTTTGACACAAGGCCATTCCACCATCAACGTGCATAAATTGAATGCCCAAATAGTGATGCAAATGCCCCAAATCAGACATCTCAAATGAGACATGCAAATCAGCCTTAAAGTCAGCAATATGTGTCTCAATAGGACCAGTGAGCAGCATGCCATCAACATAGACAACAATGATCAGAAGCACATCATTAGCATGTTTAACATATAAGGTGCTTTCAGTTGGACTGTTCTCAAAACCGTGTGCAATCAGATAGGCATGCATCTTCTCATACCAAGCACGTGGTGCTTGCTTTAAACCATATAATGCCTTCTTTAACCTGCAAACCTGGTTTTCATGCCCTTTCTGCACAAAGCCACAGGGCTGAAAAACATACACTTCTTCATGCAAGTCACCATTAAGAAATGTTGTTTTAATGTCCAACTGATGTACATTCCAACCATGATGGGCTGCAAGTGCACAAATGCTCCGAACAGTAGTCATACGGCATGTAGGTGCAAAGGTCTCATCAAAATCAATGCGTCTTTCCTGTGCATAACCCTTTGCAACAAGCCTAGCCTTATACCTGTCAACTGTACCATCAGGTTTACGCTTCACCTTGTATACCCACTTAGTGCCAATGGCCTTCTTGCCAGGAGGCAAGTCACATAATTACCATGTACCATTCTTCATTATAGCATCATATTCAGATTGCATAGCAGCCATCCAATTTTCTAAATTTTGTGCTTCATCAAAAGAAACAGGCTCATTCTCATCACAGAGACTAGATGCAGCCATAGCATAGCAATCTGATGCAAAGGAGGCACTATGAGAGCCTGAACGAGTATGATATGAAAAAGGTGCATCTAATTTGCTGTCACGCAAAGTCTGCACCAGCCATTTTGGCATAGTTTTTGCCTGCTCAATATCAGCTCTCTCATCAACAAGTGCATCATGTAAATCTGCATCAGAAATGGAATGATCTGCATCATCATATGAAACCTGCAAAGGCTGAGAAGTTGCCTCATTAGGACCAGCACTAGCCTGTCCACCTGTAAAAAGAGGCATCAAAGTATCATACATGTCTTTGGAGCTAACAGATGTCTCCTTAGTACATGAAAGCAATGGCTGAATAGCATCTTCCACAAAGACAACATCACGGCTAACCAGAATGTGTTTAGTCTGTGGATGATACAGACGATAGCCTTTACTTTCAGAACTGTACCCAACAAAAATACATTTTACTGCCTTATCATCCAATTTTCTGCGATGTTGTTCAGGCACTAATGCATATGCCAAACAACCAAAAACACGCAAATGAGCAACAGATGGCTTGCGGTCATGCCAAGCCTCATATGGAGTGATAGACTGCAACGCTTTAGTGGGACACCTGTTTAGTACATATGCTGCACACATGACAGCCTCAAGCCAGAAACTATGTGGTAAAGCCTGACTTTTGACCATGCACCTCGCCATCTCCATGAGTGACCTATTCTTTCGTTCAGCAACTCCATTCTGTTGAGGTGTATACGGCACTGTACACTGGTGTTTTATCCCACGTTTAGCCAGAAATGCATTAAAATTTGAAGACATATATTCCCCCCCTTGATCAGAACGGAGGGTGCCTATTTTACATGCTGACAGATTTTCAGCCAAAACCAAAAACTGTTTGAATCACATGAACACTTCGGACTTTGCTTTGAGTGGATATACCCATGCATGCCTGGAAAAATCATCAATGAAAGTCACGAAGTAAAGGTAATTTCCAAAAGAGGGTGTCTGCATAGGACCACAGACATCACTATGTACAAGCTGCAATTTCTGCGTAGCCCGAACTGAACCATCTTTTGGAAAGGAAGAACGCTGCATTTTGCCCAAAATACAGCCTTCACAAACATGTTTTCCAGGTGCCTCAAGTTTGGGCAAAGAGGACACCATTTCAGATTTCTGCAGGCGTAACAAACTAGCAAAATTCAGATGACCAAATCGTGCATGCCAAAGCTTTGCATCTAACATAGCCTGAGAATCATGAACTCCACATGCCGAATCATTCACAGATCTGTCATAGTCTATGAGCTTATACAGCCCACGACATAAAATGCCAGAAGCAATAATCACATCGCCATTTGAGAGATCATGGACTGTACACCTGTCATCAACGAATTTCACAACCAAGCCAATCTTGGCTAATGCAGAAACTGATAACAGGTTCTTTTTTATCCCTGGCACAAATAAAGCATCTGACAAAGTGAAAGAACTACCATCAGGAGTAGTTAGAATGATCTTACCAACTCCCATAATAGGATAAGAGGAGTTATTGGCGCATGTGACAATATTCCCTGTCGGGGTAGGCTCGAGTGAAGAGAAGAAACTGCGTTGCGACGTAATATGTTTGGTCGCCCCACTGTCAAATTACCAAACATCTGAGTCTACTGCAGACATGCACTGATCATGAGAAGATGGGTCAAAACTGCAGACAGTAGTAAACGCCCATTCTTCTTCCTGCACAAGATTTGCAGACTCTGTTTTTGGTGTAGAGGCCTCTGCAACAACCATTCTAGCCTCTTTCTTCTTTGCCTCTTTAGCAGCCAGTTTTGGACAGTTCTTTATAATATGATCATTTCCTTTACAGTACTTGCAGAACAATTTCTGCTTTTCTAATTTCTTCTCATCTTTATCCTGGTTCTTCGATTGTGCAGCATTTGTAGATTTCTGCTTACTAGTAGAAGAGCTCCATTTTCCTTTGCCCTTCTGACTAGCCAGGAAAGCTTGATCTGCAACACGCATAACGGACCTGTTCTGCCTGGGATGATCTTCCTGCAGTAGAACAGAGACTAATTCCTCAAATGACAAGGCATTTGGATTGCCTTTCATCATCAACCGAAGAGTAGAGGCAAAACTCTGATATGAATCAGGAAGACCATTCAGAACGGTCTGCACAAGTGAGCTATCTGGTATAACCTCATCAGCAGAAATCAATTGTTTCTTCAGGTCTTTGATCTTTGTAAGAAAACTGTCCATAGAATCACCTTCATTCATGTGCTCACTCTCCAACTGTTTTTGGAGGTAAGCAACACGAGCCTCATTCCTAGCCTGGTACAAAGTGGTAAGTGTATCCCAAGCATCCTTTGCTGTTCTGCAACAGCGAATGTGAGGAATAATGGCATGTTTGACAGACAAAGCTATCAATGCATGTGCCTGGGCATCTCTGCCATCCCAACAAATCTGCTCTGCAGTAGGTGCAACAGAAATAGCAACACGAACAGGAATCTGCGGAATATCATCTTCAACACCATCTTCATCAGCTCCAACACCTCTATTTGCAATACCTGTCGTTACAGGTGTAACAGGACGTCTTTCAACACCCTGCACAATGGTCCACAATCCTTTTGCAATCAGTACATGTCGCATCATATAAGCCCATAATGGGTAGTTGGTACCATCCAACTTATCCTCAACAGCCAACATACGGAATAGATCACTGCTTTCAGCCATGGCCGGTGACTAAAATACCTTGATGCAGAAAATTGACTGTATCTCAAAAAGTTGAACGGAACAACCTAGACGAGTTCTGCTAGACCTGTAGCAGACTTTGAGACGCTTAAACTGGCGAACAAAAACTGGTATATACCTTTGGCACAAAAGGATGAAATAGCCTATACAAGCACTGCGATAGTGCGTTCAGAGGCCGAAACGAGCTCAGATCTCGAAAACACCCTGAGTATGCTCACCAAATTTCGTGCGAATCTGAGACTGCAAACGGAGGAGTGTCGACGGCGCCCTAGAAGAAGCGACGACTTGCTCTGATACCAATTGTTGGAGATAGACGTCTGCGGAAGCACGCGAACAACACAAGGAAGAAGAAGAAGCTTGGAGCACAAACACACAATACTGAATGTATTACTAGAGAATGTACAAAGATAAGTAGCCCATTAGGGCAATAGGCGTATATTCAAGCCGGGGGAAAAAAACCTCCTAAAGAGGGAAAAAAGTGCCCCGGCAGTCCTAGAGTGTTCACACACATCACTACCTAAATATATCAACAAGTATGATGTTTCTGAAGCTTGCATCTATATAATTTTCCAAAATTTGTACTCATCTTTATAGAGCTACATAGAGTGCATGAGATCATGCTTTGATTTTTGAAAAGAAAAACATAAAAAGTAAAAAGAGTTTTTAAAAAGAACCCTGATACGCTTTTGTTGAATTTTGTAGGTTGGCCCATCGGGACAATGTGCAGGTTTAGCGAGGGTGAATGTCGGGACGAAATCCCTTAGGGAAGTGTGCATGATTTTTCTTAAAGTTCATTGATTTCTAGGTTTTATGTGATGTTTTGAACAAGAGAGTGGTATAAATTGTACATGTTTTGGTTGATTTGATTGATTTGATTGATTGTGCGATGCGAAACCATGTTAAATATGTACATTAGACCTGTTGGGTGTGTGTAGAAGTGCGAGAGACACACAAGAAGCACGCACAAGGAGCACAAATGCAGCAAGACACACAGAGAAGACGATGGCTAGAATAGCTCTCTCTATTGATCGATAAACTAAACTGAAGTAGGAGCTGAATAATATCCCTAAGTACAAAGTACCACCACATATGAGAGTATCAAGTATGTGGTAACATGGGGAAAAAACCTCTAGCCAGCACTAGAGTAAAAAGTGCCCATGTATAGGGAAAAGGTTCACATCAAAGCTACTCGAGGAACACATAAATGTAACAAACCCCCCTGGAGCGAATGATGTGAACACATACAGGGAGTGACAGATCAGCCCCCACAAGATAACAAGCCTAAAGCTTTGCGAAAAGCTTCAAACTTTTCCCGTGGAAGAGCTTTGGTGAATATGTCTGCCACATTATCTTGTGTAGGCACATATACCAAATCAATATCTCCTGCATGAAGGCGCTCTCTCACATAGTGATAATGCACCTCAATATGTTTGGTCCGTGCATGAAACACTGGGTTTCGTGCAACAGCCAAAGCACTCTGACTATCTGTGAGAATATGCGTAACAACATCAATCTCCATGCAAAGATCCATCAATAGGCGTCTAAGCCATATACACTCCACTGTCGCTGTGAAAACTGCCCTGTACTCAGCTTCACAGCTCGATGTCACCATTGTAGGTTGCTTCTTACTCAACCAAGATATGCATGAGTATCCAAGGAAAAAGCAATTACCACTAGTGGACACGCGAGTATCATAACAACCAGCCCAATCACTATCTGTAAAAGCATGCAAGCATGGCTGAACATCTCTGCCATAAAAGAGACCTAAGCTCAAAGTGCCTCCAAGATATCTAAACACACATTTCACCGCTTGCCAATGCTTAGTGCCAGGGCTATGCATGAATCGACTTAACTGGGAAACTGCATACTGTATATCCGGCCTTGTGTTGCATGCATATGTAAGACGTCCCACAGCTTGCTGATAAAGAGAAGTATCAAATGCATCACTGGAATCCTCAACCGAGAACCTGAATCATGTCTCAACTAGCGTGGAAACTGGCTTACAATTGTCAAAGTCAAAACGTTGAAGTAGTTTCTCAACATACTTTGCTTGATGCATAACAATTCCCCCCTCAACGGATACAAACTGGATGCCAAGATAGTAGCTCAAAAGACCAAGATAAGTGACATCAAAAGTATGCTGCAAATCAGCCATAAGAATGTCAAGTTTTGCATCACATGACCCATTCAAGAGTATGTCATCAACATAAAGAACAAGCACTATAAGATCAGTCCCATTTTTGCGTACATAGAGTGTGCTTTCAATCAGACTACATGTGAAGCCAAGAGCAATCAAGTGCTTATGCATTTTGTCATACCATGCACGTGGAGCTTGCTTGAGACCATACAAGGCTTTATGCAAGCGACAAACTATATGCTCTTTCCCTTTCATAGCAAATCCAGGAGGTTGCTTCACATAAACCTCTTCTTGAAAATCTCCATTCAAGAAGGCTGTTTTTATGTTCAACTGATGCACTTTCCAACCTCGATGGGCAGCCAATGCAACCACGGTACGAATGGTAGTCATGTGTGAAGTAGGTGCAAACGTTTCCTCATAGTCAATGCCATATTGTTGCGCATATCCTTTGGCAACCAATCTAGCTTTGTAGCGATCAATGCTACCATCAGATTTTCTCTTAATCTTATAAACCCACTTTGTACCAATGGCATTCTTTCCTTTTGGCAATTCACATAACTCCCAAGTACCATTCCTATGTATGGAATCCATTTCTGATTGCATAGCACTCATCCATTGTGGATCGTCACATGCATCTGCAAAAGAAAGTGGCTCTTCATTACATGTTGTAGCAATAAGAGAATAATCCACAAAATTACTTGATGCATGGTGAGAGCTTGATCTTGTTCTACCAAGTAAAGGTGCACTCAATTTGCTGTTCTGCAAAGTTTGTTTCAGCCACTTTGGCATAGATTGTGCACTCTTGATAGACATGCGTTCATTATGTAAAACATCTTCAATATGTACATCATGCGTGGGCTGAATTTCGTGCTCAGTTTTAGCCATATTTGGACGCAAATGTTCAGCCATATGTGGCTGAAAATTTCCAACAGTTTTGGCAATATTGGCTGAATTTTTTCAACCATGTTTGGCTGGAAATTCTCTGCATTTTCAGCCCTATTTGGCTGGAATTTTTCAGCCTTTTGAACCTCAGTTGGCTGGTCTACATGACCATAGTCAAGCGCACCATTTTGGAACAAAGGCATGAGTGTATCGAACACATCTTGTGAGCTAATTGTTGGCAGTTTTTTGCATTCAAGTAGAGGGAAAACTGAATTTTTAGCAAATACCAACATCTCGACTCACAATAATTGTGTTCGTCAATGGATGGTACAACCGATATCCCTTACTTTCAACACTATAACCAACAAATATACATTTCTTTGCCTTGTCATCAAGTTTGTGACGTTGTTGTGATGGCACAAGAGCATATGCCAAACAACCAAACACACGCATATGACTAACCATAGGCTTATGACCATTCCAAGCCTCATAAGGAGTGATGAATCTCAATGCTTTTGTAGGGCAGCGATTCAACACATAATTTGCACACATGACCGCTTCCATCCAAAACTTATGAGGAAGATGCTTTCCTTTAACCATACATCGTGCCATTTCAAGTAGAGTTCTATTTTTACGCTCGGCCACACCATTTTGTTGAGGTGTATATGGCACCGTACATTGGTGTGAAATACCTCTTTCACAAAGAAAAGCATTAAACTCATGTGACATGTATTCACCACCACGATCCGTGCGTAGAGTCAAAAGCTTTTGTGAAGAAAAAATTTCAGCCATAGCTAAAAATGCTTTGAAGCAAGAAAATACCTCATTCTTTGCTTTCATAGGATACACCCATGTATGACGAGTAGCATCATCAATGAAGGTAACAAAATATACATGCTTCCCAAAAGATGTAGTCTTGACGGGACCACATACATCACTATGAACAAGCTGCAATTTTCTTGTAGTGTGTGTGTGACTATCTTTTGGAAAAGAAGCACGATGCATTTTTCCAAGAATGCAACCTTCACATGCATGCTTTTCAATGGACTCAAGTGTAGGCAAGCCAATAACCATGTCCTTCTTTTGCAAGTAGAGCAAACTATTGAAGTTTAAATGACCAAAATGAGCATGCCAAAGCTCCATTTCAGCCATGGAAGAAGTATGAGCAACTAAGGCATTTGAGGCAGCCCTCTTGTATGTATCCATGCGATACCATTACATAATGTACCGGACATCACGATAACATCGCCATTGTTGAAATCATGAACCATATACTTATCATCAACAAAGTGTACATGAAGTCCAGCTTTGGCAATCAACGGAACTGAAATTAAATTCTTCTTGATACCGGGCACATACAATGCATTTTTCAAGAGAATCACACCTCCATTTGCAGCCGTAAGCTCAATTCCTCCTACTCCAATGATAGGATAAGAGGCATTGTTTGCACACACCACATGTCCTCCTTTAGGTGCATCTTTCAAAGAGGCAAAAAATCTTTTGCATGATGTTATGTGCTTTGAAGCACCACTATCAAAGAACCAATCCGAATCAGCCTCACTCACAACCATACATTTAGAATGTAAAGAAGCATCATAATGACATGTAACAACACATGCCCAAAAATCTTGAGCCATGTTAGCTTCATCATTCTTTGCATTTGTTGAATTTTCAGCAATAGACATGCCCGATTCCTTCTTCTTTTCATTGCGTTTAGCAAGCTTTCTACACTCATCAATAGTATGACCAGCCTTCCGGCAATATTTGCATCTCTTCTTCTTTTGCAAATCACCATCATTAAAGGAATGAGTGGAAGAGGAAGCTTGAGGCTTTGGTTTTGATGAACCAAGAGCTGAACCATACTTGCTTTTCCCCTTTTGTGAGATAGCAAGTGCTTGCGTTCCTTCAATCAAACCACTCCTATTCACTCTAGATTGCTCTTCTTGCAAAAGAAGAGACACAACCTCATCAAATGCATACATATTGGGATTTCCTTTTGCAACCAAACGAAGTGTAGTAGCAAAGCTTTGAAAAGATTCTGATAATCCTTTCAACAATGTAGAAATGAGTGATGCATCCGGAATGATCTCATCTATGTTTGCCAATTTCTCTTTCAAGTCCTTGATGTGTGTCACATACACATCCACTGACTCATTTTCAGCCATACATACATTCTCAAGTTGCTTCCTTACGCACGGCATACAAAGAAGCAAGAGTGTCCCATGCCTGTCGTGATGTAGAACATGACCGAATGTGTGGAACTATATGACGCTTCAGTGAAAGCGCAATCAAAGCATGAGCTTGAGCATCTTTTCCATCCCATCTAAGCTGCTCCTGTGTAGTTGGAGAAGGAGAAACCACTGTACTCGAAGAAGAAGCTCCATCTGTGACAGTAGATTGTGAAGTAGAAGCACCTGCCGGTCTTCGATCTACATCTGCCACTATGTTCCAAAGTTGTTTTGCAACAAGAATGTGCTTCATCATGTAAGACCACATCGAATAGTTGGTCCCATCAAGATTATCTTCAGCTTGAAGCATGCCAAACAAGTCATTGCTGCCCGCCATTTCACTAAGGAACAAGAATGTGACAAAATCTTCACTTCAACGAAAACTGAAATGAGTGCTGAAATTTCAGCTCACAAGCCGTCACTCTGATGGCAATTCTAACTGCACGAATGGCTTCGAAATGGGGGTAAAACCCAGCGCACCTAGTGGAAATGTTTTCGGGCTGTTGAAATTCACACTTCTATTCTCCGAAGTCGATTTGCACTGTTAAAGTGTGCGCGCGCCACGACGCAAAAAACCAAAACTTGAGAAGAAGCTAAACCTGCTATGATACCATTGTTGGGTGTGTGTAGAAGTGCGAGAGACACACAAGAAGCACACACAAGGAGCACAAATGCAGCAAGACACACGGAGAAGACGATGGCTAGAATAGCTCTCTCTATTGATCGATGAACTAAACTGAAGTAGGAGCTGAATAATATCCCTAAGTACAAAGTACCACCACATATGAGAGTATCAAGTATGTGGTAACATGGGGAAAAAACCTCTAGCCAACACTAGAGTAAATAGTGCCCATGTATAGGGAAAAGGTTCACATCAAAGCTACTCGAGGAACACATAAATGTAACAAGACCTGTGTGTGTAAATATCTAACTTTCAACCCATAAAAACCTAGGTTTGATCCTTGAAAACCCCTGAAAATGCGGGTTTATCCCATGAAAATTGAGCCTGAACCCTTCAAAAACCCTAGGAGTTTAGGTCCAAACTATAAATAAACCCTTGAATTGACGTGCTTGAGTTAATTGTAGGCAAAACCCTAACTTCCCCGATCAAAAACCCTAGGTTGGACCCTTGGAATTGGTGTTTATCCTAGGTCAAACCCTTAAAAATAATTAATTTGTGTATATAGTGTGAAACCAAAACCTTAGTCTAGAAAAAATAAAAAGGAGAAAAATAAAAAATAGAAATAAGGGGTGTGATTTTCCCAGAATAGTAAATGAACATGCAAGGTGGTCTGAAATTAGAAAGTTGAGTAAGGAGGTTAGAAGCTTCTAGAGAATAGCCCCAATGGGAGAAGAGGAGGGTAACCTATAAATAGGGGGCCAAGCCTCATTTGTTCTCATCATGGAAATTTCTGTGGATCTTCTTTCCGAGTATGCTCCTTGTTCATTTCTGTTCATGTTAATCTTCTTGTTCTTACTTTACGGTAGTGCATCTAGAGAGAGGTCCCTAGTTTCATGATCTTCCTTCCATGATCTTTGTGGATATGTGGATGCGCCTCGATATCACTTAATCATCTTTGTGGATATGCGGATGCGCCTCGATATCACTTAATCATTTAGGTTATGCTTCATTGGTGGAGACTCCACAAATCCCCTTATTATCTCTGAGAGTTGACCTTGCAGGTGAATGACAAGAGGGTATGTATATTGATTTTAATTCATCTCCTGGAAAGTTAGCTCAGAAACATATTTTGTATTCATGGAAGAGGCATGTAGGGCCGTGTTCCAAGTATTCAAGCAGACCTACTTCGGGGAGGCACTAGAATCATGGACTCATGATTGGGATCATGAGTGCAATGATTAGCCCTGATGGCTTGGGCCTCATGCACTCCTATTTCATGCCATAGGACAGAGATGCCATTGCACAGAGGATTTAGAGAGAGAATCTAGGAGGTAGAGAGACTCGAAAGGCCTCTAGGCTCTAACTGGTTGTCGATGCCCAGAAGTTGAGAAAGAGAGAAGTGGAACACAGAGATGGCAGTGCACACATAAATTCAGAGCTAAGCGAGAGAGAGAGGTGTAAGCATTCTAACATATGCGCAGGTAGAGCTGGACACCGATGCTGACTGACATAGGTGAATTTAGAGAGAGAGAGAGATTCATGCAGCACTAGATAGAGATTATCAGTGTGATGTTCTTGGCTGTGGCTCCATATCAGAGCATAGACAGAAGCTCAGGATGTGGCGCAGGTGGAATCAGAGAGAGAGAGAGATTGAGGTCCACCAACTTGCTCTGTATCAAAGAAGATGAAGAGACAGGGGAGACAACAGACTGATGTCTGCGTGTTGTAGAAGGTCGTCGGACTCGCGAGGTTATCATGGAGGAGAGAGAGAGAGAGAGAGAGAGAGAGAGAGAGAGAGAGGTAGACACCCAATTGGCAATGCAAGAGAGAGAATTTGGCGAAAGCACATATAGGGAGATGACAGGGCGTAGAGAGAGAGATGGAGATATGCACGTGACAGAGATTATGGCGGCACGAACAAGGCTACATGGGGAGAGAGAGAGAGAGAGGGAGAGCGAGAGAGAGAGAGAGAGACGAACATTGATGGTTGACAGTTGTGCGCACGGACGAAACGTATGGGGGAGAGAGAGAGAGAGAGAGAGAGAGAGAGAGAGAGAGAGAGAGAGAGAGAGAGAGAGAGAGAGAGAGAGAGAGAGAGAGAGAGAGAGAGAGAGAGAGAGAGAGAGAGAGAGAGAGAGAGAGAGAGAGATCACGACAGAAAAAGAAAAGAAAGAAATTAAAAGAAAAGGGAAATAAAGAAAGAAAAAGGAAGAAGAAAAAAAAGGAAGAAAAACAAGAAAGAAAAAAGAGATAGAAAGAAAAAGAAAAGAAAAGAAAAGAGAAGAATGGAGGGTAGAAGAAAAAGAAAAGAAAAGAAAATAGAGAGATGGAGGGAAGAAAAGAGAAGAGGGGAAGAGAGATGGAGGGAAGAAAAGAGAAGAGGGGAAGAGAAATGGAGGGAAGAAAAGAGAAGTGGGACAGAGAGATGGAGGGAAGAAAAGAGAAGAGGGGAAGACAGATGGAGGGAACAAAAGAGAAGAGGGGAAGAGAAATGGAGGGAAGAAAAGAGAAGTGGGAAAGAGAGATGGAGGGAAGAAAAGAGAAGAGGGAAAGAGAGATGGAAAGAAGAAATAGAAGAGGAGAAGAAAAAGAGAAAAGAAAGGAAGGGAGAAGAAGAAGGGGGAAAGAAAGAAAGAAAGAAGAAAAAGGAAGAAAAGAAGTGTTTAGAGATATGCATATGTGTTTTTCTCATATGTCTATGTGTATATCATACAAATAGGTTTAGTGCTTTTTTCTATCATAAGTACTGATCATTTTATGCCCATCCCGTGGATCTCCTATGTGGAACTTCTTTCCAGGTTGATGATTTTGGAGATTATATGAAGTGAAGAAAGTGATTGAAGATAGAAGTAAAGAATAACCCCCGTGGACATTTCAGTGGATCTTCTTTCCAGGTTGATCATTTCAGAGATTATATGAAGTGATTGCAGACTATTGAAGTAAAGAGAAGAAAAGCTATTGCTGGGAAGACTTGAAGAGAAGCTTTGATTGAAGACGGAAGACATAAAAAAAGGAAGGCTGATTGAAGACCGAAGGCGAGTCCCGTGGGTGCCTTCTCGCACTGTAGCAAGAGGCCTACGTTATATTTGGCCGATCCACACTGTAGCGGCAGCACATTTGTATTCGCCCATCCGCACTATAGCGGATTTCTGTATCATCGACCTGCACTATAGCGGGCATCATTGTATCACTTAGATTTTATTGGATGACTTCCGCTATATTTACATTGTATCATTGAGATTTGTCTGCACACCGATCCGGTGACTTGCGTGTTTTTAGCGTAGTACCTAGATTCTTTTGCCCCCGATGCCTATGGTCTTACGCACACGCACATTTGTCCTCACTCTTCCGAGGGGTAGGAGCCTACGACGATCGCCACACCAGAGAGAGAGTGCGAGATGCCCAGCGCACATGGGAAGAGCCGGCGCGAGGTTGGATCATGCCCCCTGGGTGCACCATTCCCACGTTCTGCAAGTAGCATCTGTGCGCTGGGCGCCTCGCCCTCTCTCTGGTGTGGCAATCATCGTAGGGCCCCTCCCCTCGGAAGAGATGAGCGAACATGTGTACGCATAAGACCGTAGGCATCAGGAGTGAGAAAATCTAGGTGCAACGCTAAAAAACCAAAGTCACCAGATCGGTGTGGAGACAAGCTCAATGATAGAATGGAAATGCAACTGAAATAATCCAATGTCAGTGTGGAATGGTGATAAAATATGCCATCACTACAGTGCAGATCGGCCAAATATAACGTAGACCTACTCTCTATAGTGCGAGAAGGCCTCCACGGGACTCGGCTTCGGTCTTCAGTCCAAGCTTTACTTCTGACTTTACTTCGGTCCTTTCTTTTCTTCAAGTATCCTCGACAATAGCTTCTCTTCTCATTACTTCTTTAGAAATCCAACAATCACTTCATGTAATGTCTCTAAATAATCAACCGCAACCTAGAAAGAAGATCCATAGAAATGCCCACAGTGAGAACAAATGAGGCTTGGCCCCCTATTTATAGGTTCCCCTCCTCTTCTCCCCTTGGGGCTATTCTCTACAAGCTTCTAACCTCCTTAATCAACTTTCTAATTTCAGACCACCTTGCATGCTCATTTACTATTCTGGAAAAATCACACCCCTTATTTCTATTTTTGATTTTTCTCCTTTTTATTTTTCTTAGACTAAGGTTTTGATTTCATACTATATACACAAATTAATTATTTTTAAGGGTTTGACCTAGGGTAAACGCCAATTCCAAGGGTCCAACCTAGGGATTTTGATCGAAAAAGTTAGGGTTTTTCCTACAATTAACTCACCCACGTCAATTCAAGGGTTTATTTATAGTTTGAACCTAAACTCCTAGTGTTTTCTAAGGGTTCATACTCAATTTTCATGAGGTAAACCTGCATTTTTAGGGGTTTTCAAGGGTCAAACCTAGGTTTTTATGGGTCAAAAGTTAAATATTTACACATTAGACCTCTAATGTACATATTTAACATGGTTTTGCATCACACAATCAATCAAATCAACTAGAACATGTTTATACCACTCTCTTGGTCAAAACATCATATAAAACCCAAAAATCAATGAACTTTAAGAAAAATCATACACACTTCCCTAAGGGATTTCATCCTGACATTCGCCACCACTAAACCTGCACATCGTCCCAATGAGCCAACCTACAAAATTCAACAGAAGTGTATCATGCTTCTTTTTGAAAACTCTTTTACTTTTTATTTTTTTCTTCTCAAAAATCAAAGCATTATCTCATGCACTCTATGCAGCTCTAAAGATTCTTGTCAACTGAGCTAGCTCTAAAGATTCTCGTCAACTAAGCTATCTTCCTTAAGTGTTACTGTGTGTTTCAATCATATTGTCAAGCAAAAATTTCAATCTTGCAAATTTTACTAAGGTGTGGTAAAGTCTAAAGACCTTCACAAGGGATATTCTAGTCCCAAGTGTTCATAAATGAATACTTATGGCTAGCGACCTCTACACATGGGAAACGACGATGAATTCTCCTTGCAATCCGCTAGTATATAGCTTCTCAATTGAGGGTTTTTTCTAGAGTTCACTTGAGTTTTCATGTGCATGCATAATCACAGCTTGCACATGTGTAACCTCAATAAGAGAGTTGTCCTAGTCTAGTAGACATGTTACGTTTCCTAGTTTACTCGAGTTGAATCTACCATGTGTCTTAGTGCACTTGACTTAACTCAAAGGTTCACTTGAGTTTATGTTTCTAGCAGGCTCTAGATAGTATTTCTCTAAATACACTCCTACCACACTACACTAGATAGTATTTCTCTAGATAGTATTTCTCTAAATACACTCCTACCACACTCATGGGGTTGAACCCAAGTCCTCCTCCTTCCCATCGGTTAGACTTAGTCACAAGAATAAGCTTATTGCTTTCCTATTAGGCTCCAATAGAACATGGTTTTGAAGCTACTTTATAAAAACATCCAATTCGTATGAAAACAAAATCCATGGCACATGCTAATATTATAAGGCATATGACATGTTGCAACTCATATTATACCCTCTCAATAAGATGTGAAATCTTCTCTCCAACACACGAGATTCCATCTTTAGTGGTATCCTTGTGCTTGATTGGACCTCTTTGCACGCCTCGATGGAAACTAACACGTATGGCCATGTTGGATATGCAAAATCGTAAAGAAAGAGACGTCCCATTAGCTCTTTTTTTTGCACATATTTGTCATCAAGCACTTTTAATTAATGGAAACTACACACATATTGAGCTAATTCATTCGATATCATAATTCCATATGTGAAATCCCTCATTATTAATCCTGACAAAACAAGACGAAGACATTTTCTATTCCAATAATCAACATAAGCTTTCCTTGATGCAATTATAGGAATACTTAGACCATGCATAACACCAAGGAGAAATAGGATTCATCTATTGGTCTCAAAACTCATGAGCAAAAGGTTGCAGATCATGATCTTGATGGCAAACTTGGGTGTATGTCTCCGAGGCCAAAAGCAACAATTTAAGTGAAAAATCTAATGAGATCTATCTTTTTGGCCGTTTAAAAGTAACTTCAAATCTGAAAAATGTTAAAAATAAAGAAGTAAGCTCGTATATATTTTTGCAAAAAAGATTTTCTTCAAGTAGAAAGAAAATACAAAAATGAAAAATAGAAGCATTTACTTTAGCAAGTAGTGGAGGCCAAAAGAGAATCATTCAAAAGAGAATCAAATCCAAAAACTGAACTGTAAGAGGAGTGGCTGTCCAAAGTAGTGGAGAAATGATGGAGAAGGGCTCTCAAACTCATCATGAGAGTTTTTGGTCACTTGGCTATAAACGAGGCAAGGGAGGACACTCAAGAAGAGAGGAAGAAGGTGTGGAAGCCCCCTTGTAGCTACTTCATTTGTTTTGAGTCATTTCATTCAGTTCACTCTCATAGAGTATGTCTAGCCGCACACCCATTTCTGGGTAGTCTACTTGTGAGAGTCATATCTCTCAATATATGTATCCACTTTTAGTGTTTAAACATTCATTGGAAATCTTGAGTACTTCCTCTGACTAAAACAGTTTTATGAAATTCTTTATGCTCTGTGAGTTATTCAGTTTTTAGTGAAGTCCAGTTTTCAACCTAACTGAGTGGACAGGTAGCCTGTTTTGTATCAACGAGTTGCCAACCCAAATCTACTCCGAATTGAGTGTTTTATAGCTCATTTTAAAACCTATAGGTGTCTAGTTTGAGTGACCAAAGTTTCAAGTTCATTGCATTTTTCAGTTGGTACCAGTTTTCATTTGAAGGTTTATGCAAATGATTGTTGGCAAAAGAATGGAAGGCTGAATGGAGGCAACCAAAGGAGCCAAAATAACTATGCGAGTACATCAAGTGAAGGAGACAATCAAACCATGCTTTCCATGAAGCATGATTACAACCACTTGAGAAGTGATGACAAAAAATGATTCATAGATTTAGGTTGCAGCAACCATATGACATGCCAAGAAGATTTATTCACAAAGCTACAAGCTCCAAGTGGAAAAGGATGTGTGGAGACCGGCGATGAAACTCAACATGCAATTGAGCATGTTGGAGATATCAAGCTTGGAGATAGAAAGGAATTGGCTGATGTTCTTCATGTTCCTACTATTGCAAAAATTTGATTTCAGTAGGAAAAATGGTAGAGAAAGGATATCATGTTATCTTCAATGAAAAAGGCTGCTTTATAAAGAATCCAAAAGAAGGATTCAAGGTCATTGCTCAAGGAAGGAAAGAAGGAAGGATGTTCACTTTGGAAATTCAACAACCACATGGAAAGGTGATGTATATTCAGTTTGGAAACAAGAGGATTGCTGAAATCGATTTGTGGCACAAAAGGTTTGGACATATCAACATTCCCAAGCTCAAGGACATGAGCAACCATGAAGTGGTAAGAGGTCTTCCAAGATTCAATGATGTTGGACTACATGAGTTTTGTGAAGCTGTTGTCAGGATCTTGCTCACGTGTAAACAGAGTTTACGAACATAGAAAACACACAAAAGAATAGATGCAACAAGAGACGAGACAGAATGCAAGATTGGGTGCAAACTCCCCCCATGCACTCTGTTTCGACAGTCCACAGAGTGCATGTATTTATAGGAATTTTGATTACGTCGAAAAGAGTGGTTACATGAGGGCGGCTTCGAAAAGCAAACGTGAAACTAAAAGCTGGTAACTTTTATGGAAAGCCATTGCTTTGAATAACAGAAACTGTGGTCTACAACGACCCTTATTCTAACCATTACTTTTCTAACAATAGAACCTTCTACGCAGGTTTATTTACAAGCTAAATAATAATTATTCGGATTATTGATATCCGCCCTTTCACGCCTTGCACGCTCCTCACGAACCTTCAGCTGCTATATCAAAAACATCAGACACAATACATTAATACATTAATAATATAACACTTTAACAATGCATTGTTCAACAATATACAACATGCCTCTCAATTGACAAGCAACTTACCTCAGTTGATAAAATAATTTAACACTAACAATTACAATGCATTGTTCAACATATTCCATGTTACATTCCAACAATAACAAATGTTACTGTTACAATCCAACAATGCATTGGCCAACATATTCCATGTTACAATCCAACAATGCATTGGCCAACATATTCCATGTTACTATCCAACAATGCATTGGCCAACATATTCCATGTTACTATCCAACAATGCATTGGCCGACATATTCCATGTTACAATCCAACAAGAACAATGCATTGTTCAACATATTCCATAAGTTATAACATGCCAAAAATCCTTGCAAGCAGAAATGGTGCTTTGTATGCCTCTATGACCCATGTAAGATGGTTCATGCATTTCTTTGATTACAAAATCTTTAAAAGCCTGAGTTATGCATAATCTATGTTGAAAATAAAGAAAACCATTATGAAATGTATAATGTTCATCAGATAAAGATGCACCATTGTTGAAGTCATGCCATGCATTTGAAAAATACAAATCAGATGCATAAGTGGAAATCATTTTTTTTGAAAAGAATGAATTTGGATAGCAAAAATATTATTCAAAACAAGAGAATGCAAAGGAAAACGACTAAGAGCATCAACTACAACATTAGCTTTACCAGGCTGATATTGTATCATGGGTTGGAAATTTTGAATGAATGATGCCCATTTAAGATGCCTATCTAAAACTAAGGGCTGATTTAATAAATGCTTAATTGCCTGTTGATCAGTTTTGATTAAGACCTCAGAGCCCATAAGATAATGTTTCCAAATTCGCAAAGCATGCACAACTGTGAAAATTTTTTTATCATATGTACTATAATTCTGTTCTATAACTCTCAAATGCGATAGGATGGTCATTTTGCATTAAACAACACCTATTCCTGAACCACTAGCATCAGTAACGACATGAAAGGGTTGTGAAAAATCAAGTAACTGTAAAACAGGTGCATGTGAAAGTGCTTGTTTAAGTTTTTCAAAAGACTGTTGTTGGGTAAGTCCCCATGCAAATTTTATTTTCTTTTTCAACAACAAGGTAAGATGCAATGCTAAATAAGAAAAATTTCGAACAAACTTCCTATAGAAACTAGTCAACCCAAGAAAAGAACGAACATCATTGACTGATTCTGGTGTAGGCCATTCTACTATAACTCTAATCTTTTTCGGATCCACATGCACACCTTCACTTGAAATAATATGTCCTAAATATTCTAGCTTACGCTGAAAGAAATAACTCTTTTCAGGATTAGCATAAAGTGTGTTCTCTCGTAATAAATGAAAAACTGTTTCAAGATGCTTTTCATGTTCACTGTCATTCTTACTGTAAACAAGTATATCATCAAAGGATACAAGAACAAAAGCTTGGTAATCAAGAAAAATATTGTTCATCATTCGTGCAAATGTAGCAGGGGCATTAGTAAGTCCAAAGGGCATTACCATAAATTCATAATGGCCGGTTTGAGTTCTAAATGCAGTCTTAAAAATATCACTTTGTGTCATACGAATCTGATGGTAACCCGATTTAAGATCAATTTTACTAAAGACACGAGCTCCTCGTAACTTATCTAAGAGATCATCTATTCGAGGAATAGGGTATCTATTCTTGATGGTAATCTTGTTAAGGGCTCTATAATCAATGCACATGTGATAAGTTTTATTTTTCTTCTCTACTAAGAGAACTGGTGCTCCAAATGGGGAGGAACTAGGCCTTATAAGTCCTTTTCTGTAGTAGATATTTTACTTGGTTTTCTATTTCCTTTTGGTGTAGTGGACCATGTCTATAAGGTGCTTTATGAGGAGGAGAACTACCAGGGACTAAGTCTATGCTATGGTCAAAGGATCCTCAAGATGGTGGTAGTTCAGAGAGATACTTAGACATAAAACAATCCTGATAAGTACTCATGAAAGGTTTATATGCATCAGGAAGTATATGAGTATAATCATTGATGACATTGACAAAAACAATGCATGAATTGAATCCTTTCCTAAATGCACGTTTTACTTGTGTGACTAATCAGTGGAAATGACTGAAAATCATGCCATGCAGACAAACTAATGACTTGACCTTTGAATTCAAAGTTAAAAGTATGCATATGGTAATCAATACGTGGGTTATAATGGTGACGAAAAGGCATACCTAGTATAACATCGTAAGATTGCAAAGGTGCAATTAAAAATGTTTGTGAATCAACATATGGGCCTATGCTAATCGTAACATCTTGCACTTCTCGTGTTACATTATAACGACTACCTTGAAATGCAGCTTTCACTTTATATAAGGAAGGAAACGTTTGTAATTGAAGTTATTGTACTAATGAATGTGAAACGAAGTCATGTGAACTACCATCATCATGTAGAATTTTACCTAGTTTGTTATTTATTGTACCCTGCATGCAAAGTAGAGAGTGAAGAGAGATATCGTTACCCAAGGTACTTAAGTCCTTCTCCAATGATTCCTCTGTTGGGCAGAAACAATAGCTTTTACTACTCTCGTAAGGTTGTCTTCCTCAGCTTGTATCTTTTGGAGGACTTCATCACATTGTTGGATCTCATTTTGAGCTCCTCCAAGCTCATGCCTCAAAAGCTCTAGTTGTTGTTCAAGTGTTTCCTCAGGTAGAGGTGAATTACTGTAATCCTCCATGGTGCTCTTGGACCCTTAAGCTAGTGCTTTCCTCTCGGGATGTACCCTCAGGAAATGTACCATAGCAGAGTGTACCCTATTTGGATGTACCCTGACAGGATGTACCCTGTCTGGATGTACCTTGGTGTACCCTGAGAAGTGTAACCTCAGAGTGTACCCTGAAAAGATGTACCCTGAGACGCGCCGCGTCGCGTCGCACCATGCCGCCTTGAAAAGTGAGAAAAACTGCAAGTTATGTTAAATTTAAGAAGAGAGAACTTGAGTGACAACTCCAAGAGATGGTGGAGTGGTTAAAGTACTTCCCTTGAAAGTAGGAGGTTGTGGGTTCAAATCCTCCTACCTTAGGGAATCTAAAACTCTCTATTGCCACTCAAAATTAAAATTGCCTCATGCGTAGCCAACGGCTACCAACGGTCGCCAAGGGAGCCTTGGGTGCCAATGTTGCCAATGTATTGCTTAAGTTATTGCCTTAGTCGATGCCTTAGTCGACGCCTTGGAGTAAACGTAGGTGTAAACGTAGGTGAAAACGTAGGTGGAAACGTAGGTTCTGGTTCTGGAACTGGAACAGAAACAGAAACCGGAACCGGAACCGAAGACGAAGACGAAGACGGATGACGGAGATGGACATGGAGATGGAGATGGAATCGGAATCACGAATAGAGAACAGAACCCTCTGTATTGACGCGTGCAAAACTCTGATACCACTGTTGTCAGGATCTTGCTCACGCGCAAACAAAGTTTACGAACATAGAAAACACACAGAAGAATAGATGCAACAAGAGACGAGACAGAACGCAAGATTGGGTGCAATCTCCCCCCATGCACTCTGTTTCTACAGTCCACAGAGTACATGTATTTATAATACATTAATACATTAATCAGACACACATTAATACATTAATAACATAACACTTTAACAATGCATTGTTCAATAATATACAACAGAAGCATGCCAAATAGGAAAGCAAACTCGACAACCATTCAAGAAAAGCAACTATGTGGCAGGGAATGTCCTCGACTTGATACACATGGATGTATGGGGACCATCACAACAACCATCAGTGGCTGGTAATAGATATTATGTCACTTTTATTGATGATCATTCAAGAAAAGTATGGATGTCTTGCATAAAACAAAAATCAGATGTGTTCTCCATGTTCAAGAGATTTAAAGCACAGGTAGAAAAGGAAACACGACGCTACATAAAGACTTTGAGGTCCAATGGAGGAGGAGAATATTTCTCCAAAGAATTTTCATATTTTCTTTATGAAAATGGCATCAAGAGACAATTTACATGTAGGTACACACCTAAACAGAATGGAATAGCTGAAAGGAAAAATCGACATATCACAGAAGTTGCAAGGTGCATGCTCAACGAAATGAAGGTACCACTAAACTATTGGGCTGAAGCAGTTAGTACGACTGTTTATTTGATGAACAAGTGTACAACGGTTGGAGTGCATAATCTAACTCCCGAGGAGGTTTACTCCGGTAAGAAACCTGACCTTACACATCTCAAAGTTTTTGGATGTGTGTGTTATGTTCACATCCCTCAAGAACTAAGGACAGAGATGGAGGCAAAGTCAAAAAAATGTATTTTCATTGGATATTCATCGGATCAAAAGGGATACAGGTGCTACAATCCGGTGACAAAGGAGCTACGAGTCTCACGAGATGTGGTATTTGATGAGCTAAAACCATCGTATGGAGACAAAGGGATAGAGAAGATTCTTGAAAAAGATTGTGAAGATGATGGAGGTGCTGTCCAAGAAGAATTTCAGCAAACAAGCACTCAAATGTCAGGTCCAGAAGTTTCTACATCACTTGGAAAAAGCTCAACATGGAAGGGGAGACTAAGGAGTCATTCCTCATCACCAACATCATGTTATGAAAGATCTAAAGCTGAAAGTGCTGCCCAAAATAGTGATTCAAATGCAAGTGAAGAAGAGTATGAAGAGGTGATCACACCAAAGGTAAAGTTGAACCGGTTGAAGAAGCAATATTCAAAAGAAAATGAAAGGAGGTCTTCGAGAGCAAGGTATCCAATTCAAAGGCTGAGCTATGATAGTTTTATTGCAAAGCATTTTGCATATATGACACAGGTGGTCAAAGACAAAGAACCAGATGCATATGAAGAAGCATGTACACAAAAAGAATGGCAAGAAGCTATGCAAAAAGAGATGAAAGCTCTCAAGGACAATCACACATGGGAGCTAGTTCCAAAGGCTGAAGGTATGAAGATTGTTCCAAATAAATGGGTGTTTAAAATAAAGAGAAATGCTGATGGTTCTCTAGCTAGGCATAAAGCTAGACTAGTAGCAAAAGGATTCAAGCAAACTCACGGCGTCGACTATGAAGAGACTTTCAGCCCGATTGCAAAGATGGGAACAATTAGAACCTTGATTGCAGTGAGTGCAGCAAGGCAATGGCCATTGTACCAACTTGACATAAAAAATGCTTTTCTCAATGGTGAACTTCAAGAAGAGGTATACATGAATCAACCGATTGGATTTGAAGACAAAAAGCATCCAAATTTTGTTTGTAGATTGAAGAAAGCTTTGTATGGGCTGAAGCAAGCACCACGTGCTTGGAATCAAAGATTGGTCGAGTACCTCACAAGGTGTGGGTATAGTCCAAGTAGTGTAGATTCCTCTCTCTACATGAAGAAAGAAGAAGGCAAACAGGTATATATTTGCATATACATTGATGATCTCATCATAACAGGAAGTAATGTTGCAGGAATACAAGAGATAAAAAGAAAACTCGGTAAGGAGTTTAAAATTTTAGATCTTGGTGAGCTGAAATACTTTTTAGGCATTGAGATAGTCTATGGGAAAGATGGCATTTACTTGATGCAAAGAAAGTACCTATTGTATGTTCTTTTCAGATTTGGAATGAGTGAATGCAAACCACTCACTCAACCTATGGACACAAATGTGAAGCTATGCTCAAATGATGGAGAGAAGTTACATGATGTAACTACATACATGAGTATTATAGGTTCGTTGATCTATGCTATGATCACAAGACCAGATTTGTGTTATATTGTTGGAGTTCTTTTTCAATTTATGCAAGCTCCAACAAGTAAACATTTAAATTCAGCCAAATGAGTGCTAAGATATGTGAAGCACACAGTCAATCATGCCTTGTTTTATAGATATGATGAAGAATTGCAGGTAAAGGGCTTCAGTGATGCTGATTGGGCTAGTTTGAAGGAAGATAGAAGATCCACTTCAGGCTATGTGTTCATGATAGGTAGCAAAACTATCACATGGAGTTCGAAGAAGCAATCTACTATTGCACTATCATCTACAAAAGCTGAATATAGAGGTTTAGCCTTTGCAACTTGTGAAGCTATGTGGATTAAGAAGCTCTTGGTTGATCTTGATGTGCAAGTGGAGACCATTCCAATTTATGGTGACAACATGTCAAGCATTCACTTGACAAACAATCCAATGTTTCATGCACGAAGCAAGCACATAGAAGTGCATTATCATTATGTTCGAGAAAAAGTTTTGAGCAAGGATGTGGATATAAACTTCATTGGAACTAATGACCAGGTTGCAGACATGTTTACAAAGTCCTTAGATGCTTCTAAGCTAACAAGGTTCAAGGATGACATCAACTTGCAGGATATGGCTGAAGGTGCAAGCTCACATGTGACTTTGAGGGGGAGTGTTAAAAATAAAGAAGTAAGCTGGCATATATTTTTGCAAAAAGGATTTTCTTCAAGTAGAAGGAAAATACAAAAATGAAAAATAGAAGCATTTACTTCAGCAAGTAGTGGAGGCCAAAAGAGAATCATTCAAAAGAGAATCAAATCCAAAAACTGAACTATAAGAGGAGTGGCTGTCCAAAGCAGTGGAGAAATGATGGAGAAGAGCTCTCAAACTCATCATGAGAGTTTTTGGTCACTTGGCTATAAAAGAGGCAAGGGAGGACAATCAAGAAGAGAGGAAGAAGGCATGGAAGCTCCCTTGTAGCTACTTCATTTGTTTTGAGTCATTTCGTTCAGTTCACTCTCATAGAGTATGTCCAGTCGCACACCCATTTCTCGGTAGTCTACTTGTGAGAGTCATATCTCTCAATATATGTATCCACTTTTAGTGTTTAAACTTTTATTGGAAAGCTTATCTTGAGTACTTCCTTTGACTAAAACAGTTTTATGAAATTCTTTATGCTCTGTGAGTTATTTAGTTTTTAGTGAAGTCTAGTTTTCAGCCTAACTGAGTGAATAGGTAGCCTATTTTGTATCAACGAGTTTCCAACCCAAATCTACTCCAAATTGAGTGTTTGATAGCTCATTGTAAAGCTATAGGTGTCTAGTTTGAGTGACCAAAGTTTCAAATTCATTGCATTTTCAGTTGGTATCAGTTTTCATTTGAAGGTTCAACTATTGGCGAGAGTCTTGATCCTGAGAAGGTCTTCTACACTTTCCGCTGCGATTAGGAGAGGAATTCTCCAAAAAAAAAGCTATCCCTTGTAGTGAATATCCATGCAATAGCAATTCTATTGTAGATGTATTTGTAATTGCATTTTAGTCGTTTTCCACATAAATGGTGCCAAAACGCCTCGTAAATAATGAAAAATCTGCTTGTTAGAAGGGGAAAGGAATGTTGCATGTATTCTCACCTCTTAACCTTAAATAGCTGTTGCCCTAGCAACATCTAGAATTCCTCTAGGGATAAAAGCATTATCTATGTAAGAAAATAATAGTACATTAGATAGACTAGTAGATAGAGTTGAGAGAAAAAAGTGCAGACAAAGATAGATACAAACTCAGAGATAGAGAACTCAAATTTTTAGATTGCGAAGCATAATGTAGTTAAAATGATGACATTATCCACCCATGTGCTCCCAATGTGGAACTTAGATGGTGGTTTAGATAGACTCTAGATGAAGGTCTTACTAGTGTGCAATGCTATGTAAAGCTCAACTTGGTTCATGCTTATATAGCTTTTACAAGCAGATTTGGTATAGATAAACGTAGTCGAGAGATACAAATTAGTCAGCAAAATGTACAATTTGACAATATCTCCACGACTAAAAGTCCCACAGAAGGGGGCAAGCCTCCCTCTGCACTCCCCCCCATTAAGGTTGTATGGGGAAATCGTGTGATACCACAAGTAAACCAATGGCTCGGAAGTTTATGCCCTACCTAACTTAATGGCCAAGCTCACAAAGATCATCTTAGGGTTCCACAAATCTCCAAGCTCTCACAATGGCTTCTCCTCGTAATGGGGGCCTTACAACTTAGAGTACCATGGATCATTTGTGGTCACTTGAGGGTGGAGTATTGAGCATATATAACAATCTATTCATCGTAAATGTAAAATAACCTTCAAACTCTCATGATTAGGGCGTTGGACCCATGAGACCCACCCTTCTCCTCACATGCAAACGATGGAAACTATTTGGAAGTAAGAATGTATGTGTATTTTCTTCAAAAATAAAAAGTACATTGAAGTGAATGATTCATTTCAGGAATCAATTGTTTCGTTCTAGATTGGCTTGAGAGATGAGCATAAATCAAGATGTACCTTCTTCACTCAATAACAATCAGATTGATATTGCATTTTAGTAATATTGTAGCATATTCGTGCAAAGACCAAGCACATTCAGCTGAATGTGCTATGTGACCTCAATACAATTTTTTGGTATATGGTTGATTTTTCTAGAGAAGAGACAAACTCAATAAAATCAAGAAATTTCTTTGATGAAGGCCCTATCACAATATAGCTTTGGTTACATCAAGTGTCACTAAAGGTAAGTTTCTACCTATAACCTCTTCCATTGCTGGGTTTGTTGAATCTAGCCTTGTTGTTCATGTGGAAAACTAAAGGTCTAAGATCTAAGTAGGCTGGTGCTATTTCTTGGACGTCTCGCCTTCAAGAATGTACAAGTATTTCCATTATAAATAAAAAGTGCATTGAAGTGAATGGAGCATTTCAAGGATCTTTTTTTTTTCTACATTGCCTTGTGATATAGGCATAGATCACGATGTACCTTCTTTACTCAATAAAACTCAGTGTGATATTGCATTTGTTCAATAATGTACCTATTCATACAAAGACGAAGCACATTTAGGTGTGTTATGTGAGTTCATTCACAATCTCTTAGTATACGGTTGATTTTGCTTGAGAAGGTAGATACTTAAAAAAAAACAAGCAATTTCTTTGGCAAGGTCTATCATAATATAGCTAATTTAGATACTATTGTGATGTGATGTTGGTCATTTGGCTCGTTGTTTTTCACAATCCCTATACATTTGCATCACACGCATCATCACATAGGAGGTATGGATCATATACTCATACTCATGTATTAGTTTCGATTCTTTAGTATGTAGACATGATATATACATAAACATATTGATACTTTAGCTTGGGAAGTACAAGGGACAATGAATGAGTGGTGTGCATTTGTTGGAAGGGAATATGGTATAATGTGTGAGTAAGCCATACGATCTATATTATATCTTCATAATGGAGGCTGAGGCTTCAAGTTGCAAATGTTGGTTGGATGTTGAGCTCTTGCTATATTGGAAAAGCTGTCTAATTGATTCTCTTTTGCAAGTATATAAAACTCTTTGTATGCCATTAAAAAAAACAACAATCAACTTTTGAACTGTAAGGAAATATTAAACAGAGCCGTGCCGATAACACTTTCAAGAAAGCTGCCCCACTTCTTGTCTTTTTCTTCGTTGAAAACATTGGCTTTAATTTAAATTGGCTTTAATTTAAATCACATGAAGGATACAAAAAAGAAATGGGGAAGTAGAAGGCGGGCCCCTATGTGTGTGTGTGTGTGCGCGCGCGGGGTGGTGCCATCAATCTCTGAGAACTTGGAAGACGAAGATCAACCCACTTTTTAATTTATTCTAAACACAATCCACTCTTTTTTTTTTGAGAGTACAAACTCACACACATACAACCTTATAAAGTAGAGGCATCCATCATCATGAGAGATTCATAGACATGTTCAACCAAAATTTGAACTCAAGACTTAGCTAAATGATTCACCATTTTGATACGCACAACAGTCCGAACTTGCCTTTGGACTTGGGGAGGCATCGAATTTCTCAATCTCCTTTGGAAATTCAATAGGCTTGAGCATTGCGCCTCCCTCCCCCAATAAAAAAAAAAAGAAACTAGAGAGAGAAAATTTGACCTCGTACTATAGATGACTACTTAAAACCTTATGCTCATGCCTTTTAACACTAAAAGGTTCTACTTGTCAACAATTCTCATTTTCGTCCTTGCATGTTAGCATGTCCACTTGGGGCCCTTGTCTCTCTAGGGTGGGGGTGGGGGTGGGGGTTCAACCCTTGCTAGTTGCATGAGGACATCCCCAACCCATTTGTATGGTGAGCCAATAAATAGACCAAGATAGCAATTTGGCTAAGGATTTTACGACCCACTCCATATGTTCTGCTATGCATATGGATGCCCAAAAGTACATAGAGAGGCATTCAATTGGGCATGGATGCTTTCTAGTCCACCCTTATCATTGCTTCCACACTTTGCACTACAACAAGCTTATCAAGTGGTGCAAAAAGCAGCATAGTGCACAATATGATTTTGACAAGGATCAAAGCACACACACATTCCCTCTTTTCATATTGAAATTCGGGATATAATCATGTTTTTAATTAAGTGACAAATAAGAAAGATGCCAATAACACTCTCTAGATAGGATTATGAGGCTTGGAGGAATGTTATTACATAGATCATAACTTGAAGCATATATGGAGGGTGAAAATGTTCTTCAAGGGGCTAAATGTTATAAAAGATCTTGACAAAGGCTATAGTTAAGCTAATATTATGTTCTCCTAGGGTAATAGACAAGCAACAAGCTTAACTTAGAGATTAATTCTATCAAATGGGAAGGAGGAGATCTTGAGCTCAACCTTATAAGTGTGATGAGAGTATATTTTGCCAAAGACTCTGTAGAACCTTCTAGAAGCATTCAAATAGACTTCACTAGTACTAAATTCAGTACATTGAGACACATGATAGAATTAATTGAAGTAAACTAGGACACTTGACATGTGTAGAATCCAACAGACCAAGACACTTGTCTAATTATGGTTACAAATGTACAAGTTGTTGCTATTACATGTACTTGAAAGCTCAAATTAACTCTAGAAAGCACCTCCAATCAAGAAGCTAAGTAATAGTTGATTGGGAGGAGAGTTCATTGTCATTTCTTGTTTGTGTGGAGGTTCCTTAGAAGCCTATTCTATGGTGTTCATATGGACGCCTATCAAAGAGCAATAACCACCTCACCCGAAAATGAAGTAGAAGAGGCAATATAGTGAGCTTTTAAACATTAACGAACTTACTGTTAAGAGGAGAATCTTGTTATGACAATGTTCAATCAACATGCAAAATATAATATTTAAATGTTTTTGGGAAATGAAGCTTTGAAGGACACGGATTAATCTTCCTCTTCTGTTCATAATGTTTCATTTTAATATTTCTAATTAAACAAATTTTGATGGTATAATTAGTGTGAAACACTAACAACAAGTTCTGACGTTATAATTAATTTGCAATATATGTATATGTGTGAATGACTAATTCTTCCGATCAATAATCTTTTTGTGAACTATTTGTGTCATTCATTTATGTGAACATTGATGTTGACGTTTTTATGATTCGTGTCCAAAATGTGTCAATGATTCGTGTCCAAAATGTCACTCCCCGTTAGGGTAGTTGCTTAGGTGTTTTCCCTCTTGAGGCAGGGGCGAGAGTTCAACCCTCACCCACTTCAGGATAATCGTGGACCTTATGTTACTGTATTGCCTTTGCGCAAGATAAAACCAGTTGCCTTGAGGCAATTCTTTTCATGTGCCATCTTCGAGCAGTCTAACCCATGGTTTCTGAGATACAAAGGGGTCCCATGAGTACTTTACACGTTCAGTTGTACATTCGTTCTTTCAATCAATTCAACCCACAAAAACTAGACTTCGCCCGAACTTACTCCTAAAATCTATCAGTCTTCGTTCACGATCCTTTGTGTTCACAATGAGGCACCACCGTTTCTGTTCACATTAAAAACTTCGCTTGTGTTGACAATTGAAGCTAGAATACAATCTCTCTTGTTATAAGCGACCGCTGGATGTGAACAGATAAGCGACAACCGTACGTCTATTCGTCCACCTCGAGCTTTGACTTTTCATTTGTGTGTTCTGTAGCTCCGCCGTGAACCCGACCCAAATCTTGCGTGGAAGAGTGATGCTCAATTGTGAATGTCGGGTCATCCTTGAAAGGGTCACCATTACAGTCATTTAGCTTACACCGAGTGTGCAGTCTTCATCTCATGAAGGTAAGCTTTTCTCTTCAATCGCGCAGCTTACTTGTCGTCTCCTGCGTCCCTGACTAAAGCTTCCGTCTCTCAGTATATCGCATAAGGAGTCACAGCGGACGCGCGTGCGAATTATTAAAGTCCGCATTGAAACGCCTGGTCATAGTGAAAACCATTGAGAGGCAGGCCCTCATTTTCTTATGCACATTGCGCACCGCGTAGGCTGCATCCCCGCAAGGTAGCTGTGTTTTACTTTCAATGGCGCAGCTTGTTTAATGACTCCTGACTAAAGCACGTCAGAAGTCACAACTAACGTGTGTGAATGTGCGTAGGTTTACACAGACAGTCAAAGGTCTTGCAAAGAGGAGTCATGCACAGTAGGAGGGGGAAGTTTAGTTCTGCAGCGATCACGAAATCCATTTTTGTGTCGTCTGTATGGGTGGCGATTGTAGCGAAAATGTCGGCAGCGGCTGGAGGGCGCACTGAAATTCTCCAGAAGGTAGCGCGTGTAAACGAGAAGGGGCCATACATCGGTATCGTCGTCCCCAACGCTTTTGAGATGAATCCACTCCTGAATGGCTCCATCTTCGCACAGTCGCCCTTGTCCCCCATTGACATTTCTGGTATGCTTCTTGTCGCTCTTTAGAGGCGTATATGTCGCACCGCATTTCGATAAAAAAGGGATCCTGAAAATGACGCCACACAAGGGAAGATATGGTCTGGTTCTTAAGCACTGAGATATTTCTCGCACAGAATACAACTCGCCATTCTGCCCTTAGGAACTTCACACACTCACACAGAGAGAGAGAGAGAGAGAGAGAGAGAGAGAGAGAGAGAGAGAGAGAGAGAGAGAGAGAGAGAGAGAGAGAGAGAGAGAGAGAGAGAGAGAGAGAGAGAGAGAGAGAGAGAGAGAGAGAGAGAGAGAGAGAGAGAGAGAAGAGAGAGAGAGAGAGAGAGAGAGAGAGAGAGAGAGAGAGAGAGAGAGAGAGAGAGAGAGAGAGAGAGAGAGAGAGAGAGAGAGAGAGAGAGAGAGAGAGAGAGAGAGAGAGAGAGAGAGAGAGAGAGAGAGAGAGAGAGAGAGAGAGAGAGAGAGAGAGAGAGAGAGAGAGAGAGAGAGAGAGAGAGAGAGAGAGATCTGAGTTATAGTTGTCGATAGTCTTTGCAATGTTGATCGTTTGGGAGAGCGCGTCCGCTGTAACGTATCCTTTTACAATAGTTTTGTTACAGTTATCGATAGTCTCTGCAATGTTAATCTTTTGGGAGAGACTATTAAGAGTAATTCACTAATTATGTAAGGTGTGTGTATTCACAAAGTTTGCCCATGAAGTCAGCGGAAGATGGATTCAGATTTAATTTAGATCCTAGATTGGTTTCAAAGGGTTTTCAGGAATAGAAATTAATTAATGAAGAGGGGATTTCTCATTCGCTTTTCTAGTTGCATTCAAGATTTTGAAATATTGATGCATAGGGGACACCATGATATTTGTTCTGTGGTCTTTCTTTTACAGGTAGAAGGTTCTATATTGGAGAAATAGAGTCAAAGAAAGTTATTGTAGTCATGACAGGGCTTGCAATGGTATGAAAACATTATCTATGTTGTGAAACGTAAAGACCTTAATGTCTATTCTGTATATTCTGGCTATCCAAACAATCTATATTCTCAAAAGAAATAACGTGAGTGAGTGCCTCTAATGTGAAATATTCATTTGACCGTGCCGATGACCCATATGGGTGTACGTATCCTCATTTATGAGAAACATTCATTAGATTTTGAATGGATGTGCATGACCAAAATGCAAAGTTTTCATTCACTTACACATATCAACAGGATAAGTGTTTAGTAATGAATGATAATACTTTGTGTATTTGAATCATTAAAGGGATTTCATTAGTTGTGGTATCTTTCATTATTACGTATAGTTATAGAATGACACCATTGACCTTAAGCACATGAGTCTGATCAATCGTCTTGTTTTCTTTATGGTATTTTGCAAGGAGTACTTTTGATTCAGATGCGCTGATAATTTGTTTGCAGCTGAATGCAGGAATAACAACTCAGCTCTTGTTTGATTATTTTGATGTGTCTGGAGTGATACACTATGGGATTGCTGGCAATGCCAATAATAACCTGAATATTGGAGATATCACCATTCCCAAGTATTGGGCGCATACTGGTCTTTGGAACTGGCAGGTACTTACATAAATATCATGTCCAATTGCAACATTTACCAAGAATTATGTGTAAGTTTCATGCTTTATTCGTATCAATATTAATGCATAAATATGTAGAAATGACTTTAAGTTTGACCATACATTCATCGAGATGTATAAGTTGATGATCCTGCAATTTTAAAAATAGTGATGTAAGAAATCACCAAGGAGTTCTTCAAGTGCAAATGTAGTGTTGATGCAGTGCAAATGTACTAAAGAATGCGATTGCAAGTCGAGCATCCTACCATCTAATCTATTTTATAACGTAAAAACTATAATATAAGCCCACCTCAATATGACATGTACACAATCTATGAAGAGCAAAACAAATAGAGTCTTTCTCTAGGAGATGATTCAATTTATTCCAAGCTTAAATCATGCCCTATGTATTAAACAGTTAGACGGCAGTTGTCAACATTGCTTGCAATTGACATGTCATTAATCGTATCTCCAAGGATATTCACTATGAAACTCAATAAAAAACTCGAGCTTGTTCATAAACATGCGGGTAGTGTCTCTTTACTCCATTCGGCATATGTATGAAAACTGCAACAACTGTACATTTTCTGGCCACCTCTCTAATACGTTCGATTTGCCTAAATTTGGAGGTTATCTATCGTTGCAGCAGAAGAGTCATTTCTGTTACTCATGAAAGTATCAAGATTTAAGCTTTCCACGTAGCTGAGGATGTACCACATTCTGAATCATTTTTGTCTTCTAATGGTATTTGTCAGAGATACGGTGATGGTCCTGATAATGAGTTGGCATTGGAAGCTAATGGTGATTATACTAGAGATATAGGATATATTCACTTTGGTGATTACAACAATCCTGCATCGGACCGAGACAACTACCTGAACAATGTATGGTTTCAACCTGAAGAAGTCTTCCCAGTAACAGGAACTCCAGAGGTGAGACAGCACAATTTTTGGGTACCAGTTGACGGGACATATCTTGAGGTCGCAAAGAAATTGGAGGTTAGCAATACGTTCTATGAATCTGATTGTTTTCTATAATCCAATGCAATTAAACATAGCATCTTTGAATCATGTACCTCTAGTACATTCTGATCAGTTTTCATCATGTGTTAATACTGAGGAATATTACAGGGATGTAGTTTTGATTGAAACTATACACCATGATCTGAAATTTCGTTTATGCAGGAAATTCAACTTGTTTCATGTCTCAATTCAACATTCTGTCTACAACAACCTTCGAAAGTGGTAATTGTAGAAAGAGGAGCATCCTCAAGCATCTTTGTCGACAATGCAGCATACCGAGATTATCTGCATAACAAGTTCAATGTCTCTCCTATTGACATGGAGTCTGCAAGTGTCTCACTGGTAAGCTCTCAGAAAGGTTCGGATGGATTGCTGCCTCACTTTGCAAATCGTACTCGTACGATCTTATCTTCCTTTGATTTTGTGTAGGTGTGCCTGACAAACAATGTGCCGTTTATTGCTTTCCGATCTCTCTCAGACCTGGCTGGTGGCTCTGCAACTGCAAACGAAGCATCCATCTTTGCAGCATTGGCTGCCACTAATGCAGTGACTTTTCTGAAAGCGTTCATAAACAGCTTATGATACGCTTCTCCGCAAAATAAGAACTGTGAATTGATGTGATCTTAACATGTATTTCAAGGAATGTATTTAGGATTACCATACTTTGAAAGTATATTGAAAATTTCAATAAGACAATTCGATCCTTTTTGGCAAACTGAGACAGTTCCTCAAACGAATATCTTCTTAACAATCCGCTTTGATTAACGCCAATTTTCCCATGGCATCAGAAGTCCAGCTGTAAAAAACAAGGACTATCTACTTGTAAGATATCAAACTTTCCCTACATACGCTTGTGAAAAAATAAATAAGCGTCTGCTGTAAATCTTAACGATGGCTGAACATTGCTACAATGCACATGGTTCATCTTAAAGGTCTTGGAAGCCAACACAGTTGAACAGGCGACGTCATAAGTAACATCCATCGTGAACGTAGTGGATACATGTGATGCTTAGAGAGCGGTCTTTTGGGTATTAACTTTGTGTTTATAGCTTTCTTTTGGGTTGCAAGTTTGTGTTCATACTTTTTGAACTATGCAACGGGGGGTTTGTTACATATCTCTCGCAACAATAGATTGGTTGATTTTCAGTGGATACAATGATTCAAATGTGAATGAAATCTTCTCCGCTCATCAGTAAAGTGTTGAAATACGTGCCGAAATGACCTATGTTGACAATGAATAATAAGCATTAATAGTAGCGGCACCAAAAACATAAAGCATAAAAAAAAATTATTCACAGACGAACGTACAATCGTGATTATGTCAGGTATTGTTGATCTCAATCCTTTAAAAAATGGTTCTTTTCTTTTACAGTCATTTAGTGTCGAAACAATCAACACTTTGATTTCCAAACCATCGATAGCATCTACACTACTTAAGCGTAAAAGAGAATTATTTGTCTTTAGGCTAGAATATACAAAGGTAAGCAGCCCATTAGACTTAAGGGCCTATATACAAGCCCAAAGAGAAGCTCCTAATAAGGGAAATATGTGCGTCACCACCAATCTAAGTCTCCTCACACATATCACTATCATAACATACAAACAGATTTTGGAGTGATGAAATGAACACGAGACTGACATTCATGCATATGGAAGCGACAACCGATGTGGATTATAACATTCATGCATATGGAAGCGACGACCGATTATAATCTGCAAGGTCAAAATGTTGCAATAATGTGTTAACATATTTCATCTAATACAAACCAATGCCTCCATCAAGTTGCATGAACCTATATGCCCACATAATGGTGCAAATGCTACATTGTTTACAATCCAAAAGAGATATGCAAATAGTCCTTGGACTCGAAAATCTGCATCTCATTAGGAACAGCTAGATACCCGTCATCCATATAACCAATGATGATAAGAAATATAACGTTTACTTGCTTCACATGCAAGGTGCTTTCAATTGGACTATTCTAAAAATATGTGATGATAATTAAGCAGGTATTTTATCATACCAAGAATGTGGCGCTTGCTTTGACCCATACAAGAGCCTCTTTAGCACCTTTTTTTTGAACTGTTGTTGCACAAAACCATGGGGCTGAAAAGCATAAACTTCTTCATGCAAGTCCCCACTAAACATTGCATCGTTGGTGTCCGATTCATGTGTATTCCAACCATTCTAGGCCAAAAAGTGTACAAATGCAATAAGTGGTAGCCAAAAATGTAGGACCAAAGGTCCCATCAAAATTCCTCTTCATTTCTTGAGCATAACCTTTAGCTACAAGCCTAGCCTTCTAGCAATCAACACTACCATTAAGCATGCACTTCAACTTATAAACCTTTTTAATATCAACGGCCTTCTTCTCAAGAGGCAAGTCACATAAAGAGCAAGTATCATTCTTCATAATAGCATCAAATTCACATTGCATAGTGGCCACTCCAATTTTTTGAAATTTTCACTTCATTGAAGGAAACATACTCACTCTCATGTCAAAGGCTAGAGATAGCCATTGCATGGCAATATATGTAAAGAAATCCCCATTGAAGCTTTAGCAAGTATGGTACTAAAAAAATGCATCTAATTTACTATATGTCAAAGTATACACCAACCATTTTGGTAATGATTTGGCCTCATCAATATCTATTATCTCATTAATAAATGCCTCATGAGTATCTGCATAAAAAAATGAATGATCTATATTCACATTAAAAACATGAATAGGTTGAGAAATTGCCTCACTTGGAGATACATTTGATTCTCCACCAATGAAATAGGCTTTAAGGTTTCATAAACATACTTTGATCTCATAAAGACCCCATTGACACATGAAAGTTAAGGTTGCAATGCATCCTCTATATCTCAGCTAACTTAAAATACATTTAATTTTTGGTTCATATAGACCACAACCCCTCCTCTTAGTAGCATATACAACAAGAATACATTTCATAGGCTTAATATTCAAAATCTTGCATTGATGCTCAGACACTAATGCATATGCAAAACAACCACAAACATGTAGATGAGCAATGCATGCTTGTTGCAAAACCTCATAATGAAAGATATATTGTAATGCCTCAGTAAGACTCCCATAAAGTACACATGCAATACACATTACAACCTCAAGTAAAAAAATATGAGATCATGCCTGAGTTCTGACCATATATCTTGCCATCTCCATGAAAGATGTGTTTTTTATTAGAGTGGAGGATGCCCATTTTAATGGTGATAGATTTTCAACCTTAACCAATAATTCTTTGAAGCAATATCAGGGGAGCACAACATTGTTTCTGCAAGTTTTTTATCATGAAGGAGATGACAAAAAGAAATGAGCAACATGATGAAAGTTAATTTTATGTTCATATAGCATATAGTACAAGTTGTTCGAGTTTCTAAATAGACTTCTTGGAGCCTCCTCGTGAATTTCCAAGACTCTTTACAAACCATTTGAAATCAAATCTCACACGGGATTAGTCTGTTGTGACTAGATCCCTTTCCTATAATCTAGGAAGTGAAGTCTTCAAATTCAAATTTTATTTGAAGTGTTGGTTGTATACCAACCTTTTAGCTCATGGCTTTAGGGATTCCAAGTTCAAGCTCAAGTAAGAGTAAAGATCTAAATCAATAAATGATCATGAACTTTTACAAGCATAGAAAATCTTATGAAATACCATAACTCTATGGTTCACATTCTAGTGGCAATACATTTAGTATTGAGTGTTTTGCTCCAAGATTCTTCTTCTTCCTTGTGCTATTTGTTGGAGATAGACGTCTGCGGAAGCACGCGAACAACACAAGGAAGAAGAAGAGGCTTGGAGCACAAACACACAATACTAAATGTATTATTAGAGAATGTACAAAGATAAGTAGCCCATTAGGGCAATAGGCGTATATACAAGCCGGGGGAAAAAAAAATCCTAAAGAGGGAAAAAAGTGCCCCGGGTCACACATCACTACCTAAATATATCAACAAATCCCCCCTGGGAGTGATGCGGTGAACAAGGAGCTGGCACTCATGTATAAGGAAGTGTCAAGCTATGTGGAAATCACTCCACAAAAGGAAGTAAGCCCAAAGCTTTGCGGAAAGCTTCAAAATTCTCCCTAGGCAAAGCCTTCGTGAAAAGGTTTGCAATGTTCTCCTGCATGGGCACATATGCCAAGCTGATCTCCCCAGCAGAGAACCTCTCCCTGACATAGTGATAATGCACCTCAATGTGCTTAGTGCGAGCATCGAACACACGGTTCCTCGCAACTGCCAATGCGCTCTGACTGTCAGTGAAGATGGTGGTGGCAGAAGACTGGCCAATACCCAAATCAGCCATAAGGCGTCTGAGCCACACACACTCAACAGTCGCTATGAAAGCTGCCCTATACTCAGCCTCACAACTGGAAGTGGCCACAATAGGCTGCTTCTTGCTCAACCAAGATATACATGAGCTACCAAGCATGAAGCAAAAACCACTGGTGGACACACGAGTGTCATAGCAACCAGCCCAATCTGAGTCAGAAAAAGCATGCATATCTGGCGATAGTGATCCCCCCTTGGGATAAAACAACCCAAGTAGCCGAGTACCACTCAAGTAGCAAAAGATGCGCTTAACCGCTTTCCAATGCGCGACTCCTGGGCAATGCATAAACCTGCTCATCTGTGAGACAACAAACTGAATATCTGGCCGAGTAATGCATAAGTAAATCAAGCATCCAACAGCCTGCTGATAGAGAACAGCATCAAATGCATCTCCAGCATCATGAAGACTCAATCGTAAACCTGTCTCCATAGGAGTGGCAATAGGCTTATAGTCTTCAAGGCCAAAACGTTGCAATAATGTGTCAATATATTTCGTTTGACACAAAGCCATTCCACCATCAACGTGCATAAACTGAATGCCCAAATAGTGATGCAAATGCCCCAAATCAGACATCTCAAATGAGGCATGCAAATCAGCCTTAAAATTAGCAATATGTGTCTCAATAGGACCAGTGAGCAGCATGTCATCAACATAGACAACAATGATCAGAAGCACATCATTAGCACGTTTAACATATAAGGTGCTTTCAGTTGGACTGTTCTCAAAACCGTGTGCAATCAGATAGGCATGTATCTTCTCATACCAAGCACGTGGTGCTTGCTTTAAACCATATAATGCCTTCTTTAACCTGCAAACTTGGTTTTCATGCCCTTTCTACACAAAGCCACGGGGCTGAAAAACATACACTTCTTCATGCAAGTCACCATTCAAAAATGTTGTCTTAATGTCCAACTGATGTACATTCCAACCATGATGGGCTGCAAGTGCACAAATGCTTCGAACAGTAGTCATACGGCATGTAGGTGCAAAGGTCTCATCAAAATCAATGCCTCTTTCTTGTGCATAACCCTTCGCAACAAGCCTAGCCTTATACCTGTCAACTGTACCATGACGTTTATGCTTCAGCTTGTATACCCACTTAGTGCCAATGGCCTTCTTGCCAGGAGGCAAGTCACATAAAGACCATGTACCATTCTTCATTATAACATCATATTCAGATTGCATAACAGCCATCCAATTTTCTGAATTTTGTGCTTCATCAAAAGAAACAGGCTCATTCTCATCACAGAGACTAGATGCAGCCATAGCATAGCAATCTAATGCAAAGGAGGCACTATGAGAGCCTGAACGAGTACGATATGACAAAGGTGCATCTAATTTGCTGTCATGCAAAGTCTGCATCAGCCATTTTGGCATAGTTTTTGCCTGCTCAATATCAGCTCTCTCATCAACAAGTGCATCATGTAAATCTGCATCAGAAATGGAATGATCTGCATCATCATATGAAACCTGCAAAGGTTGAGAAGTTGCCTCATTAGGACCAGCACTAGCCTGTCCACCTGTAAAAAGAGGCATCAAAGTATCATACATGTCTTTGGAGCTAACACATGTCTCCTTAGTACATGAAAGCAATGGCTGAATAGCATCTTCCACGAAGACAACATCACAGCTAACCAGAATGCGTTTAGTCTGTGATGATACAGACAATAGCCTTTACTTTCAGAACTGTACCCAACAAAAATACATTTTACTGCCTTATCATCCAATTTTCTGCGATGTTGTTCAGACACTAATGCATATGCCAAAC
Organism: Ceratopteris richardii; assembly: GCA_020310875.1. Classification (NCBI taxonomy): domain Eukaryota; kingdom Viridiplantae; phylum Streptophyta; class Polypodiopsida; order Polypodiales; family Pteridaceae; genus Ceratopteris; species Ceratopteris richardii. The sequence goes on from CM035412.1 coordinate 9,385,066, forward strand.
AACCAAAAACACGCAGATGAGCAACAGATGGCTTGCGGTCATGCCAAGCCTCATATGGAGTGATAGACTGCAACGCTTTAGTGGGACACCTGTTCAGTACATATGCTGCATACATGACAGCCTCAAGCCAGAAACTATGTGGTAAAGCCTGACTTTTGACCATGCACCTCGCCATCTCCATGAGTGATCTGTTCTTTTGTTCAGAAACTCCATTCTGTTGAGGTGTATACGGCACTGTACACTGGTGTTTTATCCCACGTTCAGCCAGAAATGCATTAAAATCTGAAGACATATATTCCCCCCCTCGATCAGAACGGAGGGTGCCCATTTTACATGCTGATAGATTTTCAGCCAAAACCAAAAACTGTTTGAAGCACATGAACACTTCGGACTTTGCTTTGAGTGGATATACCCATGCATGCTTGGAAAAATCATCAATTAAAGTCACGAAGTAAAGGTAATTTCCAAAAGAGGGTGTTTGCATAGGACCACAGACATCACTATGTACAAGCTGCAATTTCTACGTAGCCCGAACTGAACCATCTTTTGGAAAGGAAGAACGCTGCATTTTGCCCAAAATACAGCCTTCACAAACATGTTTTCCAGGTGCCTCAAGTTTGGGCAAAGAGGACACCATTTCAGATTTCTGCAGGCGTAACAAACTAGCAAAATTCAGATGACCAAAGCGTGCATGCCAAAGCTTTGCATCTGACATAGCCTGAGAATCATGAACTACACATGCCGAATCATTCATAGATCTTTCATAGTCTATGAGCTTATACAGCCCACGACATAAAATGCCAGAAGCAATAATCACATCGCCATTTGAGTGATCATGGACTGTACACCTGTCATCAACGAATTTCACAACCAAGCCAATCTTGGCTAATGCAGAAACTCATAACAGGTTCTTTTTTATCCCTGGCACAAATAAAGCATCTGACAAAGTGAAAGAACTACCATCAGCACTAGTCAGAATGATCTTACCAACTCCCATAACAGGATAAGAGGAGTTATTGGCGCATGTGACAGTATTCCCTATAGGGGCAGGCTCGAGTGAAGTGAAGAAACTGCGCTGCGAGGTAATATGTTTGGTCGCCCCACTGTCAAAGTACCAAACATCTGAGTCTACTGCAAACATGCACTGATCATGAGAAGATGGGTCAAAACTGCAGACAGTAGTAAACGCCCATTCTTCTTCCTGCACAAGATTTGCAGACTCTGTTTTTGGTATAGAGGCCTCTGCAACAACCATTCCAGCCTCTTTCTTCTTTGCCTCTTTAGCAGCCAGTTTTGGACAGTTCTTTATAATATGATCATTTCCTTTACAGTACTTGCAGAACAATTTTTGCTTTTCTGATTTCTTCTCATCTTTATCCTGGTTCTTCGATTGTGCAGCATTTGCAGATTTCTGCTTACTAGTAGAAGAGCTCCATTTTCCTTTGCCCTTCTGACTAGCCAGGAAAGCTTGATCTGCAACACGCATAATGGACCTGTTCGGCCTGGACTCATCTTCCTGCAACAGAACAGAGACTAATTCCTCAAATGACAAGGCATTCGGATTGCCTTTCATCATCAACCGAAGAGTAGAGGCAAAACTCTGATATGAATCAGGAAGACCATTGAGAACGGTCTGCACAAGTGAGCTATCTGGTATAACCTCATCAGTAGAAATCAATTGTTCCTTCAGGTCTTTGATCTTTGTAAAGAAAACTATCCATAGAATCACCTTCATTCATGTGCTCACTCTCCAACTGTTTTCGGAGGTAAGCAACACGAGCCTCATTCCTAGCCTGGTACAAAGTGGTAAGTGTATCCCAAGCATCCTTTGCTGTTCTGCAAGAGCGAATGTGAGGAATAATGGCACGTTTGACAGACAAAGCTATCAATGCATGTGCCTGGGCATCTCTGCCATCCCTACGAATCTGCTCTGCAGTAGGTGCAACAGAAACAGCAGCACGAACAGGAATCTGCAGAATATAATCTTCGACACCATCTTCATCAGCTCCAACACCTGTATTTGTAGTACCTGTCGTTACAGGTGTAACAGGACGTCTTTCAACACCCTGCACAATGTTCCACAATCCTTTTGCAACCAGTACATGTCGCATCATATAAGCCCATAATGGGTAGTTGGTACCATCCAACTTATCCTCAACAGCCAACATACGGAATACATCACTGCTTTCAGCCATGGCCGGTGACTAAAATACCTTGATGCAGAAAATTGACTGTATCTCAAAAAGTTGAATGGAAAAACCCAGACGAGTTCTGCTAGACCTGTAGCAGACTTTGAGACGCTTAAACTGGCAAACAAAAACTGGTATATACCTTTGGCACAAAAGGACGAAATAGCCTGCACAAGTGCTGTGATAGTGCGTTCGGAGGCCGAAATGAGCTCAGATCGCGATTTCGGCAGCACAGAGTGAAGCCCTTTTGATCTCGGAAACACCCTGAGTATGCTCACCAAATTTTGTGCGAATCTGAGACTGCAAACGGAGGAGTGTCGACGGCGCCCTAGAAGAAGCGACGACCTGCTCTGATACCAATTGTTGGAGATAGACGTCTGCGGAAGCACGCGAACAACACAAGGAAGAAGAAGAAGCTTGGAGCACAAACACACAATACTGAATGTATTACTAGAGAATGTACAAAGATAAGTAGCCCATTAGGGCAATAGGCGTATATACAAGCCAGCGGAAAAAAACCTCCTAAAGAGGGAAAAAAGTGCCCCGGCAGTCCTAGAGTGTTCACACACATCACTACCTAAATATATCAACACTATTCATGTGCTTTTGCAGACGTCTAACTCCAACAATTGTTATCAGAGAAGGTTGCTGCTTCATCTAGGGCATCCTTGACACTCCTCTGGATACAGTCTCAAAATCTCATGAAATTTGGTGTGCATACTCAGGGTGATTAGGAGATTAAACAACTTTGCGTTGTGGTGCCAAAATCATGATCTGAGCTTGTTTCGGCCTTCGAACGCACTATTGCAGTGCTTGTGTAGGGTATTTCATCTTTTTGTGCCAAAGATATATATAGGTTTTGGTTCAATAGTATAAGCATCTCAAAGTCGATTACAAGTTTAGATGAACTCGACAGGGTAGTTCTTTTCAACTTTTTGAGATACAATCAATTTTCTACATCAGGGTATTTTAATCAGTGGCCATGGCTGAAAGTAGTGACGTATTTCATATGTTGGCTGTTGAGGATAAGTTGGATGGTACGAATTACCCATTGTGGGCTTATATGATGCATGATGCATTGGTCACAAAAGGACTATGGAATATTGTGCAGGGTGTTGAAAAACGTCCTATTACACCTGCAAATATAGGTACTAAAACTGATGCAGATGGCATTGAAGATGGTGATATTCTGCAAATTCTTGTTCATGCTATGGTTGTTGTTGCACCTACTGTAGGGAAAATTCAATGGGATGGAAAAGATGCTCAAGCATGTGCATTGATAGCCTTGTCTATCAAACATGCCATTATTCCTCATATTTGATCTTGCAGAACAGCTAAGGATGCTTCAAATACACTAACCACATTGTACTAGGCTAGAAATGAGGCTCGTGTTGCTTACCTCCAAAAACAATTGGAGAGTGAGGATACGAATGCAGGTGATTCTATAGAAAATTTTCTAAAAAGGGTCAAAGATTTGAAGGAACACTTAATTTTTGCTGATGAAGTCTTGCCTAACAGTTCACTAGTGTAGATTGTACTGAATGATCTTCCCAACTCAAATCAGAGTTTTGCTTCTACTCTTTATTTGATGATGAAAGGAAATCCAAATGCCTTAACATTTGAAGAGTTAGTTTCTGTTTTGTTGCAGGAAGATCAGTCTAGGCAGAATAGGTCTATTATGCATGTTGCAGGTCAAACTTTCCTGGCTAGTCAGAAGGCCAAAGGTAAATGGAGCTTTTCTACTAGAAAGTAGAAATCTAGTAATTATGCACAATCAAAGAAGGATGACAGAGACGACAAGAAAACAGAAAAGCAAAAATTGTTTTGCAAGTATAAAAAGCAGATGATCATGTCATAAAGAATTGTCTAAAATTGGCTGGTTGCTAATCTAGTGCATAATGAAGAATGGGTGTTTACTACTCTTTGCAGTTTTGACCCATCTTCTGTTGGACAATGTATGTCTATAGTAGACTCAGATGTTTGGTACTTTGATAGTGGGGCAACCAAACATATGACCTCGCAGTGCAGTTTCTTCACTTCACTTGAGCCTGCTCCTATAGGGAATACTATCACATGCACCAACAAATCCTCTTATCTTGTCATGGGAGTTGGTAAGATCATTTTGACTACTATTGATGGTAGTTTTTTTACATTTTTGGATGCTTTATTTCTACCAGGGATAAACAAAAATTTGTTATCAGTTTCAGCTTTAGCCAAGATTGGCTTGCTTGTGAAATTTTTTGATGAGAGATGTACAATTCATTATTTGACAAATGGTGATGTCCCTCTTTAGGACTATGAAATAGACTATGAAATATCTCTGAATGATTTGGCATGTGTAGTACATGATTCTCAGGCTATGTGAGATCCAAAGCTTTGGCATGCATGCTTTGGTCATCTGAATTTTGCGAGTTTGCTATGCCTACAGAAATCTAAAATGGTGTCCTCTTTTTCCAAAATTGAGGCACCCGGTAAACATGTATGTGATGGCTGTAATTTCAAAAAAATGTAGTGTTCCTCCTTTCCAAAAGATGGTTCAATTCAAGCTACTAAAAAATTGTAGCTTGTTCACAGTGATGTTTGTGGCCCTATGCAAACATCTTCTTCCGGAAACTATCTTTACTTTGTAACTTTCATTGATGATTTTTCCAGGCATACATGGGTATATCCACTGAAAGAAAAGTCCGAAGTGTTTATGTGCTTCAAACAGTTTTAGGTTTTGGCTGAAAAATCTATCAGTATATAAAGGACACCCTCCATTCTGATCGAGGAGGGGAATATATGTCTTCTGACTCTAATGCATTTCTGGCTGAATGTGGGATAAAACATCAGTGTATAGTGCCATATACACCTCAACAGAATGGAGTTGCTAAACAAAAGAATAGGTCACTCATGGAGATGGCAAGATGTATGGTCAATAGTCAGACTTTACCACATAGTTTCTGGCTTAAGGCTATTATGTGTGCATCATATGTACTTAACAGGTGTCCCACTAAAGCACTGCAATCTATCACTCCATATGAGGCTTGGCATGGTTGCAAGCCATCTATTACTCATCTATGTGTTTTTGGTTGTCTGGCACATGCATTGGTGCCTGAAAAACATCGCAAAAAATTGGATGATAAAGCAGTGAGATGTATTTTCGTTGGGTATAGTTTTGAAAGCAAAGGCTATCATCTATATCATCCATAGACAAAACACATTTTGGTTAGCCGTGATGTTGTTTTTGTGGAAGATGCTATTCATCCTTTACTTTCATGTACTAAGGAGACATCTGTTAGCTCCAAAGGCATGTATGACACCTTGCTACCTCTCTTTACAGGTAGAGAGTCTGGTGATGGTCCAAATGAGGAAACTTTGCAACCTTTACAGGTTTCATGTGATGATGCAAATCATTCCATTTTTGATACAAATTTACATGATGCACTTGTTGATGGGAAAACTTGTTGATATATTTAGGTAGTGATGTGTGTGAACACATTAGGACCACCGAGACACTTTTTTCCCTCTTTAGGAGGCTTTTTTCCCCCGGCTTGTATATACGCCTATTGCCCTAATGAGTTACTTATCTTTGTACATTCTCTAGTAATACATTCAGTATTGTGTGTTGTGCTCCAAGCTTCTTCATCTTCCTTGTGCTGTTCGCCTGCTTCCACAGACGTCTAACTCCAATAATTGGTATCAGAGTAGGTCATCACTTCATCTAGGGCGCCGTCGACACTCCTCCGTTTGTGGTCTCAAAATCACACAAATTTTGGTCAACATACTCAGCGTGTTTTTGAGATCAAAACGGCTTTGATATGTGGTGCCAAAATCACGATCTGAGCTCATTTCGGCCTCCGAACACATTGTCATAGTGCTTGTGTAGGCTATTTTGTCTTTTTGTGCCAAAGGTATACCTGTTTTGGTTCGCCAGTATAAGCGTCTCGAAGTCTGCTACATGTTTAGTAGAACTCGTCTGGGCAGTTCCGTTCAAATTTTTGAGGTACAGACAATTTTCTACATCAAGGTATTTTAGTCACCGGCCATGGCTGAAAGGAGTGATGTATTCCATATGTTGGCTGTTGAGGATAAGTTGGATGGTACCAACTACCCATTACGGGCTTATATGATGCGACATGTGTTGGTTGCAAAAGGACTGTGGAACATTTTGCAGGGTGTCGAAAAACATCCTATCACACCTGCAACTGTTACAACTACAAGTACTGAAGCTGATGCAAAAGGTGTCGAAGATGATGATATTCTGCATATTGCTGTTCGTGCTGTGGTTTCTACTGCACCTACTGTAGAGCAGATTTGTGGGGATGGCAGAGATGCCCAGACACATGCATTGATAGCTTTGTCTGTCAAATGTGCCATTATTCCTCATATTCGCTCTTGTAGAACAGCTAAGGATGCTTGGGATACACTTACCACATTGTACCAAGCTAGGAATGAGGCTCATGTAGCTTACCTCTGAAAACAGTTGGAGAGTGAGCACATGAATGAAGATGATTCTATGGACAATTTCCTAACAAAGATCAAAGACTTGAAGGAACAATTGATTCTGTTGATGAGGTTATACCAGATAGCTCACTTGTGCAGATTGTTCCGAATGGTCTTCCTGATTCATATCAGAGTTTTGCTTCTACTCTTTGGTTGATGATGAAAGGCAATCAAAATGCCTTGTCATTTGAGGAGTTAGTCTTTGTTCTGTTGCAGGAAGATCAGTCCAAGCAGAACAGGTCCATTATGCGTGTTGCAGATCAAGCTTTCCTGGCTAGTCAGAAGGGCAAAGGAAAATGGAGCTCTTCTACTAGTAAGCAGAAATCCGCAAATGCTGCACATTCGAAGAGTCAAGACAAAGATGAGAAAAAAATCAGAAAAGCAGAAATTGCTTTGTAAGTACTGTAAAAGGAATGATCATATCATAAAGAACTGTCCAAAACTAGCTGCGAAAGAGGCAAAGAAGAAAGAGGCTGGAATGGTTGTTGCAAAAGCCTCGACACAAAAAACGGAGTCTGTTAATCTTGTGCAGGAAGAAGAATGGGCGTTTACTACTGTTTGTAGTTTTGACCCATCTTCTCATGAGCAGTGCCTGGAGTAGACTTAGATGTTTGGTACTTTGACAGTGGGGCGACCAAACATATTACCTTGCAGCACAGTTTCTTCTCTTCACTCGAGCCTGCCCCTATAGGGAATACTCTTACATGCGCCAACAACTCCTCTGATCCTGTTATGGGAGTTGGTAAGATCATTTTGACTACTGTTGATGGTAGTTCTTTCACTTTGTTAGATGCTTTATTTGTGCCAGGGATCAAGAAGAACCTGTTATCAGTTTCTGCATTAGCCAAGATTGGCTTGGTTGTGAAGTTTGTTGATGATAGGTGTATAGTTCATGATCTCTCAAATGGCAATGTGATTATTGCTTCTGGCATTTTATGTCGTGGGCTGTATAAGCTCATAGACTATGAAAGATCTGTAAATGATTTGGCATGTGCAGTAAATGATTCTCAGGCTCTGTCAGATGCAAAGATGTCACTCATGGAGATGGCGAGGTGTATGGTCAAGAGTCAGGCTTAACCACATAGTTTCTGGCTTGAGGTTGTCATGTGTGCAGCATATGTACTGAATAGGTGTCCCACTAAAGCGCTGTAGTCTATCACTCCATATGAGGCTTAGCATGACCGCAAGCCATCTGTTGCTCATCTGCATGTTTTTGGTTGTTTGGCATATGCATTAGTGCCTGAAAAACATTGTAGAAAATTGGATGATAAAGTAATAAAGTGTATTTTTGTTGGGTACAGTTCAGAAAGTAAAGGCTATCATCTGTATCATCCACAGACTAAATGCATTCTAGTTAGCTGTGATGTTTTTGTGGAAGATGCTATTCAACCATTGCTTTCATGTACTAAGGAGACATCTGTTAGCTCCAAAGACATGTATGATACTTTGCTGCCTCTTTTTACAGGTGGACAATCTAGTGATGGTCCTAATGAGGCAACTTCTCAGCCTTTGCAGGTTTCATGTGATGATGCAGATGATTCCATTTCTGATGCAGATTACATGATGCACTTATTGATGAGAGAGCTGATATTGAGCAGGCAAGAACTATGCCAAAGAGGCTACTGCAGACCTTGCGTGACAGGAAATTAGATGCACCTCTATCATATCGTACTCGTTCAGGCTCTCGTAATGCCTCTTTTGCATCACATTGCTATGCTATGGCTGCATCTAGTCGCTGTGATGAGAATGAGCCTGTTTTGTTTGATGAAGCACAAAATTCAGAAAATTGGATGGTTGGTATGCAATCTGAATATGATGCTATGATGAAGAATGGTACTTGGTCTTTATGTGACTTTCCTCCTGGCAAGAAGGCCATTGGCACTAAGTGGGTATACAAGCTGAAGCATAAACCGGATGGTATAGTTGACAAGTATAAGGCTAGGCTTGTTGCAAAGGGTTATGCACAGGAAAGAGGCATTGATTTTGATGAGACCTTTGCACCTACATGCCGTATGACTACTGTTCGGAGCATCTGTGCACTTGCAGCTCATCATGGTTGGAATGTACATTAGTTGCACATTAAAATAACATTTTTGAATGGTGACTTTCTCGCAACATCACATCACGAAACCCCATCCCGACCTACTTTTCATGGCCCTAGAAGAGCTTACTCTTTTTCAGCAGGACATTCTTGGTTGTCGGCGGATAAAGTCTACTGGCCCGTGGCCTGCCTTACTATGGCTGGTCAAGAAGAAGAAACTTACAACATTGTAGCTGCTCACGGCTATTTTGGTCGTTTGATCTTCCAATATGCTAGCTTCAACTGAAGAAGTGTATGTTTTGTAGCCCCATGGCTTTGTGCAGAAAGGGCATGAAAACCAAGTGTGCAAGTTAAAGAAGGCATTATATGGTTTAAAGCAAGCACCACATGCTTGGTATGAGAAGATATATGCCTATCTGATTGCACATGGTTTTGAGAACAATCCAACTGAAAGCACCTTATATGTTAAGCATGCTAATGATGTGCTTCTGATCATTGTTGTCGATGTTGACCACATGCTGCTCACTGGTCCTATTGAGAAGCATATTGCTGATTTTAAGGCTGATTTGCATGCCTCACTTGAGATGTCTGATCTGGGTCATTTGCATCACTATTTGGGCATTCAGTTTATGCAAGTTGATGGTGGAATGGCTTTGTGTCAAACGAAATATATTGACACATTATTGCAGCGTTTTGGCCTTGAAGACTGTAAGCCTATTGCCACTCCTACGGAGACAGGTTTATGATTGAGCCTTCATGATGCTGGAGATGCATCTGATGCTGTTCTCTATCAGCAGGCTGTTGTATGCTTGATTTACTTATGCATTACTCGGCCAGATATTCAGTTTGTTGTCTCACAGATGAGCAGGTTTATGCATTGCCAAGGAGTTAAGCATTGGCAGGCAGTTAAGCACATCTTTCGCTATTTGAGTGGTACTCGACTACTTGGGTTGTTTTATCCCAAGGGGGGATCACTGCTGCCAGATTTGCGTGCTTTTTTTGACTCCGATTGGGTTGGTTGCTATGACACTCATGTGTCCACTAGTGGTTTTTGCTTCATGCTTGGTAGCTCATGTATATCTTGGTTGTGCAAGAAGCAGCCTACTGTGGCCACTTCCAATTGTGAGGCTGAGTATAGGGAAGCTTCCCTAGCGACTGTTTAGTGTGTGTGGCTCAGACACCTTATGGCTGATTTGGGTGTTGGTCAGACTTCTGCCACCACCATCTTCACTGACAATCAGAGCGCATTGACACTTGCGAGAAACCCTGTTTTCCATGCTCGCACTAAGCACATTGAGGTGCATTATCACATGTTGAGCTTGATATCTCAACACTCCCCCTCAAGCTCAATGCCATATCCTGTAATCCAAGCATCTTTTGAAACTTCTTCAACTTCTCAGCTCCAAGTGCTTTGGTGAAAATATCAGCAACCTTCTCATCTGTTCTCACATAAACAAGATCAATATCACCTGCTAATACCTTCTCTTTGATGAAGTGATAATGTACCTCGATATGCTTTGTTCTAGCATGGAAAACAGGGTTCCATGCTAACTGTATGCTACTAAGATTATCACAATAGATAGTGATAGGCTGTTGCACTTCCACACCTAAATCTGCAAGTAATATCTCCAACGATGATGCCTCACATGCTTCCATTGCAGCACCTCTATACTCAGCCTCTGTACTTGACAAAGCAACAGTGGGTTGCTTCTTACTGCTCCATGTAATAGCTGCACCTCCAAGTGAGAAAAGAAAACCACTAGTAGATCTTCTATATGAAGTACTACCAGCCCAATCTGCATCGGTGTATCCATGAACCTGCAATTCTACACCAGCTTCATAAAACAATGCATAATCCAAAGTAGCACTCACATAGCGTAGAGTGCACCTTAGAGCATCCAAATGTGTCTTCCTGGGAACTTGCATAAACTGACTTTCAAGTCCAACAGTGTAGCTTAAATTAGGTCTTGTAATTGTAAGATATATAAAACTTCCCACAATTTTCCTGTACATAGTAGCATTTTCCAATGCTTCACCTGATGTAGTATCCAATTTCAAATTTTGATCTAAAGGCATAGATAGAAATTTGCTTACAATCAGCCATACCATACTTTTGCAGCATATTCAAGGCATATTGCCTTTGCGACATCCATATACCTGTTTCTATATGTATAAACTCAATGCCCAAGAAATAGCGCAGCACACCAAGATCTTTCATGTCGAATTCCTGCATAAGGAGTTTCTTTACCTCTTTGATGCTTTCTTCATTATCACCACCTACAATCAGGTCATCAACATAAATAGCCACAATAGTGATGCCATCATCAGCCTTCCTTGCATATAGTGAGTGATCTGCATCACACATAGAAAACCCAATGCTGGTTAAGTAATCAACAATCCTTGCATGCCATGAACGCGGAGCCTGCTTCAGCCCATACAAAGCCTTTTGCAACCTGCAAACATATTTTGGATGCTTTGAATCTTCATATCCTTGTGGCTGGTCCATATATACTTCTTCCTGTAACTCACCATGTAGGAAAGCATTCTTCACATCCATCTGATGCAAAGTCCATCCTTTTGCTGTAGCTAATGCAACAAGTGTCCTAACAGTAGACATTTTAGCTACAGGGTTGAATGTTTCCTCATAATCAATGCCATATGTCTGTGCATATCCTTTAGCTACCAATCGTGATTTATACCTGCTTATGCTACCATCAGCATTATGCTTTACCTTGTAAACCCATTTGTAGCCTATGGATTTCTTTCCTTGTGGCAATGGAACCAGCTTCCATGTATCATTTCCATAAAGTGCAGCCATCTCCTCATCCATAGCTTTTTTCCAATCTGCATTACCAATTGCATCTTCAAAACAGCATCTTGTATTACCTTTGTCATGTAGGCACAATGGCAAGCCATGTAACTATCATATGTCAATCGTTGCACTGAATTACGCATCCTCCCAGATCTTCTTGGTCCTGGGTCACTTCTTCTTGTATCATCTGCATGTGCCCTTCTTACTCCTGGAGTCTTCACAGAGGGCAATCCAAGTTCCTCATCAAGACTCTTTTCTGAATCACTTGAATCTCCATCGTCTTCAAAACCTGCACCTGTTTTACTACCAGTAGAAAGCTTTTCTTTACCTTTCTTGGATGTATTTCATGAATTTGCTGGACTGAAATTTCCACGCAATCTTCCACTCCATGGATTTGAGTTGGAACTATTGCTTGGTGATGCATCCGGTCCACTCAAAACTTGAGATTCTGCACTAGATTTTTCAGCATTTTCTTTGTCATTTGGTTCAAGATTCAGTCCTTCTTTGACATCTGCATAGAAGCTTGACATTTCATCAAATACCACATCTTTGATCACCTTCACCTGTCGTGTGAGTGGGTTATAACATTTGTACCCCTTTTGCTCAAGGGAATATCCAATGAAGATACATTTTTCTGCTTTCGGATCAAGCTTCGTCCTTAACTCATCTGGAACATGTACATATGCAATACAGCAAAAAACTTTCAGATGTGATAAGTTTGGCTTTTTACCTGTAAACTTCTCTTCAGGTGTAACTTGATGTACAACAGCAGTCGAAGTTCTGTTCATGATATATACAGCAGTATGCACAACTTCTGCCCAATAACAATGAGGCATATTCTTCTCAGCCATTAAGGCTCTTGCTATTTCTGCAATATGTCTATTTTTGCGTTCAGCAACACCATTCTGTTGTGGTGTGTACCTGCATGAAAACTTTTGCATTTCTACAACTTTGAAATTTGGTAGTCCATGAGCAATCTCCTTTGACTGCATCAGTTTCAGCCTTTGCAAGTTTGCATGTCCAATCTGTTTGTGCCATATCTCTATATCTGCAATAACTCCTGCACCTTTTGCAAACATGGCTGCATTCATTTCAGGAATCTTCACATTTAAGGTGAACATCCTACCCATTTTGTTTCCTTTGGCAACCATTCGTCCATCTTGCTTGTACTCTTCTACATATAATCCATCAGCATTGAACCCGACTGGTCAACCATTTGTCCAACAGAAACTAGATTCTTTGTTATATTTGGAACATGCAGCACATCAGCGAGATGTTTTACCTTTCCGTCCTCCATAGACAATGCTATGTTTCCTGTATGCTCAATAGGATGCGATGTATCATCACCTATTTCAACATATCCAGGAACTGGCATTTTCTGCAAACTACTAAACCATTCAGCATGACTGGTCATGTGATTTGAAGCACCTGAATCAACATACCAGACATTATCATTCGATTTTGAAACACCAGCAGACATCGTATTCATCATGTGATGTTGAACCATAAACAACTTCTCAGAATCATCTGCACTTGTGGATGCATAGTTGTTTTGCTGCCTTCTATTATTTTGATTCTTCAACCTGCAATCACGTTCAAAGTGTCCAGGTTTACCACAATTCCAACATCCTTTACTATCATTACCTGAACCATTTCTTTGGAAATTTCTGCGACCTCTTTGACTCCACCTGCCTCGAAACTGTCCTCTTCCTCCTGCATGATTCTGTTGTTGACCCTGGTCTTGGTTATTGTTTCCTCTTCCACTTCCAAATCCTCTACCTCTGCCTCTTCCTCTGCCAGAGTAGAATACCTGCTCAGAACTGGGCTTTCCTTGGGAGTTTGAATCCTCACCAAGATTCTTTTCTTCAATAATCAGCATAGATACCAGATCAGCAAAATTCGGAATATTTTCCCTGGTCTGTATAGAAGTTTTGAACTGCTTATATGCAGCTCCTAAACCACGAAGGCACACTTCAACCTTATCATCATCATCTACATTCACGCCAATAGATGCAAGTGACTCACATATGCTTTTGATTTTTAGAGTGTAGTCACTTACTGACATGCTCTTTTTCTCCAATGTATGCAGCTCGTTCTTGAGTTGTAATTTCCGTGCCTTTGTATTGGTCTCGTACAAAGTGACCAAACTATTCCAAGCCTCTTTTGGAGTCTTGGCATCCTGTATGTGTCCAATCATGCTATCCTGTATGCTAACAGATAGCCAATACATTACCTTTCATGCTCCTTGATTCCATTCCTCATATGCTCTTAACTGTTCTGCAGTCCGATTCCTTTCTGGTAACTACGGAGCATTTTCATTCTCTCATTCGATGTACTTCCAGTAACCTTTTCCCATCAAGAAATTCGTCATTCTGAATCTCCAAGCATGGAAGTTGTTCTTGTCTAGCTTATCGCTCATAAGCTGACTCATTCCATCCGCGTTTGCCATTTCTGCAACAATTCACAACACCGCAACACACTACACGTAGCACTTCTGCTTGAACACTGTCGCACTATGGCGTGACAGTTCGATCTCAAAAAAACACAGTTTTCGTGTATCAACAGTACACAGAATCGGTTGAAATTTTGGATCTAGAATAAATGAGTGTTGCCGAACACAAGGCAAGTTACAGTTTCTGAAACTGACCTGGTTTTTCTGTGGGCCCCACCTTGCGGGCTCGAAACAGAGGTCGAGATGGCTCCGAAACTTCGATCTGACAAAAACAAGTGACCCTAAAGGGATAACTCTCGAAAATATTTTGAGGTCTTTTACCTTCACGGTGATTTTCGTAGCAAACGGAGGCCGTTTGTGAAATCGTGTTTTCTCCACGCCTTGCCGCGTAGTCTTCACCGTCGCCTTCTCCACGAGCTCTCTACAGCCACGCTGGCTCTAATACCATGTCACGAGGAAGGAGATAAGGAAGAGAGCTCACACACACACTCTCACTCTCAAGGAGAAGCACACACACAGATTGAGGCAAGGAAGAATAATCTTCTTCTTCTTCTTCTTCTATTACATAAAAAGGAATGTACAAGAATGACCTAAAAAACAAGAATACAACAAGTGCAATATATAAAGACCAGTACATAAGGAAAAACCTAATGTCCGCGAATGAGTGAGCTGGCAAGAAACAAATGTGCCATCACTCTCGGTAGATAAATCTAATAAAGCTCAATGAAGTATCGCTGACATATACCGGCGTGACCACTATACATGTCAGAGAAACAAAAAACTGGTACGTGTCATCCTGGATCATCACATGTTGAGCTTGATATCTCAACATAGCTTTCACTACTTGAGTGGTACCTAACTACTTGGGTTGTTTTATCCCAATGGGGGATCACTACTGCCAGATTTACATGATTTTTTTGACTCTGATTGGGTTGGTTGCTGTGACACTTGTGTGTCCACTAGTGGCTTTTGCTTCATGCTTGGTAGCTCATGTATATCTTGGTTGAGCAAGAAGCAGCCTATTGTGGCCACTTCTAGTTGTGAGGCTGAGTAAAGGGTAGCTTTCATAGTGATTGTTGAGTATGTGTGGATTAGACGCCTTATGGCTGATTTGGGTGTTGTTCAGTCTTCTGCCACCACCATCTTCACTGAAAATCAGAGCGCATTGGTAGTTGCAAGGAACCCTATATTCCATGCTTGCACTAAGCACATTGAGGTGCATTATCATTATTTCAGGTAGAGGTTCTCTATTGGAGAGATGAGCTTGGCACATGTGCCCATGTAGGAGAGCATTGATAGACCTTTTCATGAAGGCTCTGCCTAGGGAGAAGTTTGAAGCTTTCTGTAAAGCTTTGGGATTACTTCCTTTTGTGGATTGATTCCACATATCTTGGCACTTCCTTATACATGAGTGTCAACTCCTTGTTCACCACATCACTCCCAGGGGGGGATTTGTTGATATATTTAGGTAGTGATATGTGTGAACACTCTAGGACAACTGGGGTACTTTTTTCCCTCTTTAGGAGGTATTTTTTTCTTGGCTTGTTGTTGGGGGATTCTTGGACAAGAAGGGATTTGAGTGTTTGTAGGAGAAAAGGGAAAGACAAGAAGAAAAATACACACTGGAAGCCTCTACCGATTGATTATAATAAGATAATTACAATGGTGATGCACAATACAATCCAATGCTTCTGTGCAAAATCCCACAGAGTGGTCAATTACAAAATACAAAATACCCAAAGTCTTGTTGCTGCCAAACTCCTCTACACCAAATCTCCACCTTCTCCAAGCTTGCACTTGTGCACACATTGCGCCAAGCTTCCAATGTCGGCATGCGCACACTACAATGAGACCTTGGGATCCTTGGGGGAC
The DNA here is from genome assembly GCA_020310875.1 of Ceratopteris richardii. Taxonomy (NCBI): domain Eukaryota; kingdom Viridiplantae; phylum Streptophyta; class Polypodiopsida; order Polypodiales; family Pteridaceae; genus Ceratopteris; species Ceratopteris richardii. The sequence continues at coordinate 9,400,917 of CM035412.1, forward strand.
TAGCTTAGCACTTCTCTTCACACTTCCTTAGTCACTCTTCATGCACACCTTGCACTTCACTTCTCTGCACCGCACACTGTGTGTCCCTTGCACTTCTCTCTCTTGCCTAACTTAGATTATGCTCACCTTGCTTAGTCTTGCTTTTTCCAAGAATAGTCCTTGCCTTGATTTGAGTGTCAATTCATGTACGCTTCTAACTGCAAGAGCATCTTGGTGCTCACTTTGATGTCCCAAGATTTTCTCCACAAGTGGGCAGCCAACGAATCCCTATTTTGTCATGTAGTGACTTCAGACTAAAACAAAATTTTAATTGGGGGGGCCATACTTTCACTTCTACGTACACTGCCACTTTACATACCTTCACATTTTCCCTTTTAATTCTTCACTTGTGAACATAAGGGAGGGTTCACTTGAACCTTCCAAAATACTTTAAAAACACTTTGAACCTTAGAGAGATTATAGAAATACCTCTCCAACCTGCAAACAACTTTATCCAATTTTACCCTTTGTGAACAATTAATGGGTGCACTACCTGTGCACTTTGACACTTGAACTTTGCACACTTTGACTTTGCTCATGTTGACTTTATCCTTGATCTTGTTGACTTTGACCCTTTGACTTTGACTATAGTTGACTTTGACTAAAGTTGGCTTTGACCATTATGACTTTTATGGGCTCAATAGTTGCCCACCACCTAATGTGCTCTCCATGCCGGAGAGCTACATCCAAAACTATGAGCATATATGACACCATGATTCATGTGCTGTGAAATCTTCAAAAGGACACCTGAGTAGCTACCAAGTCCACTAGAAGCAGGACATAACAAGCACCAGATAAGAACCCAAAATTGGAAATTTTGCAGGTAAAAGCAAAGGAGGGCAATGAGAGGGTATGTTGAAGCTCAAGCTTAAGGTCAAGGAAAAAGCACAGGAGCACATCAAAGAGGTGGACACATAAGAAGAAGGATCACGTAGGGAACTCCAAGAAGTACATGTCAAATTCTCAAAAGAAATCCCTACAAAAATAGTGATTTCCATCACTAAAAACCATTGTAAATAACATTTTCCATTTTTTTAACTCCATTTTCTTCAAGCCGAAGGGTCCTCGAGCTTGAGGAGTATAAGAAGTATCATCCTACCAATTTTCATAATTTTTAAACTTTGTTTGAGCCCTCAAATAAGCCCTGGAACCTAATTTTTAACTAGGCAGGACACTAGGTCTGGACAAGGCCAAAACTAGTAAAAAAACTATAAAAAGAGCTAGAGAGCTCATTTTGGGGGTTGTCTTGTTAGAGAATAGAGCTTTGTAAGAGAACTCTTTTGGGCAATCGAAGCTTTCCATTGTTCCTGTCTTTGATCTTACCTTGTGCACATGTGTGTATGTGTGTGCATGTTTGTGTGCTTTCACTCACGCACTTGTGCCTTCACTTGCTCGTGGTCTTCATACCGGTCCTCATGTCTCCGCGGATTGACAAGTAAAGAAGGTGGTGCTTACGCTTGAGCGGCACTAAATTTTGGCACCGTTGCTGGGGAGAGAGCTTCGAGGACGAGCGTTGTGATGGTAAGATCGTAGATTTGCGATGTTGGAAGGTAAAAAAACTATCATGTTTGTTCATTTTCTGATTTTTCTTCTTCATCTTCATCATCATCACTATTTCCATCTTCTTCTTCATAGAAATTTCTTGTTTTTTAGTGCATTTTCACCATTTTCATACCATTTTTCATGCATTATTGTGCGAGGAGGAGTTAGGAAGTGCAAGGTAGAGCAAGTGCCTGTGTTTTTTCATGATTTTCTGCACATACGGAGCTCGCCATTTCTCGACGCTCAGAAATTTGAATTTCCCGCCAAAAAAAAACATGATTCTGTCAAGAAATCGTGATTTTCATAAAATTCAATTTAAAAAAAAAAAATACGATTTTCTATTTCCTGCCTAAAGGCCTTTTGAAAAGAACATGATTTTGGGTCATTCTTAGAATCACGATTCTGTGGTTGTGCTCAAAATCGCGATTCTCTAAATCACGATTTTGGGAAAAACACGATTCTCTGGTTGTGCTCAAAATCACGATTCTCTAAATTTCTCAAAAAACACGATTCTGAGAAGACACGATTTTCAGTGGGCTCAAAATCGCGATTCTCACAAATCACAATTTTCAGCTAGAAACACGATTGTGATCAAACATGATTCTCTATTGGCAATCATGATTTTCAAAAACACGACTTTCATCCAAAATCACAATTTTCAAAACACAATTTTTAGGCCAAAAACACGACTTTAAGAAAACACGATTTTCATTCAAAATCACGATTTTGTGATCATTCTCAAAATCGCGTTTTTCACGATTCTCTCTCAAAATCGCCTTTTTTGAATTGTTCAGAATCGCAATTTTCATAGGTGCTCAGCATCGCGATTTTCATGATTTCACAAAATCGTGATTTTTGTGGTTGCTGAGCATCGCAATTTTCATCATCGCTCAGAATCGGGATTTTCATAGGTGCTCAGCATCGCGATTTTCATGATCTCTCAAAATCGCGATTTTCATACAAAATCATGATTTTTCCATAAGTGCCTGTTTTCCTGTTTTGACCCCCAGGAGCCTGATTTGACATAACATTTTCATCAAAAGTCCATTTTTTGAGCTCTATAGCTCGTTGGAAAGCTTGTTTTGAATGCTATAAGAATAATGCATTGATTTTTAGATAGACTAACTTGAAGTTGACCCTCTAGTGAGACTAGGAGCCCAAGGGGACTCCAAAGAATTTTGAACCATACCAAGGGGAAATTTTGGACTCTTAACCAAAGCTTATGAATCTGAGATCCGGTAGACACCTAGGCAACGATAAACAAAGCGTTAGATCTTCTGAGGCTAGTGTCAACCATACAACTAAGTCTTGGGCACAACAACTAAGTGGTTATCCTTACGTACTAAGCTCAGACACAAGTGATTCAGAAATGTCTTTTAGAATGGGGAAACCTACAGGGGGCTCAAGAACTACCTACCTACAAACACTAGAAGGTCCATATAAGACACAATTGGAATATATTCGGACCAATCGATTAGGTGCTCGCATCTATGAGGATGGCCTGAGGCGATCAGTGGTCAAACTCAAAAATCCAGATCAACCCTTTGGACTTGAACACCCAGTAGTCAAGTTCGAAGAGGATTCACACATTGATAAGGAAGGAACCATGTATGCGGTCACCAACCTACCAGATAGGATCGTTGAGTTTGGAAATATCATTCTTGAGAATGAGATAGGAGACCTAGAACAAGGAAATGTAGGACAAGGACCCCAGACTCCTAGAAGTAAGTTAGTTCTGATGAGAGTGATCACTCCAGATTGAATCCCTCAAGACAACAAAAGCATAGAACTATTCTTGAATAAAGAAACAGAGGAAGCCTTTTGGAGATTCAAGCCAAATCAACCTAGCCAATTGGGCATAGTCATCATCTACAAATTCAAGGATCCAGATATACCAGGCACAATTGTCTACTTGGATAACACATCAGAGAAAATGTTCTTGATAACAGAACATGATAGACATGCATATACTTGGAAGAGTGAATTGATTTTCCCTCCACAAAGATCCAATGTTTCCCATGGCCTCCAAGGAGTAGGATCATCCCAAGCTCATGAAGCCTAGAGAGAAAGAACTAGAGAGAGGCCTGAGGTAATTTTTGCACACATTGTGGGCAGAAATAGATCAGGATTTGAAAATGAAAGACCTGAAAGAGAGAGACATCAAGCACATAGGCAACAAAGAGATGAACATGATTTTCCATTGCCTAGACCTCGAGAGCACCCAAGAATCCTTAGACCCACTCAAGTGATCAAGGCAATGAAGAATTATTTTGATGGGACAAGAGATCCTTATGATCATGTGGCCAAGTTCAAACAAGTGTTAAGAGTTGAACAGGTTGAGGATTTGTTCACCCAGTACGAGGCATTTGGTTTGACTCTCAAGGGCACTGCATCAGCTTGGTTTCAACCACTGAGTAGTCGCAACTATCATGATATAGGTCAACTGCTAGACGAATTCATTGTAGAATTTTCCAAGAGTGGTATCAGGCATAACACATCATCTTTGATCCACAACTTCAAGCAGACACCCCAAGAAACAGTGAGACTAGCAGGAAGAAGGTTCAGATAGTACCTAGAAAGATGCCCTGCTCCAGAGTTACCCACACCAGCCAAACAAGTGGCCTTGTTCTTAGATGGCTTACTGAGCACAAAGTTAAGATCATATGTGTAGTTGAAAGAGCCTAGAAGCATAGAAGAGTGTGTGCGGACCTGCATTGACATAGAAGACAACTTGGGTGAGGAGTTAGGACTATCCAAACTCTATAAAGACTCTGACAGTTCTACTAGTCATACCTCGAGAGCCTCCACTGAGATAGATGAGATAGTTGATCAGGTTGCCAAGAAGCTAGGAGTCCAAAATAGATAGATGCCAAGGGTCACCTCATTGAATCGATGTTATACTTGCGGAGGCGACCACATGGCTAACGTTTTCCCAATGCTAAACCAGAATGTAAGAGAAAGGAATGCCCCATACTGCACTATTGAAAGGAAGTACACAAACCATACGGCTCAAGATTGTCCCTACAATAGGCAGGCTGGCAGACAAAATTATCAGCAACCTTACCCACAGGGTAAGTATTAGAACCAATACCAGTAGCCATATTATAGGCCACAACAGCAATATCAGGCACCACATAGGCCCCAACCAGTCCTAGGAAACCAACCACCAGCGCCTGCCAATGTAATTCCAGTTAAGTATGCAATGGCAGAAGAGAACCTTAATAGAGCACTGGTGCTAGTGACCCCACTGATCTCAGAAAATGACTCTCATGCTCCTAGTTCAAACTACTCCCATGAAGGTAGTCTACATGCTTATTACATTGAGTCGCCTGAGCATAGTGAGATTTACTCGTATCAATATGAGGCACCACCTATGGAGCCAAATTGGGAGCCAAAATACTCAAATGTCATGTACATAAATCCTAACCCTAGGCCCCAATTGAGACAAATGAGACCACAAGCCCCTAGAGGACCATGTTTTAGGTTCAGGGCGACCATTTCATTCGTGAATGTCCCCACTCACCAACTCTGGGACAAGGACAGAACATCACAATACAAACTTTTTGTCCTGAGTGTGGTAAAGACCATCTGCCCAGAGATTGTAGTGCACCCAAGGTCACACCCATAAATGTGGTAGGCTTAGTGGTGGATTAAAGTTCAAGTAGTAGTAATGTGGCTCCTATATAGGCAGTCACTAGGGCACAAGCTTTAAAACAGGATAAGCCAGCTGAACAATCAGAATCAAGTGAATCAGGAGAGCCTAGTAAGAGGAAAACAAGAACATGGAAAGATACTAGAGAGAAGGCCAATCGCAAGTAGAATAAAAAGTTATCTGAACTAGAAGAAAGCTTGAAAGATGCAAAAAACAAAAATAGAAGACATTGAATCTCAAAACTCCTTGCATGCCGAAACTCCATCCACTTCACCTCATCCCATTCCACCACCCATTGTAAATAGACCACAACCAGGGTCTGTTCTTGCAAATCCAACCCCAAAAGGCTTGGACATGATGTTCAAGGCCTACCAGGCTCGACTTCAAGAAGGGCCAACAACTGCAAACCTAGACAAGAGTTACCCTAGAGCGGATTTAGAGCTTGAACAGATGAAAATGTGCATGAAAATGGTAGAACAAGCTCAAGCTATACTCGAGACTAGTCAAAAGTTCAACCAGACAAACTCTGTCAAACCGGATTTGCGTTTTCAGGGCTTACTAGAAAGATTAGAGCAGTTGGTAAACAAACCACAAGCTTCTTTACCTCCACAGGCTCAAACACTTATTGAGAGAGGAAGCTCACCACCAATGGGAGCTTATGTTCCTAATTCCACGGATGCTGGAATACCTCCTTCAATTCAAGAGTACTCTCAAGAGTTCTTGCGGGAAATACAAGAAGAGAAATGGGCCAAGGAGAAGGGTAATTCCCCTCCTATTCCTGAGATTGATGATCTTCATGATCAATTTCCCCAAGACATTCCATCTATTTACAGAGATGAAGCAGAACAACAACAAGAAGAAAGATTAGATTTTGAATCTAATACTTTAGAAGAGCTTCCACAATTCATAGGCCCATGGGAATCTGAATCTCTTCAGATTAGAGCTCCCACAATATTGGTAAGAAATGAAGACTCAGTGGTTCCAAGGAACACTGATGTCGTGAAGAACACTAAGGTTCAGTGTCATCTCACTGTAGAAGAGCTGCTCAAAGAAAAACCTGAGCTATGGAATCATGTGAAGGACTAGGTCCCAGAACTTGATTCTAATGTGCCAAACGGAGGCTCTAAGCAGAAAGTACTAGAGATACCTCTAGACAAAATAGGGGACATGTGTGAGGGTGAAGAAGGTAATACTTATCTTCCAATCACCTACCAAGGTTACACGACCAAGGCAATCGTAGATTCAGGTGCTGGTGTTGCTATTGGGACCACCTCCTTGTGAAAGCAATGGGGCAAACCCACATTAAGACCAACTAGAATGAAGCTTCAAATGGCGGACGGTCATTTTGAAAGACCTCCTCTAGGATTGCTAGAAGGGATAACTCTAACCACTTGTGGTGTAGAGTTTGAACACACTTTTTCTATATGTGACTTTGAGAAAAATAATGTCTATGAGATGATCCTAGGAAGACCCTTCCTACGACAATTGCAAATAGTACAGGATTGGGGAACCAAATCCTTCTACTTACAACACTTAGGGGTCACCACCAAGGTCAATTTGAAGGATTACACCTTCAGAGATGTACCACCCCTACAATGGAATCCTATCCACAAAGCGAAAGAAGATTCTATCTTTGTGCATTCAGGAAGTTCACCTGATCCATCCTGGTTGCATGAAGATACTCATTTGTGGATGTGCAAGGTCGCGGAGGAAGAGTAAAAATGCTTAAAGGCTAGAGAAGAAGGAACTTCTCCAAGAGATAGACCAATTAAAGACCCAGCCTATACACCGATGATCTTTCTAGATGAGGAATTTGAGCCTCATGGTTGGGCAAAAATCTTAGCTACCATGGACATTGCAGTAAATGAAGAACAATGGACATCTCATTGTGATGAGGAGGGGTATGATATTTTAGTGTTCATGTGTCAGCCCTTGCTAGAAGAATGTGACCCTAGTGATGTCATAGAAGAAGAAGAGAATGACGATGATCTAGAGTCCATTGTGATGGATAGTTGCTTTAACTCAGAGAAACACTATTTAGAAGATGTAGGAGTGTTTAATCAGAAAGAAGAAGAACCCCTCACAAGTATCAAAGCTATAAATTCAAAGGATGGAAGTGAGAGCAGTCAAAAGAAAAAGAAAAGAAAAGCAGTAAAACAAGAAGAGGAGGAGTCATTGTTTGAAGTACTAGAAAACTTTAAGAAATACGAAGTTGATGATCGCAAAATTTTGGTGCGAATGCCTAAGAGAGAGGCCATCATAGGAGAAGCATATGATAACAAAGAAAAGACCAAGAAGATTGTAGTGACCATTGAAGAGAACGAAGAAAGATGCACGTATATAGGAGATGACCTAAGTGCAAGAGAAGAAATGGAGCTCGTAGCTCTATTAAGGGAATATGGGGATGTGTTTGCGTGGCACTATAGAGACTTGAAGGGGGTAGATCCAAGAATATGCTCTCATACGATCCCCATGACTGCTGATGCCAAGCCCACCAAACAAAAGCTCTACACATATAATGACACTTATGCAGCTAGGATAAAAGAAGAAATTGAGAGGCTGATTGAAGCTGGATTTATCTATGAGATTGAGCATACTGAATGGGTGTCCCCCATTGTAGTGGTGCCCAAGAAGAATGGAAAGTTGCGAGTGTGTATTAACCTTAAAAATGTTAATGCCGCTACGATTAGATATAGCTATCCGCTCCCAATCACTGAACATTTATTGGAGCGTGTTGCAGGCAAGGAAGTTTATAGCTTCCTTGATGGGTTTTCGAGTTACAACCAAGTAGCCATCGCCCCCGAAGATCAACACAAAACCGCTTTTGCCACGGAGTGGGGAATCTTTGCATTCCATGTGATGCCATTTGGGCTCACCAATGCACCTGCAACATTCCAAAGGCTCATGTGCCATTTCTTCAAAGAGTTCTTGCGAAAGAGCTTGGAAGTATATGTGGATGATTTATGTGCTCATTCCCAAGAAAGAAGATTCCACATCCCTGAGCTGAGACAAATCTTCAACAAGTGTAGAGAATATCGAGTGTGTTTGAACCCAGAGAAGTGTGTTTTCATGGTTCGACAAGGTAAGATCTTAGGTCATATTGTTTCTAGGAACGGAATATCTACAGATGAGGATAAAGTAAGAGCCATAACAGAGCTTCCACGACCAAGGAATGTTAAAGAGGTACAAGCCTTTATGGGCCATTGTGGATATTACCGCAGGTTTATTCACATGTATGCGATCATAGCTAAACCTCTTTATGGTTTGTTGACAAATTTTGAGTGGAATGAAAAATGTGAAAATTCCTTCAATGAGTTGAAGAAAGGTTTGTGCACAACACCAATATTGACCACTCCTGATTGGAATAAGCCATTCCATGTCCATGTGGATGCATCCAATCATGCCATAGGATGTGTGCTAGCACAACCCACAGGTGAAGGGAATTTAGATTTGCCCATAGCATATGCTTGTAGACAACTAAATCCAGCTAAAAGAAATTATACCACAACCGAGCGAGAAGGTTTAGGCATGGTATATGCTGTGAAGAAGTTTAGACACTATTTATTGGCCAACAAGTTCAAGTTTTTCACTGATCATCAAGCTTTGTTATATTTGGTCAATAAACCTTGCAATACAAGATGCTTAGTAAGATGGTTCCTCTTACTAATGGAATATGACTTTGAAGTTGTTGTCAGAAAAGGTAAAACCCACCTTAGGGCAGATCACCTTTCTCGCATCACTTCAGGAGAGTCACTGCAAGGAATGTCTGATGACCTACGAGATGCTTATTTGCTCAATTTAGAAGTTGTCCCTAAATGGGCAAATTGGTACCAGTCCTAACCTTCGGACCCACAAATAAGAATGTGAAAACATTGCAAGAAGAAATTGTAAAATCACAAAAATATCACATATTGGTAGGAAGCATGTACAAACAAGATATAGAAGGTGTACTAGCTTGTTGTGTTGAGGATGACTAACATAGCAATTGGTTGCAACAAGCCCATGAAGGATTTCTAGGAAATCACTATTCAAAACAACGAACATTGCAGAATTTGAAACGTTTAGGAGTTTATTGGCCTAGCATGGATAAAGAAGTACATGAGTGGATAAAGAATTGTCAAGTGTGCCAAGAAAAACCTCCAGTGGAGCATGCCACTCTTTATCACATTTTGTTAGTTCCAGATTGGAGTGCTCCATTGGTAGAATTCATGAGAACAGGGACATTAACCAAAGATGCTAGCTTAGCACAAAGAAGAAGTATGGAGCAAGAGGCGCAGGACTATGCCTTCGTAGGCGACAACCTATAGCGAAGAGGAAAAGATGGTTACCTAAGACTGTGCGTTCATGCATCAGACTATTTGAAAGTCTTAGAAACTGCACAAAGTAGTGTTGCAGGTGGACATTTTGGCCATGACAGAGTAATCAAGATCATTCTTTTCTCAGGACTTTGGTGGCCAACTTTTCATATGGATGCATATACCTATGTGAAGAAATGGGACACATGCCAACGTGCACAATATCCAGTTAGAAAAGATGAGATGCCTTTGAGGCCAATGATGGGAGGACGTGCATTCTCGAAGTGGGGTATAGACTTTGTCGGTCCTATTAATCCCCCAGCTAGAAACTCCCATGGAGAGTACATTATTGTAGCCACAGACTACCTGACCAAGTGGGTAGAAGTGAAAGCCACCACAAATAATGATGTGCAGACTACGGCTAAGTTCTTATTCGAGAACATGTTCACAAGATATGGACTACCAATAGAGTTAGTGAGTGATAGAGGCACACACTTCTTGAATGAAGTCATTGAAAATCTTCTCCAAGAATTCTTGGTGATACATAAGAAGTCTGCCCCCTATCATCCACAAGCTAACGGACAAGCTGAGAGCACAAACAAGATCCTATGTAATGTCTTGACCAAGCTTATAAATAACAAACGCTCTGATTGGGATAAACAACTTCATCATGTTGCTTGGGCTTATCGAGTGGCCTATAAAATGGTACTCAACGCCACCCTATTCCAGATGGTCTTTGGACAGAATGCTGTGCTACCATTAGATTTCTTAATTCCGGCTTTAAAAGTAGCACAAGAGCATGAGTGGAATGGACATGAGTTGTCCTCTAGGATCTTTGATCTAGAACGCTTGGGTGAGATGAGGCTACGAGCGTCAACAGGTATCTATGCTGCAAAGAAAAGGCAAAAGGCATACTTTGATGCACACATCAAGGATAAGGGACTGAAAGAGGGAGATCTAATGTTGGTTTACACACTAAAACAACATGCTCGTAAGTTGGAAAAACGAGGATATGACCCATGATCATTAACAGAATTTAGAGCAGCGGTGCAGTTCAGTTGGCCACTCTAGAAGGAGATATCTTGCCAAACTATATTAGTGGATGTAGAGTCAAGCTATATCAAGAACCTATTACTGAGGATATGCTAATGAGACTCAACACTGCTAAGATGTGAAAAGATGAAGAGTTAAGGGTGAGAGAAGAAGCACAGGCAAAAGCCAGAGAGCGTATTAGGCGAAATAAGTTAAGGCGACTATGCCTAGATGTCAACTCAAAAGCCCCAAAATATCACATGGATATGTGCCAAAAATCAAGCATAACTATTTCTCAAGTCATTGACCGACGTCCCTTTGTGACCATAGAGATAGGACAAGGAAAGGGTGCAAGGACTGTGAAAGCATTGATTGACTCACGTGCAACAAGTAGTGCAGTTAGACTGTCCTACTACCAAGACCTGTAGTTGAACATCAATCCCATAGAAGCTTATCTCATAGGATTGGGAGGTGTGGAAACCCCTTGTTTGGGCGAGGTGGAACTTCCCATCTACCTTCAAGATGTTCCAATGAAAGTCAAAGTGCTAGTGTGTCAAGATGAGAACCTTACAGAACCACTTGTCTTGGGTCAAGATTGGATCTATGACCATGTAGTTAACTTAAACCTAAGAAGTCAAATTCTTCAAGTTTGGGTACAAGAACAATGCATTACATTAGAATTAGAGAACTACATACTTACAAATCCAGATGTCCCACATTCTATTAGTTCTTCGAAGACTAATCATATGGAAGAAGATGTTGTATGTGTCAAAAGCTCTATGATGTAGAAGGAGTCAATCATGGAAGAACATGTTCAAAGGCGGGAGGATCTCTCTTCTTCCCCAAAGACTCAGATAGCTAGAGTAGTTCCACCACAAAGGCAAACACAACTATTCACGACAAGTGTTATATCAAATAGAAAGACACCATTCGACAAGAAAGCAATTTCGGGTATGAAGCAGATCTGGGTATGAAAAGGAGAGAAGCCACCAACCTTGTCAACACAATTCCCACCCAGACAAGCCAACAATGTGAAGACCATAACCAAGCGACCATGACCAGGTCCACAAGAATGTCTGCGACAAATTTGGGTGCCCAAGAAATTAATTGTAGCTCAACCAGGGCGATTACACAAGTGGGTTCCCAAAGGACTCTTACATGCACATAGGCCTATGCTCTCCACCATGCATAAGGTCTCAATCAAGAAGCCCAAGAGCTATTGTGCAGGTCTATGAATACAAGGGATAACACTTGAAGCGATTCAAGAGGCAGCTAAAGCCTACCTCATCTCCATGCTTGAGGACTATAACTTGTGTGCTATCCATGCCAAGAGAGTAACCATACAACCCAAGGACATTCAGCTATCAAGAAGAATTAAAGGACATAACCCATGCCATGTGTATATTGTACCCTTTGATATGCCTACTTTGCGATGTAATACACTGATTGATAGAAAATTTTGTTTTTACCTATATTCTTTGTGTCTTTTTCTTTGTCTCTCTCACTCTCTCTATCTTTGACTCCCCACCATAAGTGTATGCAAATAAATTTTCCTTGAGTCAGTTATATATGGAATGAGTTGAACCAGCATGCATTTGCCTATTGTTTTTTGACTAGATATGTACATGTTGTACCTAATATTTCCCCACAGGTCATTTTCATGCAAAAAAAAAACCCGAGCCACAGAAACGCGCGATTCCGCCCTCCAAAGTTTTTGCAAGGCTGAATCCCATGTTTCTATGGTTGTGTTTTTTTTTTTTGCATTTTATGGCCTTGTTTATGCACCCTATCTATAGATGAGATGTTAGGTGTGTATAATACAGAGGCTAGTCACTCTAGGTAATCTTTGGCTTGCTCACACTTCAATGTATAGTTGATGCCACCCATTACCGAGAGAAATTCAATAATATCATACTATCCTACACTTTGGAGCCCATATAAACACTAAAAAAAGGAAAAAAAAGCCCCAACCACAGAAATGCGAGAATCAGCCCTACAAAGTTTTTGTAGGGCTGATTCCCGCGTTTCTGTGGCTGAGGCTTTTTTGGCCTTTTTTATGCTTTTTAAGATACCGCAGACCACAGGCACCATAGACAAAACATAGATCATGAATAAAAAAAACTTAAAATTACATACAGTTTGTGGAGACAATGGTAGGTTCAATTTATGAAGCACATTTCATACACAAGACTATACAAAATAGGAAAAACTAAAGCTTGTAATATCCAAATATTTACATCATTTCTCAGCTGCCTTCAAATTCTCTACAACTTTCTTTCTCCTTTGGAGAGATTGAGGCAACCGGTAAGTCAATACAGATCTTGATATTACATGGGGGACTTGCATTCCCAGACCCATGGCAATACCTATTTGCCCTAGTACTTTTCCTTTAAAGTTAAGTCCTAATGTAGTTACAACTAAGGATTTCCTGACCAAAATGACACAATTAGTGCCTTGGGAGATTGTACATAGACACAAAATTTTGCTAAGGGCCTTCAAGCACCAAGTCATAGTGCCCATCCGGACTGTAGTCTTTATGTATGATAACAAAATAATCCTTTGGCAACTTTTCGATGTAGTTTGCCAAGGATGAACCACTCTCGCAAGAAGCTCGATCCCCACCTGATCTTGCTGCAAACTTGTCCAGCTCAATTGCTTCCTGTTAAGAAAAAATGAGAATTCAAGCTCTTACTTTGTTAACTTAAATTATCCATTTATTTAATTTAATTACCACTTACATCATGAAGCTTGTCTTCTTCCTCCCCTCTTCTAGGGGCATCAAGATCAATGCTCGAGTACGCCATGCCACTCTACTCTACTACGGGGGATGTAGGAATTTTTTGCTTCATTATCCTCTCCCGCACTGTGCTGAACTCCTCCTCCGTAGTATAATTGTTGTCATCTTTTGAGATATGTGCACACACCATTGCTATGTTGTCTACCACATACTCTACAAGTGGGATGACCTTCTTTTCAAGTATGTCAGATGTGGTCAAGCGGAACATTTGACATTGTGGAGAAAATACTGAAGCATTCATCTAGATGTAGATCGAATGCCTTCTCAATATCATGAAGAAAAATAAATTCCTCTCCATCCACAACGATGATGGAGAGATATTCAAGGTCCACCTCTGGTAATGTGGGCTCAGAGAGGTTGAGATTTGAAGGGGGGCCTCCTCCATGCTTGATTGCTCACGTAGTTTGTCCCCACCAAGGAAGTCTTGGTGGATTGTAATGCTTTCTTTTGCAAAATTTAGGCCTCTGGTTGAGGCTCATTCTTCTCCTCAACAAAACCCCTAGTGACAAGGTTGGGGAGTTCAATAGGTGTAGGTTCGGGCTCGTCATTGATAAAATATGTTTTTGCAATGTAGGAAAGGTACTTTGTACCCATCCTCTTCTTTTTGTTAAGTTTCTTTACTAATGGCACTCTAATAAGTGCCCTACATTTTCAGCAATTGCCATGAAGCACTTAAGCGCTTCATGAAGGCTTCATCGCCTTTGTTTATGTAGAGTAAAAGGTACAATGAAGTACTATGTTTCAAGTATTGAAATCCTATGCCAGTTGCACCAATTGTACAGAGGTATCTATCCCCTTTGGTGCATCCTTCTACAAGTCCCCAATTTTCACCTAGTAAACTCTCTACGTGCTCATACGTGATATCTTTTAAGATGAACACTGTTGAAGTCTCTAGAATTGTGAATACCTGAAATAAATGCACAAAACAATGAACAAAACACACCAATGTAATCCTATAGATCTTGAAACTCTTGTAAATTTCAAAGAGTTGTGTATATCCATCACCATCTTATGCTTCAAAGATGTTAATGTCCATATATCAGGTTGTGGCCACTTGAGCTTTAAAAGAGAATCTACCTTAATCATCTCTAACCTTCCAAAATCATTTGTATGAAGAGGGTACAACATATATATGTGTGTAAAAGAAAACTCTCTCACGTAATAGCTGAGTAGGATGGTCTTGTGGAAAGAGTATCAACCCAACATCTACATGCAATGCTTGGAAAGTACCTGTAAGACTATGAAGTGGTTGTTCTTCCACCAAGGTAGAAGGAAATATGTCTACAACAAAAAACTACGCAACTTGCAAAAGTCAATGAGTAATACTTACAATTGATAGGATATCTCATTTTGTTTGAGTTTTCCAATTTCATGCTTGACATTGTGAAAACCTGTTGTACAATGGAAACAATTTCACCATTTTTGAGCTTTTTGAAGCCTAATAACTTCCCTTTCCAATGAAGATCCAAGTTTCCACGATCTCTTACACGGTAAGGACCAACACCAGAGGGTTGAATGTACACCCATGCACATTTGCAGAACTCATGTCCTAACCAAATTCCTTCTATAGCCTTGATATTATGATAGTTTATCACGATAATCTCATCTTTTGGATGTCTATGAGATTTAGGTTTCTCCATTGGAGTTCAGGCTATGGAAGTGACAATAGGAATTCAAAGAAGAAGATGCATAGAGAAAGAAATGGAGAAGCAAGCTGCAATGGTGTGCTAGGGAGAGAAAGTAGTGGAAAGAGATGACTTTTTGGGACTTGGGTATAAAAATGTGAGATTTTGGAGGAAGAAAGTTGTATTTTAAGTTAATTTTGAAAAAGTCACTTTTTTAAGGTCAATTCATGCACATATTTTGATTTAGGACTCAAAAATAACATTTTTGATCCTAAAAGTGATTGGGGGACCATTAAATGGTGTAATGATGAGTTTTGTAACTTTTTGAAAATTTTGAATTTTTAAGCCCAAGTAAGTTACGAGATTCCTTTCTCTCTCTAGAGGCAAAACCTGAACATAAAGGAATCTTGTCCCCTCATCCCCCTTCAACCTAGTGATTTATAGGCTATAGACTGTGTCCACCACCCTCCTCTCATTGGTCCATCACTAATCGCTCCTTAATCCAAAAGGCCCATGCAGGGTTCATTTTTTTCATTAATGAGAGGTGTCACCATCAAATAGAGCTGCTTCGTTTTTGTTTATTGATCACCAGAAACTCCCAAGAAAGGTGAACTCTAGTTGCCCTATACCAACAACTCAAAAATTAGGGAAAACAATTTCAAAAAATTCAAAAACTGTAATTTTGCCATTTCTATTGAACCATCGCAATGGTCTATCAAGATTGTGTTGATCATGCACCATCACAACGGTCTTACCCAATCTTGATGATGTGGCACCATGGCGATGGCGTGGCATCTTGTCGTGATGGTCTTAAGTGGATGTGATGGTCCATCATCATTGCAATGGCATGAGCCAATCGTGATGGCCCAGAATCATCACGATGGCTTGAGCGAATCATGATGGCGTAATCTCTCATCATGATGGCTTGAGCCAATCACAATGGTCAATGGTCATCGTGATGGCTTGAGCTAATCACGATGGTCAATGGGCACAATGTTCTGAAGGCATCATGATGATATGAACCAATCATGATGGCGTGGTCGAGTGGTCATCGTGATGGTATGATAAATTATCATGATGGCTTGAGCCAATCACAAAGGTCAGAGGTCATCGAGATAGGTTGATCCAATCGTGATGGTCTGGTATCATCACGATGGCTTGAGTTAATCATGATGGTGATGCATCATCGTGATGGCTTGAGCCAATCACGATGTTGATGCATCATCATGATGACTTGAGCCAATCAGGATGGTTCACAAAAGTACAATTTCTTTGGATGCAACTACGTAGCTCTTAGTGCACCTAGATGTTCTACACCCTCAACATGATATATTAAAAAAAACACGAACTTCTCAGACCATCACAAAGTTCTGAAGCATTCGACAAAGATGAAGAACAGATGTAGATGAAGTGTGGTAGCATTGTATTGAATCCTACAAATAAAACTCACAAGCACACACAAACACACTCTCTCACTTGCTTTCTCTCTCTTTCTCTCTCTCTCTCTCTCTCTCTTTCTCTCTCTCTCCCTCTCTCTTGCTCTTCTCAGGGGAGCACTAGATTGTGCTCTCTGACTACAGTAGACAAGATTTCCGAAATACACTTATGATTACAAGAACACCCATGAGGAATATGATACAAGAATATGTGACTGATACAAGATGTCCCACAACCCGGGACCAATAGGTATGGAAAACTGGACTACAGATGATACAGGAGATCCCACAACCCGAGATCGTAAGTATGAGACAAGATATTTGGATTACAAGAACTCCCTTCTGGGAGATGAACTGGATACACGAAAGAACTCGACAGGATCTCGTACTACGAGATTACAAGGGGACAAGATAGGATGTCCAAGAACTAGACTAGAACAAGGAACAAGACAAGAACTAGAACTGGAACTTGAAGAGTACTTACTTGGCAGTCACGACTCCTTGAGCTCCCAAGACTGGTATTGGCAAGACTGATTATGAATGTGGCCAACCCCTCCTTATATAGGTTTTCAAGGGCGGTTCCCAAGGGCGGTTGCAACTTGATGATGTCATCATGATGTCATCGACTCGAAGCATGAGCTCTGGATATCTGAATCAGGCAAGTAGACAGTCGATCTTAGGGTTTTGCACGTTCCGGACGCAATGGAGGCATTGGTTTCTCCTAATTCTGAACCAATCATGAGATACACGGTTCACATGGAATCTAAGGTTCATGATGGTTTCCTTTGTCCATGACATCACCTCCCCCTCAAGCGACGAGTTCCACGAGGAGTGGTCATGTTATCTAGTCTCGGCTTCGTTGGATTTCTCTTATGGAATTCTTGAACCTTGATTGGTGCTCTTTGAAGGTTTTCTACAGGTTCCCAAGTACAATCACTGATGTCATACCCTTTCCAATGAATAAGGTATTCCAATCTTCCTTGGGATATTCTGGAATCTAGGACATGCTCGACTTCAAATTCTTCATGATCATCAATTTCGATAGGTGGTGAAGGACTAGGTCTCTCCCCCCTCAATGGTGAAATCTGATATGGTTCCAATATGGATACATGGAAAACTGGATGTATTCTCGCAGTACTTGGTAGCTGGAGCTTGAAGGTGACTGGATTAATCTTGGCTAAGATGGTAAATGGACCAAATCATTGATGATCTAACTTTGCACAAGGTCTTGAGGTTTGCAAATTGTTTCTGAGTAACCATACTTTATCCCCAATTTGATGGGATGGATTCTGGACACGATGTTGATCTGCATAGTACTTATATTGTTCTTGAGCTTTATGGATCTCTTCCTTGAGTTCTTTGTGAATGTCCATCAGGTACTGGGCCTTGTCTCTAGCAGTTGGGTTCTTTACATGATTTGAGAGTTGTATATCTATCCTTGGATGTTGTCCATAATTTGCAAAGAAGGGAGTCTGCTTGGTAGATGCATGAACACTATTGTTATAAGCAAACTCTGCAAAGGGTAAAAGTTCAAACCAATCATTTTGATGATAGTTGTTAGTGCAATGGAGATATTGCTCCAGGACTTGATTCACCCGTTCTATTTGTCCATCAATCTGTGGATGATTTGCCATAGATAGTTTAACTTGAACACCAAGGAGCTTGCAAAGACTGTTCCAAAAGCAGGATATGAATTGTGGACCTCGATCACTGACAATGTCATTAGGAAATCCATGAAGCCTAAATATATACCTGAGAAAAAGTCTAGCAGTGGCTGCACCTGTGATTGCCTTGGTAGTTGGAATGAAGTGTGCCATCTTTGTAAATCTATCCACAATAACAAGAATGGCATCATACTTATCTGACTTTGGTAGATCTGTGATGAAATCCATAGACAATGAAGCCCATGGCCTTTCTGGAATAGGTAGAGGTTGCAAGAGTCCGTGAGGTTTATGTCGGGGTACCTTAGATCTATTTCAAGTATCACAGGTTCGAATGTATTCTTTGACTTCCTTCCACATCTGAGGCCACCAAAAGTCCCTTGATATGAGTTCTATTGTTTTATTCACTCCAAAATGTCCTGCTGCAAGGTTGTCATGGCGTTCTTGAAGTACTTGGATCCTAGGTTTTCCTGGAGGGACATACAATAGGTTCTTATAGAGTAGTAACCCATCTTTTTCCTGAAATTCGTTTACTTCTTGGAATTTTCCTTCTTGAGCTTTCTGCTTAACGTTACAAAACAATTCATCCTATGGTAGATTCTCACGGATCAACTGATTCAAGGCTGAATCTTCATGATGTCTTAAAGAGATAGCTGCTAACTGGAGATGCTCAGGCTTGAGTAACACACTCTCTTGTTGATCAAAGGCCTCTTCACCCTTCTTTGGTGCAAGGTAAGATCTTCTAGACAGGGCATCTGATTGACATTGATGACTTCCTGGACGGTATGTGATGACAAATTTGAATCTAGATAAAAAGTTACTCCATCGAGATTGCCTTCTATTGAGAATCCGGGTCGTCATAAAATACTCTAGGTTCTTGTGATCTGAATACACAATGACTTTATGAGCTGCTCCTTCTAGATGGTGACGCCAGGTATCAAACGCGTCTACTATGGCAAGAAGTTCTTTATCATGAATTTCATAATTAATTTTTGGAGGGGAAAGCTTCCTTGAATGATATGCAATTGGATGTAGGTGTCCATCATCTCCATATTGGGAAAGAATGGCGCCTAGAGCAAAGTCTGATGCATCTATTTCAAGGAAGAAGGGCTTACTGGAATCAGGATGAACTAGATTTGGAGCAGTAGTAAATGCCGATTTCAAGGTTTGAAAGGCTTTTTCTGCTTCTTTGGTCCATGAGAATTTGGAGTTCCCTGTAAGCTAGGTAAGAGGTGTCACTATCTTGGAGTAATCTCTGATGAATATCCTGTAGAAATTGGCAAACCCCAAAAAACATTGTACATCTCGAACACATGAAGGTGGTTGCCAATCAAGGATTGTCTCAATCTTCCTAGGGTCCATAAAAATTCCTTTATCTGATACAATGTACCGTAAAAATTCCACTTCTATCTTATGGAAAGAGCACTTCTCCAATTTTGCATACAATCCTTTTTCTCTTAGTTTCTCTAGTACTATCTTTACATGACATTCATGATCCTCTAGATTTTTGGAAAATATCAAGATATCGTCAAGGTATATTACAACAAAATCATCTAGATATTCTCGAAAGATATCATTCATCATATGTTGGAAGACAGCTAGAGCATTTGTGAGACCAAATGGCATAACTACATATTCAAAATGGCCATACCTTGTCCGAAATGCTGTCTTCCATTCGTCTCCTTCTCTGATCCTGACAAGGTTGTAAGCTCCTCGAAGGTCAATCTTCGTGAAGAATTTTGCTTTTCCAAGGCATTCCAAGAGCTCGGATATGAGTGGTAGAGGGTATCTGTTCTTTATAGTAACTTTATTCAATCCACGATAGTCTACACACATCCAGAGTGTTCCATCCTTCTTCTTTACAAATAAAATAGGAGCTCCTGCTGGAGACTTTGAGTGTTTGATAAACCCCTTCGCTAGATTCTCATCAATGTTCTTGTGTAGTTCGGTAAGTTCCTCTGTATAGATTGGTCCAAAGGGCGGTTGTGCTCCCTCTTGAAGTTCTATGGCACAATCATAGGGTCTATGCTCTAGAAGGATGTCTGCATTCTTCTTTTCAAAAACATCTTCAAAGCCTTTGTACTGATTTGGTAGCTGCACTGGATCATCTTTCTTGGATTCTTGAGCTGGTATGGCATAGATCATATATGTGAGTTCATTCCTTATTGCATGTATGAAGGTTTTGGCTTCGACATATGTTGGGTTTTTCTGGATAACTGGAGGGGTGATTTTATTATTCTCCCAATTAATTTCTGGATTATGTTTCTTTAACCACGGCATTCCGATGATAACCATATTTACTGGACTCGATATTACATTGAAACATATGTGTGAATCATGGTCACCAAGTTGTACTCTTAGTGGTATGGTTTCCATGGTTATATTCCCCGATGCTAGAGGCCATCCATCTATTACTTCAGCTACTACTCGTCTGTTCTTCCGAAGTACTGGAATTTCATGTTTCTTAACGAGTCCTTCATCAATGAAACATGAGGACGCTCCTGAATCTACCATAGCTATAAGGGAAAGGGTCTTCTTAGACATGATTAACTTGGCAGGGGCAAGACATGTTTCTACGGGTGTGGATGGAATTATGAGACTCTTGCTTATATCACAGTCCGGCTGTATGGTCTCTTTTACAACTGGACTTCCTCGTTTCCCTGCTCTACAAGGGTGGCTGCGACTTTGGAGTTTGTTCTCTTGTTGGGACAATTAACTGCAATGTGGCCAGGGTTTCCACAATATAGACATAGCTTGTTATCCCTCCTTCTTTGTTTCTCTTGTGGTGTTAGAGGATGGAACCTAGCTACATCTATCTGCATAGGTTCGAGCATAGACTCATCTCTAGGAATAGGCTGGAAAGGTTTCCATTGGCGAGGTCTTCCTTCTACTTGTTTTTCTTGTTTCCTTTCAAAAAGGTGGTTATCACATTGAATGGCTTGGTTTATGTATTCATTCAATGTCTTCACCTCTGGCATCGTGAGTAAAAGGTCCTTCACATCATCCTTTAAGCCCCATCTAAACTGGCTTATAATCTTCGTGCCAAGTGAGGTCACATATCAAATGCCTAAATTCTGATGCGTAGGTAGAGGCAGGGCGGTTACCTTGACATAGCTTCTGAAGTTTTGTTTCTTCCACTCGACTCGTATCTGCATCTCCAAATGTGGCGATGAGCTCTCTAAGAAACCCCTCATAGTCATGAAGTACGGCCATATCCTTCTCCAATATTGGGGCAAACCATGATAATGCTTGACCGTAGAGCAAGGTTCCAATAAAACCGACCTTGGATGCATCATCAGGGTATCTATCAGGTTGCATATGGATGTACAATTTGACTTGTTGCAAGAATCCCCGGAACTTTGTGCGATCACCATCGAACTTTTCTGGCATGCAGATCTTAGGTTCCCTCATGAAGGATGTACTGGGTCGTTGATTTACTTGCATACTCCCTTGATTTGTCTGCAGACTCCCGATTCGTTCTTGTAAACTTGGAGGAGTGCACCTACATGCCCTTGGTGTCCCATCTCGATTTGTGTCTGTCAATGAGTAAGGTCTTCGACTTGTTGTTGGAGACTCTGAAGTGATTCTATAATCTGCTCATAAGAATTCTCCATGATGACTGCTCTTCGATGGAAGCTAGTCTTGCCAAAATGTCAAGGGAGCACTAGATTGTGCTCTCTGACTACAGTAGACAAGATTTCCGAAATACACTTATGATTACAAGAACACCCACGTAGGGAAAATGATACAAGAATATGTGACTAATACAAGATGTCCCACAACCCGGGACCAATAGGTATGGAAAACTGGACTACAGATGATACAGGACATCCCACAACCCGGGATCGTAAGTATGAGACAAGATATCTGGATTACAAGAACTCCCTTCTGGGAGATGAACTGGATACACGAAAGAACTCGACACGATCTCGTACTACGAGATTACAAGGGGACAAGATAGGATGTCCAAGAACTAGACTAGAACAAGAAACAAGACAAGAACTAGAACTGGAACTTGAAGAGTACTTACTTGGCGGTCACGACTCCTTGAGCTCCGAAGACTAGTATTGGCAAGACTGATTATGAATGTGTCCAACCCCTCCTTATATAGATTTTCAAGGGCGGTTGCAACTTGATGATGTCATCATGATGTCATCGACTCGAAGCATGAGCTCTAGATATCCGAATCAGGCAAGTAGAGAGTCGATCTTAGGATTTTGGCACGTTCCAGACGCAATGGAGGCATTGGTTTCTCCTAATTCTGAACCAATAATGAGATACACAGTTCACATGGAATCTAAGGTTTAGGATGGTTTCCTTTGTCCATGACAACTCTCTCACAAATGAGGGAAATGAGAAGAGAAGGGTGGATATGGTGAACTTTGGTGAATTTTAGCGATGTAGGGAGAAGATGTGAGGGTGAAGGGTGAGTGTAGGGCAAGTGAAAGAAGATGAAAACAACACAAAAATGACAACAAAATAGTAATTAATTACCTTCCAATGCTAATCTCCAAACACGCTTACCATCACACATTTGTCATAGAGCTCATAGCTGCCAACGATGCCAAATTTGGTGTTGTTCTAGACAATGGAAAGTACCACATTAAGAATCTCCACCTCCTTAATTGTCAATCCAAGGAAGAGGTAGGGTGATATGAATATCATGAACGAGTGATGTGCACGAAGGTGAAGGGTCTCAAACAAGCTCCACATGCATGGTATGACAAAATCCATAAGCACTTGATTGCTCTTGGCATCACATGTAGTACAATTGAAAGCACACTCTATGTATGCAAAGATGGGGCTGATCTTACAATGCTTGTTCTTTATCTTGATGACATACTCTTGAATGGGTCATGTGATGCAAAACTTGACATTCTTATGGCTGATTTCTAGCATAATTTTGATGTCACTTATCTTGGTCTTTTGAGCTACTATCTTGGCATTCAATTTGTATCCATTGAGGGGGGAATTGTTATGGATCAAGCAAAGTATGTTGAAAAACTACTTTAGCATTTTGATTTTGAGGATTGCAAGCCAATTTCCACACTAGTTGAGACAGGATTTAGGTTCTCAATTGCAGATTCTAGTGATGCATTTGACACTTCACTTTATTATCAAGTTGTGGGATGTCTTATATATGCATGCGACACAAGGCCGAATATATAGTATGCAGTTTCCTAGTTTATTTGATTCATGCATAGCCCTGGCAGTAAGCATTGGCAAGCAGTGAAACGTGTGTTTAGATATCTCAAAGGCACTTTGAGTTTATGTTTCTTTTATGGAAGAGATATTCAACCATGCTTTCATGATTTTAAAGATAGTCATTGGGTTGGTTGTTATGATACTTGCATGTCCACTAGTGGTACTTGATGTTTCCTTGGAGACTCATGCATATCTTGGCTGAGTAAGAAGTAACCTACAATGGCGACATCGAGTTATGAAGATGAATACAGGGTAGTTTTCATAGATATAATGGAGTGTATATGGCTCAGATGCCTATTGATGGATCTTTTCATGGAGATTGATGCTAGTACATATATTCCTCGTGATAGTTAGAGTGCATTGGATTTTGCACGAAACCGAGTGTTTCATGCATGGGAGATATTGAGGTGCATTATCTCTATCTGAGAGATTTTCTTCATGGAGGAGATAATGATTTGGTATATGTGCTTGCACAAGTTAATGTGGCAGACATATTCACCAAAGCTTTTCCACAGGAAGAGTTAGAATCTTTTCACAAAGGTTTAGGCTTATTACCTTGTGGGGCTGATCTGTCACTCCCTATACATGTTCACGTCATTTTCTCTAGAAGGGTTTGTTACGCCTATTTGTTCCTCGAGTTCTTTGATGTGAACCTTTTCCCTATACATGGACACTTTTTACTCAAGTGCTGGCTAGAGGTTTTTTCCCCATGTTACCACATACATGATTCACTCATATGTGGTGATACCTTGTATTTAGGATATTATTCAGCTCTTACTTTAGTTCGTATCATTATCAATAGAGAGAGCTATTCCAACCATCCTTCTTCTCTCGGTATCTTGCTACATTTGTGCTACATGTGCGTGCTTCTTGTGTCTCTCACACTTCTACATACACCCAATACAAGAAGCTCAATGTAATTTACTTCAAAGCTTTTGGATCCCCAGCGTATGTTTGCATTGAGAAGAAGAATCATGGTAAGCTTGATCTAAAAACCATTAAAGCTATCTTTATTGGTTATGCAATTTAAAGCAAAGGATACAGATCCTATGTCCCAGATATAGGTGATATCCTAATCTCATGCAATGCGTATATTGCAAAAAGTTAGATTTATGATAAGAAGGAAGAAATTCTAGATCTCATAAAAGCAGATGACTATGCATTTTTCAGAAGGAGTTTGGATTCTTACATTCACCCATACAATGGGGGTGATGAAACTTCTCAAACCCTAAAAGATGTAGGTGAAGTGAGAATTTCATTGCCTATATGAGCACCTAGTCCATCATTAGTAGGTCTTGGAGTTCCAACTTATGAAAGTTGGAGAAGGTTCTAGAATTCCAGACGAAAGAGATATTGAAGAACCAGAAAGGATACCACCACTTTTCAAAGATACACCAAAGTGGTTATATCAAACCCGGAAGGAAAATGGTATAAAGGAATACATTGCGAGAACCAAAAGTCACACTAGGAAGACAACAAAAAGACCAGGTAAAATTTTTAGCTCTTATTTCAAATAAGAATGAACTAGCTAGTGTTCTCGATGCACTACAAAGTCATATGATTAGTCCCAAAGA
Source organism: Ceratopteris richardii (assembly GCA_020310875.1). NCBI lineage: Eukaryota > Viridiplantae > Streptophyta > Polypodiopsida > Polypodiales > Pteridaceae > Ceratopteris > Ceratopteris richardii. The sequence continues at coordinate 9,425,775 of CM035412.1, forward strand.
TTCATATCTTTAGTTGTTTAAAGGAAAACTTAAGCATACATTTGATGTAGATGATGGGTATTTTATAGTATTATCTTGGGATTGATTTGAAGTACAAAGATGAGTAAGAAATACATTAGAAAGATTTGAGATGAAAGATTCCAAGCCTATGAAGACACCTATGGATGTCAATGTGTCATTACAATCGGAAGTAGATTCAAAACCATTTGATGCTACATTATATAGTCAAGTCATTGGTTGCTTGATATATCTATGTAATACATGTTCAGACATTTAGTTTGTGGTTTTTCAAGTATCCATGTTCATGCACATCCGCTAAAAGATCATTGGAAAGAAGTTAAGAGATTTTTTAGATATTTTAAGGGAACTTCCAATTATGCTATGGTATTTATGAAGTCTTCATATTTAGTACTTAAAGATTTTCAGAATTTGATTGGTGAAGTTATAAAAGCTCAAGAAGAAACACAAGTGGCTATCGTTTTATCTAGGAGATTGTCTTATCTCTTGGTTGTCCAAGAAAAAACCTATAGTTGCTACATCTTCAAGTGAAGAAAAATACAAGGCAGCCTTTATAGTGACAGTTGAATCACTTTGGTTACAGATGATTGTGAGTTAACTTAGTGTTCATGTTCATCTTCTAGATCAAATATTTTCAAACAATGAGAGTTTTATTGCTATTGCAAAGAACCCTGTTCATCATGCTAGGAAAAACCATATCGAGTTTCATTACCATTATATTCAGGAATAGGTATCTAAAAAGCACATTGAGCTAGTCTACATACCTATAAGTGAAAATGTTGTAGATATTGTTACCAAAGCATTGATGAGGGAGAGTCCAAGGAAGTTTTGCAGGTTATTAAACCTTATACCATTTTGACATTGAAGGGGGGACTGTTGAAAGCAATGTCAAATAGGTCCAAAACCTTCATATAGAATAGCATATGTAGTATTCTTTATAGATCTCTCTATAGAAAAAATCACCGTGCGCATTGGTTAAGAGAAAAGTTTCTAAAATAACTTGCCTGGGCTTGATTCCTGGTGGAGGCAGAAGTGGGTAATATGCAATTTTTTCGAAACCTTTTTTTGTAATGCTTTTCAGTGGTGATGCTGATTTGATGAATATCATAGATTTTATTTAGCTTTTAGAGACTGATTTTTGGATCAGGAACATTACTATTTAAGAAGAGCTAATCTATTCTTTAAATCATCTTCTCAAGGGGATCTCTCAAGTGCTCAACACAAGGAGGAGATCTTGGATGCCCTCTTGGATGGAGAGTTGCTACACTCTTGGAGGAGGTCTACTCTACATCTAGAGACATGTGGAGGAGTTTGTGTCAGTAACATGTTGTGAGGAACAAGTATACATCTATCCTCACTTGTTCATTCACTAGTTTCTGATTTAGATAGTCAAAAATCGAGTGTGCTATAAAATAGTTCTAAATTGTTCATATGCTCCATATTCTGGCGCACACACATACACACACACACACACTTCATACCTCTTGAGCACACACTTTCTTGTATCTAGGTCCTAGTTTTGTGTAGATTCAGATATTATCAGTTTGAATCATACTCACACATTGTAATTTGACATTGGAATATAAATTAGTGTAGGTGACCTTTCTAGCATACTGTACAACTTGAAAACTTTTCTATTCTCTATCAATCTCTCACTCATCTCTTTTTGAGTCTTAAGGTGTGTATGCTAAGGTTCATGTGTTGGAAGATCCTGTAAAGCTGTGATTATTGTTATTGTGGCCCATCCCACTTCGAACATAGTAAAAGTTGTCAGAGTCTTTAAATAGACTTCTTAGAGCCTCATCATGAATTTGAAAGACTCTTTACAAACCATTTGAATTCAAATCTCACACAATATTTGTTTGTTGTAACTAGATCCCTTTTCATATCATCTAGAAATTAAAGTCTTCATATTCATATTTGATTTTAAGTGTTGGTTGTATACCAACCTTTTAGCTCGTGGCTTTATGGCTTCTAAGTTCAACCTCAAATGAGAGTAAAGATCTTAATCCATAAACGATCATGAATTGTTACTGTAAGGAGATGGAAGGGTAGATAGAGATGAGCTGGTGTTGCACACGATTTTCTCTACATCTGCCAAGTTAGCTCCAGGGATGCTTGGTAGAATTCTTTGGTTTCACAGTAATGCATCTAGACCCACTATGTACTTTGGAATATCATCTCCAAATGTTTGCATCAAAACAAATGATCTGGATGTACTAGAATTGTGAGAGAACCTTCTATTTTGGGAATAGAAGTACTCACTGTTTTGCTCAGAGCTCACAATCTCGTATGAATTGACTCATGAGTTTTTGCACACATCTAATTCATGTATAGCTAACTAATATAAGTTATTTCATGAATTTTGATGCACTATACACTGAGAAATAAGTTTAGCAATTCAAGGGGCTCATCCTAACATTTCAAGAGCATGAAGATATGCAAACACACTCAACTTTCTCACTTCATATATCAAGATTGGCTGAACCAAAAATAATGAAAATTTTGTAGGTCTATATTAGATACTTCACTCTAACTGTATCAAGTTAAAGTGTAACAAATGATCAACTACACACAAAGAAATTGTTTTTGCAAGATCACTAAAATAATGAGGATATGAGAGAGAATAGTAGATAGAAATGATCATGAAGAAATTTTTCAAATTATGTATGCTAATGAAAATATAATACACGAGAAATGTAGAGGGATACTGATAGATGAGTGGAGCTCAATGTATGCTCAATGATGTAGCTCCAATCCTCTAAAAAATGGCTCATATGCCCCGCATCCAGATCATCTCTACTTATACTCATTGAACAAATTTGAATTTTGAATTTCTCACACCTAACAGTGTTCCTACACTTTAGGGATGATTGATTTAATTCTTCCTGCCAACCAAGCCACGGGTTCAACTCCCTAAATTTAGAAGATTACTTGCTTCTTTTTTATGCTTTTACACTTTATCAAGGTAAGTACTTCTAAATTTACAAGGAGATGTTCATATGTGATCCTTTTGTGAGTTGAAGAAGTATAAGGTGTAGTCCTGAATATTTGGCCAAGCACTTGGGCTTGCCAAAGGTACTAATAGCTCCCCCTCAAGCTTAAGATGCTTGAGTCTTCAATACTTCATAATTTCCTACAAACCAGTTATAGATTTAGACCTATTCAATTTGCTTCCATCCAAGGTTCTAATTGTTCCCATCTTTGCAACCGGACTGAAAGTCTCTTCATACTCGATGCCCTGAGTATGCTTGAATCCTTTTGCTACTAGTCTAGCTTTATGCCTAGCTAGAGAACCATCATCATTTCTCTTTATTTTAAACACCCATTTATTTGGAACAATCTTCATACCTTTAGCCTTTGGAACTAGCTCCCATGTGTGATTATCCTTGAGAGCTTTTATCTCTTCTTCCATAGCTTGCTGCCATTCTGTTTGTGCACATGCTTCTTCATATGCATCTCGTTCTTTGTCTTTGACCACCTGTGTCATATATGCAAACTGCTTTGCAATAAAACTATCATAGCTCAACCTTTGAATCGGATGCCTTGTTCTCGAAGACCTCCTTTCATTTCCTTTTGAATATTGCTTCTTCAAACGGTTCAACTTTACCTTTGGTGTAATCATCTCTTCATACTCTTCTTCACTTGCATTTGAATCACTTTTTTGGGCAGCACTTTCAGCTTCAAATCTTTCATAACCTCATGTTGGTGATGAGGAATGACTCCTTAGTCTCCCCTTCCATATTGAGCTTTCTCCATGTGATGTAGAAGCTTTTGGACCTGACATTTGAGTGCTTGTTTGTTGAGATTCTTCTTATATAGCACCTCCATCATCTTCATAATCTTCTTCAAGAATTTTTTTTCCCCTTTGTCTCCAAACCATGGTTTTAGCTCATCAAATACCACATCTTGTGAGACTCCTAGCTCCTTTGTCATGGGATTGTAGCAACTGGATCCTTTTTGTTCCGATGAATATCCAATGAGAATACATTTTTCTGACTTTGGCTCCATCTTTGTCCTTAGTTCTTAAGAAATGTGAACATAACACATACATCCAAAAACTTTGAGATGTGTAAGATTAGGTTTCTTACCGGAATAAACCTCCTCCGGAGTCAAATATGCACTCCAGTAGTTGTGCACTTGTTCATCACATAAACATCCGTACCAGTTGCTTCAACTCAATAATTTAGTGGCACATTCATCTTCTTGAGCATGCATCTTGCAACTTCTGTGATATGTCTATTTTTCCTTTCAGTTATTCCATTTTGTACAGGTGTGTACCTACTTGTAAGTTGTCGCTTGATGCCATTTTCATAAAGAAAATCTGAAAATTCTTTGGAGAAATATTCTCCTCCTCCATTAGACCTCAAGGTCTTTATGTAGCATCCTGTTTCCTTTTCTACCTATGCTTTAAATCTCTTGAACATGGAGAACACATCTGATTTTCATTTTATGCATAACATCCGTACTTTTCTTGAATGATCATCAATAAAAGTGACAAAATATCTATTACCAGCCATCGATGGTTGTTGTGATGGTCCCCATACATCTGTGTGTATCAAGTCGAGGACATTCCTTGCCAAATAGTTGCTCTTCTTGAATGGTTGTTGAGTTTGCTTTCCTAGTTGGCATGCTTCACAAAAATCATGTAGTCCACCATCATTGAAACTTGGAAGACCTCTGACCACTTCATGGTTGCTCATGTTGTTGAGCTTGTGAATGTTGATTTGTCCAAACCTTTTGTGCCACAAGTCAATTTCAGTAATCCTCTTGTTTCCAAAGTGAATATACATGACCTTTCAATGTGGTTGTTGAATGCCCAAAGTGAACATCGTACCTTCTTTCTTTCCTTGAGCAACGACCTTGAATCCTCCTTTTGCATTCTTTATAAATAAAACTTTTTCATTGAAGATAATATGATATGCTTTCTCTATCCAACATGCTCAATTGTGAGTTGAGTTTTATCACCGGTCTCCACACATCCTTTTCCACTTGGAGCTTCTAGATTTGTGAATAAATCTTGTTGGCATGTCATATGATTGCTGTAACCTGAATCTAGAAACCATTTTTGATAATCACTTCTCGGGCTATTGTACTCATGCTTCATGGCAAGAATGGTTTGTTTGTCTCCTTGATTTGATGTACTTGCATAGTTATTTTGGCTCCTTTGGTTGCCTCCATTCAACCTTCCATTCTTTTGCCAACAATCATTTGCATAATGTCCTACTTTACCACAATGATAACATGTTATAACTTTATGAGGATTGTATGAACCTCGACCTCTTTCTCTATGTCTTCCTCGACCTCTTCCATATGTGTTGTCATTTGAGTTGTCCTTGTTGCCCTCCGAGTTGTGTTGGCTGGAATTTGTGTTGTTGTAGCTTCTTCCTCTTCCTCGTGAGCTTCCTCTTGAGTTTCTTCCTCTAGCTCGACCTGCATCTAACATTTGGCTATGGCTGTCCTTACCTTTGTTGCCTTCTCCTTGTTGAGGAGCCTCTTTAGCCACAAGATTTGGTATAATCTTGTCGAATGTTGGTAGAGGTATAATCTTGTCGAATGTTCTAGCACTCTGTCTTGACTTTACAATTCTCCCCCTTGATTTGTAGCTTTTCCTTTGCTTTACTTCAGTTCCAATGCTTTTTGTCTTCAAACTCCAATGCTTTCATACCAATTGTTGGAGAATTCCTCTCCTATTTGAAGTGGAAAGTGTAGAAGACCTTCTTAGGATCAAGACTTTTACCTATAGCTGAACTTTAAATGAAAAATAATATCAATTAAAGATTTCAATGGAGATGAAACTTTGGTCACTCAAACTAGACACTAATAGCTTTCAAATGAGCTATCAAACATGCAATTTGGAGTAGTTTTGGTTTGGCAACTCTTTGCCTCAAAACAGGTTGCATGTCCACTCTGCAAGTTATGGCTAGGACAAAGAAGACAGCAAGGAAGTTGTACCCTCAGGATCAAGAGCAAAATGGTCAGAATCAAGATGAAAAGGGACCTTCTCTCTAGACGAATACTCAAGGCCTTAATACATCAGAGAAGTCTTAAAAAAAAAAGGTTCCATTACCATGTTAAGTCTTTGAGGGAGATAAGAAGGGCTCAAATGTCTGTGGGACTCTTGATGCCCAAACTTCCTTTCATGAGACTTGTCAAGAAAATTTCAGCCAATCTCTGTTCCATGATGAAGACCACGTCCTTCATAAATGTGAAGTGGCAAATGCAAGCTCTTCTATGCTTGCAAGAAGATGCAGAAGACTTTGCAATCGACTTCATGAATGATGCTTACTTGTGTGCAGCTCATTGTCACAGGGTGACATTGGTGGCAAAAGATTATGTGATTTTATATCAAGGCTCATATATAAGTTTGACAAATCTATTGTGCCTATTGAGAACCATGATCAAAAGGTCTTTGATATTCTCAATATACCTCTAGCACGAGCATCTAAGTCATCAATTGTAATTGAAGAGGTCCACCCTCAGGTCCCTCATGATCATGAAACAAGAAACGTAGAAAATTATAAGAAGGAGAGCAAAAAGCTGTTGATATATTTAGGTAGTGATGTGTGTGAACACTCTAGGACTGCCGAGGCACTTTTTTCCCTCTTTAGGAGGTTTTTTTCCCCCGGCTTGTATATATGCCTATTGCCCTAATGGGCTACTTATCTTTGTACATTCTCTAGTAATACATTCAGTATTGTGTGTTTGTGCTCCAAGCTTCTTCTTCTTCCTTGTGCTGTTCGCGTGCTTCCGCAGACATCTATCTCCAACAATTGGTATCAGAGCAGGTCGTCGCTTCTTCTAGGGCGCCGTCGACACTCCTCCGTTTGCAGTCTCAGATTCACACGAAATTTGGTGAGCATACTCAGGGTGTTTCCGAGATCAAAACGGCTTCGCTTTATGGTGCCGAAATCGGGATCTGAGCTCATTTCGGCCTCCGAACGCACTATCACAGCGCTTGTGTAGGCTATTTCGTCCTTTTGTGCCAAAGGTATATACCATTTTCTATTCGTCAGTTTAAGCGTCTCGAAGTCTGCTACAGGTCTAGCAGAACTCGTCTAGGCAGTTCCGTTCAACTTTTTGAGATACAGTCAATTTTCTGCATCAAGGTATTTTAGTCACTGGCCATGGCTGAAAGCAGTGATGTATTCCGTATGTTGGCTGTTGAGGATAAGTTGGATGGTACCAACTACCCATTATGGGCTTATATGTTGCGACATGTACTGGTTGCAAAAGGACTGTGGAACATTGTGCAGGGTGTTGAAAGACGTCCTATTACACCTGTGACTACAGGTACTACAAATACAAGTGCTGGAGGTGTTGGAGCTGATGAAGATGGTGTCGAAGATGATATTCCGAAAATTCCTGTTCGTGCTGCTATTTCTGTTGCACCTACTATAGAGCAGATTCATTGGGATGGGAGAGATGCCGAGGCACATGCATTGATAGCTTGGTCTGTCAAACGTGCCATTATTCCTCACATTCGCTCTTGCAGAACAGCAAAGGATGCTTGGGATACACTTACCACTTTGTACCAGGCTAGGAATGAGGCTCGTGTTGCTTACCTCCGAAAACACTTGAAGAGTGAGCACATGAATGAAGGTGATTCTATGGACAGTTTTCTCACAAAGATCAAAGACCTGAAGGAACAATTGATTTCTGCTGATGAGGTTATACCAGATAGCTCACTTGTGCAGACCGTTCTGAATGGTCTTCCTGATTCATATAAGAGTTTTGCCTCTACTCTTCGGTTGATGATGAAAGGCAATCCGAATGCCTTGTCATTTGAGGAATTAGTCTCTGTACTATTGCAGGAAGATCAGTCCAGGCAAAACAGGTCCATTATGCGTGTTGCAGATCAAGCTTTCCTTGCTAGTCAGAAGGGCAAAGGAAAATGGAGCTCTTCTACTAGTAAGCAGAAATCTGCAAATGCTACACAATTGAAGAACCAGTATAAAGATGAGAAGAAATCACAAAAGCAGAAATTGTTCTGCAAGTACTGTAAAGGAAATGATCATATTATAAAGAACTGTCCAAAACTGGCTGCTAAAGAGGCAAAGAAGAAAGAGGCTGGAATGGTTGTTGCAGAGGCCTCTACACCAAAAACAGAGTCTGCAAATCTTGTGCAGGAAGAAGAATGGGCGTTTACTACTATCTGCAGTTTTGACCCATCTTCTCATGATCAGTGCATGTCTGCAGTAGACTCAGATGTTTCGTACTTTGACAGTGGGGCGACCAAACATATTACCTCGCAGCGCAGTTTCTTCTCTTCACTCGAGCCTGCCCCTACAGGGAATAGAGTCACATGCGCCAAGAACTCCTCTTATCCTGTTATGGGAGTTGGTAAGATCATTTTGACTACTGCTGATGGTAGTTCTTTCACTTTGTCAGATGCTTTATTTGTGCCAGGGATCAAAAAGAACCTGTTATCAGTTTCTGCATTAGCCAAGATTGGCTTGGTTGTGAAATTCATTGATGACAAGTGTATAGTCCATGATCTCTCAAATGGCGATGTGATTATTGCTTCTGGCATTTTATGTCGTGGGCTGTATAAGCTCATAGACTATGAAAGATCTGTGAATGATTCGGCATGTGCAGTTCATGATTCTCAGGCTATGTCAGATGCAAAGCTTTGGCATGCACGCTTTGGTCATCTGAATATTGCTAGTTTGTTACGCCTGCAGAAATCTGAAATGGTGTCCTCTTTGCCCAAACTTGAGGCACCTGGAAAACATGTTTGTGAAGGCTGTATTTTGGGAAAAATGCAGCATTCTTCCTTTCCAAAAGATGGTTCAGTTCAGGCTACGCAGAAACTGCAGCTTGTACATAGTGATGTCTGTGGTCCTATGCAGACACCCTCTTTTGGAAATTACCTTTACTTCGTGACTTTCATTGATGATTTTTCTAGGCATGCATGGGTATATCCACTCAAAGCAAAGTCCGAAGTATTCATGTGCTTCAAACAGTTTTCGGTTTTGGCTGAAAATCTATCAGCATGTAAAATGGGCACCCTCCGTTCTGATCCAGGGGGGGAATATATGTCTTCAGATTTTAATGCATTTCTGGCTGAACATGGGATAAAACACCAGTGTACAGTGCCGTATACACCTCAACAGAATGGAGTTGCTGAAAGAAAGAACAGGTCACTCATGGAGATGGCGAGGTGCATGGTCAAAAGTCAGGCTTTACCACATAGTTTCTGGCTTGAGGCTGTCATGTGTGCAGCATATGTACTGAACACGTGCCCCACTAAAGCGTTGCAGTCTATCACTCCATATGAGGCTTGGCATGACCGCAAGCCATCTGTTGCTCATCTGCGTGTTTTTGGTTGTTTGGCATATGCATGAGTGCCTGAACAACATCGCAGAAAATTGGATGAAAAGGTAGTAAAATGTATTTTTGTTGGGTACAGTTCTGAAAGTAAAGGCTATCGTCTGTATCATCCACAGATTAAACGCATTCTGGTTAGCCGTGATGTTGTCTTTGTGGAAGATGCTATTCAGCCATCGCTTCATATACTAAGGAGACATCTGTTAGCTCCAAGGACATGTATGATACTTTGATGCCTCTTTTTACAGGTGGACAGTCTAGTGCTGGTCCTAATGAGGCAACTTCTCAGCCTTTGTAGGTTTCATATGATGATGCAGATCATTCCATTTCTGATGCAGATTTACATGATGCACTTGTTGATGAGAGACCTGATATTGAGCAGGCAAAAACTATGCCAAAATGGCTGGTGCAGACTTTGCGTGACAGCAAATTAGATGCACCTTTGTCATATCGTACTCGTTCAGGCTCTCATAGTGCCTCCTTTGCATCAGATTGCTATGCTATGGCTGCATCTAGTCTCTGTGATGAGAATGAGCCTGCTTCTTTTGATGAAGCACAAAATTCAGAAAATTGGATGGCTGCTATGCAATCTAAATATGATGCTATAATGAAGAATGGTACATGGTCTTTATGTGACTTGCCTCCTGGCAAGAAGGCCATTGGCACTAAGTGGGTATACAAGCTGAAGCATAAACCTGATGGTACAGTTGACAGGTATAAGGCTAGGCTTGTTGCAAAGGGTTATGCATAGGAAAGAGGCATTGATTTTGATGATACCTTTGCACCTACATGCCATATGACTACTGTTCGGAGCATTTTGTGCACTGGCAGCCCATCATGGTTGGAATGTACATCAGTTGGACATTAAAACAACATTTCTGAATGATGACTTGCATGAAGAAGTGTATGTTTTTCAGCCCCATGGCTTTGTGCAGAAAGGGCATGAAAACCAGGTGTGCAGGTTAAAGAAGGCATTATATGGTTTAAAGCAAGCACCACGTGCTTGGTATGAGAAGATACATGCCTATCTGATTGCACATGGTTTTGAGAACAGTCCAACTGAAAGCACCTTATATGTTAAGCGTGCTAATGATGTGCTTCTGATCATTGTTGTCTATGTTGACGACATGCTGCTCACTGGTCCTATTGAGACACATATTGCTGATTTTAAGGCTGATTTGCATGCCTCATTTGAGATGTCTGATTTGGGGCATTTGCATCACTATTTGGGCATTCAGTTTATGCACGTTGATGGTGGAATGGCTTTGTGTCAAACGAAATATATTGACACATTATTGCAACGTTTTGGCCTTGAAGACTGTAAGCCTATTGCCACTCCTATGGAGATAGGTTTACGATTGAGTCTTTTGATGCTGGAGATGCATTTGATGCTGTTCTCTATCAGCAGGCTGTTGGATGCTTGATTTACTTATGTATTACTCGGCCAGATATTCAGTTTGCTGTCTCACAGATGAGCAGGTTTATGCATTGCCCAAGAGTCACGCATTGGAAAGCGGTTAAGCGCATCTTTCGCTACTTGAGTGGTACTCGGCTAGTTGGGTTGTTTTATCCCAAGGGGGGATCACTACCGCCAGATTTGAATGCTTTTTCTGACTCAGATTGGGCTGGTTGCTATGACACTCGTGTGTCCACTAGTGTTTTTTGCTTCATGCTTGGTAGCTCATGTATATCTTGGTTGAGCAAGAAGCAGCCTACTGTGGCCACTTTCAATTGTGAGGTTGAGTATAGGGCAGCTTTCACAACGACTGTTGAGTGTGTGTGGCTCAGATGCCTTATGGCTGATTTGGGTGTTGGCCAATCTTCTGCCACCACCATCTTCACTGACAGTCAGAGCGCATTGGCAGTTGCGAGGAGCCCTGTGTTCCATGCTCGCACTAAGCACATTGAGGTGCATTATCACTATGTCAGGGAGAGGTTCTCTGCTGGGGAGATCAGCTTGGCATATGTGCCAACACAGGAGAACATTGCAGACATTTTCACGAAGGCTCTGCCTAGGGAGAAGTTTGAAGCTTTCCGCAAGGCTTTGGGCTTACTTCCTTTTGTGGAGTGATTTCCACATAGCTTGGCACTTCCTTATACATGAGTGCCAGCTCCTTGTTCACCGCATCACTCCCAGGGGGGATTTGTTGATATATTTAGGTAGTGATGTGTGTGAACACTCTAGGACTACCGGGGCACTTTTTTCCCTCTTTAGGAGGTTTTTTTCCCCCGGCTTGTATATACGCCTATTGCCCTAATGGGCTACTTATCTTTGTACATTCTCTAGTAATACATTCAGTATTGTGTGTTTGTGCTCCAAGCTTCTTCTTCTTCCTTGTGCTGTTTGCGTGCTTCCGCAGACGTCTATCTCCAACAAAAGCAAGGTTTGTTGGCAAAGGAAAATGTTATCATGAACCAAATTCAGAAACTGCAAAAGGAAAATAAATAACTTCTTAAACAAGGAGAGGGGCTGGTGATAGTAAATGTTGCAATGCCATGGGAGGAGGAATTCTTGTTTGATATAAGATCAGAAGACAACAAAATGCTGAGAGATTCAATGTTGAAACATTTTATAGTGTAGTCAATATTGCACTCAAGTATTATCTACAAGCCATAAGATGCTCATGTTTTCCTTAATTTGGTATTTCTTATACTGAATTTATATTTCTTGAATTCTAGGATCTTTCTCCAACAATGTGAAGAAGCAGTTTCAAGAAAAGTTTTCATCATAAATCCTCTTGTGACTCAGTGCTTTTCGCAAAAGCATGGAGATATGAAGTTCTTTCTAAAGAATTTTACAAAAGGGGTAGAATGTATTATCTACCGTTATATTGGAAAGTAAGTATTCATATTCATCTTGAAATAAGTAACATTTTTTTTCCAATAGAGAAGTTATTTTTACATGCCACTCATTGACAGGGGCCACTGGAGTCTTATTATCATCAACTTCAATGAATATGAAGCACTTTTCATGAATTCTCTCCAATCACAACATGGAAACTGCAAAGTCTAAGCCTTTCCATATATTTTGTTGTGTTCTATTTTAAAGCCTTGCCATCCATTTTGAATTCAAGTTTACCTTGCAATGCTGGTAACCTTCTCAAAATGCATATTGATCAGAACTTTCCAAGAATTCCTAAATTGAATGACGAAAAAAGGTTTGAATACATGTGCCATTACAGAAAGACAACACCTCATGTGGCTGGAGAGTGATTGCAAATGTAGTAAGGTTCTTGGAAAGAAGGTTTTGCAGTCCTGACTTAAACTTGTCAGACTATCCAGATGCATGGGACATCTTGATGAGGGAGAGAGTAATAAATGCCATTATGAAACATGCAATATGCCGTTATGATCTAGACTCACCACCACCACCACCACCACCAGATAAAAAGAAGTCTGAAGAAAAGAAGAAAGGGTATCTTGTTCACTCCCCATTGAAGCATGGGCCAAAGAATAAGAGTAGAGGTGAGGGCTCCAAAAAGGGACACAAGCAACCCAGAGGTCAGGGCTACAAAAAGGACATAAAAGAAGGGTGGAACATTATATTTTTTGAATGTAAGATTGTAATCTAATGTGTAACCAACATACGTTGGAAGATTTATTTATGTACAAATTGTATGTAATTATGCCAGTCTTCATCTGGAAGATGGTCATTATAACTATATTCATATGCCTTGAGTAATATAATATTGAATTGATCCTCTTGAGAAGTAAGAAAAAGTGACTTCATTGCATGGTTTATGAAAAATTGAATTGGTCGTGTCATCAAAATGTCTATTTTGTTTTTTTTTCCTTTATTCTCGTTGAAAAGTTAAATGTGAAGAGGATAGAGAACTTTTTATGACACGAGCTATACAAGCGATATGGGAAATTGGAGAGTTTCGGATGGACCATATCACTTGTATCAGTCATGTCATCCAATCTTTTCCATTTTTTCATACCATCCTCTCAAGGCAACTATGCATAAGATGAGTTCAGATGGAAAGTGGTATTGCTCATCTGTCAAAGCTTAATGCAGAGATTGTCGAGATATCTGATATGAGATTGAAAGAGAATTTGGACTAACTTTACATAAAATGATGTCACCTAGCTTTTGAACTTCTTTGCTATCCCATTCCCTACCTAAAACATCATCAATCTTTGGTATAGAGACTCTCCTATTCAACCAAATTGTTTTTGTTTTTTGCGATAACATGTTTTTAAAACATGCTACAAAAACATGAATAGGAAAAAACCATTGAATCTTTATCCTTCTCAAAATTTGGCTTGCTAACAAAAATTCAGATTGTAATCTAATGTGTAACCAACATACGTTGGAAGATTTATTTATGTACAAATTGTATGTAATTATGCCAGTCTTCATCTGGAAGATGGTAATTATAACTATATTCATATGCCTTGAGTAATATAATGTTGAATTGATCCTCTTGAGAAGTAAGAAAAAGTGACTTCATTGCATGGTTTATGAAAAATTGAACTGGTGTGTCATCAAAATGTCTATTTTGTGTGTTTTTTTCTTTATGCTCGTTGAAAAGTTAAATGTGAAGAGGATAAAGAAGTTTTTATGACACGAGCTATACAAGTGATATGGGAAATTGGAGAGTTTCGGATGGCCCGTATCACTTGTATCAGTCATGTCATCCAATCTTTTCCATTTTTTCATACCATCCTCTCAAGGCAACTATGCATAAGATGAGTTCAGATGGAAAGTGGTATTGCTCATCTGTCAAAGCTTAATGCAAAATTCATGTTTTGAAGCATGTTTTGGTAGTTTGTGATACACGACTGATTCAAGCGATTAGGATGATTGGAGAAGCTTGGATTGCCCTAGTCGCTTGAATCGGTCATCTTCTTTAATCTCGTCTACATTATAATATGACTAAACTACATGCTCTACATATTTTGAATATCACTTGACTTAGAATTTGCACCAGGTTCTCCACCCTATTTAATCTTCCTAGTTATGTGCATCATGGAGACATTCTCATGCATACCTTGAGGCCAAACAAGCAGTTTTATTTTCTAATGTGCACCTTGGATAGAATCAAATACTTATATTGAAACTACTTATTGAAAAGTAAAAGTATTTTTCATCTAGGATTTACTCATATGCAAGTTCCTGTATAATCATTGCACCATTGAAACCTCATCAGAATGTTGAAATTAAACAAAAAAATGCCAATATGAATATAGTCCATAAAAAGCCATAATTGAAGTGATGTAATGAGTCACATTCTTAGTTACCATCCTATAAAAAATAATCAATGGAAGTATGGAAAAAGGTTCTAAACAGGGAGATATATTATGTAAGAATTTCTTGGTTTATGTTCTTGAGTCACCTAGAATTTACTCATGCAAGTTCGTGTATAATCATTGCACAATTGAAACCTCATCAAAATCTTGAAATTGAACAAAAAAACCTCATCAGTCCATAAAATGACATAATTGAAGTGATGTAATCACTCACATTCTTAGTCACCATCGTGCAAAGAAAAATCAATGGAAGTATGAAAAAAAGCTTCTTAAAGAAGGATATATATTATGTAAGAATGTCTTGGTATCTATTCAATCAACTTTTTTTTAGACTTGTTACAATCTTAAGGGTTGGAACTTGATCACCCTGGGTGGCAGACAAGTTATGCAAGATAATGTTTTCTCTGATCTAGTGTTAACTATTGCATAATCAATTGAGAATCTGAACTACGATGATACCTCATCAAGGTATTCTAGGAGCTTCCTTGCATTTTTGAGTTTCCGATTTGTAGTGACAATTATTTTCCTAGATTGAAAATCTGGATGAACCAATACTTCTAACTCACATTCTCGATAGCTCTCCTCTGAGTCCAAGGCTATCCAGAGTCCAAGCTTTGTTTTCCACCTTTTGTAGCCATATCCTAAAACCAGAGATTGTCGAGATATCTGATATGAGATAGAAAGAGAATTTGGACTAACTTTACATAAAATGATGTCACCTAGCTTTTGAACTTCTTTGCTATCCCATTCCCTACCTAAAACATCATCAATCTTTGGTATAGAGACTCTCCTATTCAACCAAATTATTTTTGTTTTTTGCGATAACATGTTTTTAAAACATGCTACAAAAACATGAATAGGCAAAAACCATTGAATCTTTATCCTTCTCAAAATTTGGCTTGCTAACATTACTTTTGGATGTTAAATTTCATTGTGCATAGAAAACTTGAAACTGTTGAATGATCAAGAGCATCTCAATCTAATAAAGAGATGCAAGGAGCAGGCAGATGTACAAGATTTCCATAAGAGATCCTCCTTGAGGGCACCTGATAATCTACAAAATGTACAAATAACTCTATGCTATTGAAAAATTGAACAGATTTGTCTACATACATAAGTTCTGCATATTCCTTATGAAGAACTTTGAATGTTCCAGTTAAACATTCAATAGGTTTCCACTCCACAATATTGGAAGGAGAAATATTTGCATTACAAAAACATATATGTTGTTATACAAAAACAACTGAAATGATAGAAGAGCATTGTAAAACTTCACTTATAGTATGAAGGGAATTTTAGTTGATTTTCTAGAACAAGATCCTTAGCATTGTACACATGTTGTATTCTTGCAAACCAGCCACATCCCTTCAATTTGAAACTGAGAATACGTCCCCTCCAATGGTTTCTTGTGTCGTCTCTTTTAGCACGGTTGATTTTATGGGCACCTTTACAACTAGGAACCATAGTTACCCATTCATTTACCTTCGCAGAAAGAGGTTTCCACAAAGAACCCTCTCTTCTCTTGTAAACCTCACATGAGGTTACATGATTGGAAGGACGACGAGAAGAAGAAGCCATTCGAATTGAGAAGAAGAAGAATTCTCAAAGTGAGAAACCAACATTCACAAACTTTGCCACTATTTATAGATAAAAAGGCTTTGTACACATGGAAACTTTTGATTTGATGTAAACCCTATCACTGAATGACCATGGAATTTTATGAACCCAAAAATATTTTGTATCTTCAAAAATCATTTCCTTCTTGGAACTTTAAACATATGCATTGTGTGATGTGCAAAAATATATTTTTTTGCATCAAACTAAAAAATTTTACACTGAATACAAGAATCTTCATCACTTTAGCAGCGCTTTTAGAGTATATTATCTTAAAAAAAGAATTCCTTTATATGGTTAAAGGAGACAGCAATGTTATATTCTTGTACACATGGAAAGACTATTTGTCAATTTCCTTAATCCATCATCTCCAATGAGTAATGATGAAATAAATAAAATTGATCAATCTAATGAAATGAATTATAGTTATTATGATGAGGTTAATGCATTTGAATTAGTTGATTCGTCTTCTCCTATCCAAGTAAGCACAAAATATGATGATTTAGGAGAAGTAAATGAAGAAATTGATTCTATTGAAAGATATCAAAATGCTCAACCTTATGGCAATGACAATTCTGATATTCTACAAATAGAAAATGGAGTGAATGAAGAAATAAATCCTTTTGAAAGATATTACTATACTCAACCATATGAAATATTTTATAATGAAAATAGAAGTATCGAGAGATTTGATTTTCATCCACAAATGGTAATGATGAGAGTGACTATAATGATAGCCCAGAGAGGTTGTTAATGTTGAAAGATATTTTGAATATAAGAAAATATTATCGTGGACCAGTATAATTTATGATATTTCTTTATTTGCATTGTTTATATGGTTGGTATTTATCTTTATAATATTTCTCTATCATATCTAAAGTTTCATATGTTTCAAAAATTGGAGACTATTGCCTTCCCTAAATTAAAAAAAAAGGTTTTCCATAAGTTTCAATTATTTTCTCTAAGAATTTTGATTCTGGATTTTTTATATATTAAAAGGATACTTTATTTTGCTCCTAAAATCAAATGAAAAATATGAATTGATTATGAATCATATCTATGATATCTTGTTCTTAAATTCAATTGATGAATATGAATTGAATGAAAAATTCATTAATACATCGATGAAGAAAGCTAATGATTTTCTAGCATGCTTTGCAAAATTACTTGAACATGAATTGAAGATGATTTGAAGGCAAATTTGAAGATATTTGAGATTGGATGATGACTTTGAAGTCTGAAGCTTGAAGCAAAAGCCGAAAGTAAATCAGGTTGTATTTCATGTTTTTTTACATATATTAAGCATATCATTTGCATTTATGAATTAATAAAATTATGGAATCTAGAATATGGATTATCAAATTATGAAGTGATACTATTTGACCAAAGTAGGAATACAAACGTTTGAATTATGTGTTTCAAAGATTTATAAATTTAGTTGTGATATGATAGGACGAAAGAATTTTGAAATTCTATTCAAAAGAGGAGAGTAGAATTGTATGAATATGATCATTTAGATGCATGAGCCATGTCTGTGTGAAATCCTAATTCTTGCTTCTACATCATCTAGATCCTTAGCTCGGAATAAGGGGTTAAGCCTTTCCCATTCAAAACAAAAAAAGTCGCGAATGTAAAACAAAAATAAAAAAAAATATACGATCTAATGGGTTACTTATCTTTGTACATTCTAGTGGTAATACATTCAGTATTGTGTGGTTTGCTCCAAACTTCTTCTTCTTCCTTGTGCTGTTCACATGCTTTCACAGACCTGAAACTCCAACAACTCTCAATGTCTTAATACAAACATTACTTACGAATTTGATGGAGTCATGATCTCATAATTTCTCTACTCATTATTTTATGAAGTAGTTTATGAAAATAAACATACTGCATGCATGAAGATGTTGATACTATACATATGTTTTCCTTTCCTTTTATCCATAAAGATTATTCATGGTGGTCAGATTCATTATCGTATTTGCATGCAAGTGATGTAGATAAAGTGGTTATTTTGCGAATATGCACTATTTAGCACAATGTACTTTTGCTAACCGCATGGTAGTTACTATAGTAAATTTTGAACATTGAGCAGAATTTGTGTTGTGGTGTATAGAGTGTGTTTGATTTTACCCTGTGCTCAACATGTTTGATGGGACAAAGAACATAGAATCTCGTGTAGTTATCTTTGGTGCTCCAACTCATATCTTCTTAGCATGGAGTATTGTTAATTGTAGATTATTCATGAGCCTAATTTAAGCCCCATCATTCTAAATCTTAATCTTCCTCTCTCTCTAAAGTTTTGTTTGGATTTGTCTTCAATATTTGATCTTAATTTTTATATTCCTCTCCCCTTTCCTTGAGAGTTGTGTTCAATTATTTTTCTTTTTACTCTTCCTACATAGAAAACATGGGCTTGATTGCCCTTTCATTGTGAATCACCTTGGTTCACAATGAAAGGGCATGAATCCCTGACATACACTAATATGGTAAAGGATCTCCATCTCTCATCTTCTTATGACCTATTCTAAGTATAAGAAATTATGTACTTATCTTCAATTGGGCTCCCATTTTAGCCTAGGGTTACTTCAAAGGAATCCAAGTATCCCTCGGTTTAAAATAAGAAATTATGTAGTCATCTTCAATTGAGCTCCTAGCTTAGCCTAGGGTTACTTCAAGGGAATCCATGTATCCCCCACTTTAAACCGCTAATAGTAAGCTCATTTATTGGTACTAACTCCAAGACTTTTACTCCAAGGTCCAAGGTGTTTACCACTACACCATGCACAATTGCCCATTTGGTGTAAGACTTGTATGAATTATTAATATTAAAGATAGATCAACATAGTGGATAAGCGAATTTTCAATCTTGTAGTCCGAAATTGATAAAAATATAGATTTATTACATAACTATTACCACTCTTACATCACATTTATATTAGTCAATGGTAGAGCTTAGAATGACAATACTTATTAGAATATTTTTTCTGTGCCATGTATTGGACGAAAATGAGTACATATTTACATATATGCGGTCTTTTACACTGTATGAATAGAATTGTCAATGATGGTTCTACGCGTCCATAAGAAATCTGTCGAGTCGGTTGTCACACCGTAGGACAATATAAGCAGACGTCATCCAAAGTAACTTCATCACATTATTGAGCAAGCATTCGCATCTTCATTACTGAACATATGATGAGGCCCTTGTGACTGGTTACCGCCATGATAAGCATAGTTGAAGTCATCATTGTTATGGTAAGAGGAGTAAGTCATTCCATTATTCTCATGTTTGTATCTGCGATTTGATGGCGGATGCTGCGCAGTGTAGCTTGATTGATATGAGAACGGTCTACCATAGTCGTTATTGTAGTTTTCGTAGTCATACCTTGGAGCCTCTCTCATGTATCGATCGTCTAATTTACTCTGATAGGGGTAAGTCTGACGCTTGTTGAACGATTCGTTCCAGAATTCCGCCTGCTTTCGAGTTTTACGAACGGCTTTGATCACTTTTCTTGGATCAACATATCCAATCACTGTGACCTTTTGCATTGCTAAATCTGTGTATACACTTTGGACTCCTGCAAAGGTTATACTGGCAACATGAAGATGACAGAGACGAGAAAAGATTCCATTGAGTATCAACATTTTCGACAATGTTTTCGTTGTTAATTCAGTTGCAACAACACAAAATTCTGTGACATTTATACAATTTACCCTAATGTCCGTGAGCATCTTTATGAGTATGACATCTAAAGAAAGAAATAAATTACTAATGCTGAATTCTCCAGAATTTCGTCCACTGTAAAATCATTGTTAATATTATACTCCTGGGGGCTCATGCTATTAAATAGAACATCAACATGTACGAACAGAAAATATGACATCTAAACAAAACGAAATAATCGATGCTGAGATCTACGGAAAGTCTTTGCATATCAAAGTCAGTGCATACACTTTGCCATTGTACAGCAATATTTAACCATTAATCAGGGGCGAAGATGAGTAGAGACTCGAGAGAATTACATCTGGAAGGAAGAATCATTGATGGTGAAAATTATAATTTCTTGTTCTCCTAGATCACTGTCACCTCGATGTCTATGCTATCAGAAGGATGGTTGTGATCACCAACAGTGAAAGTAGCAATGCATTTAATAATGCAACTCAAGTACAGTTTTTTGCATTCTTGAATCAGTTTCCAAGCATATGCTCGTCAAGATTTCATACGATCGATTAGGATTTTCAGAATATGAAGCGTAAATATGACATTAAAAGACAAAAAAAAAGACATGAAAGCCACTAATTTTCTTTCGATTGCGTATTTTACAGTAGATATAAAAGCCTTTAGCAAAATACTAACAGAGATAATCAGTCTTTTCATTACATATATAATCGTCTCGTGAGTTCTGTCCCACAAATAATGCTCGACACAGGTACACTTTGGATTGTTTCTATTTGCGTTTCGCTGACTGGCTATTTCTTGAGGGTGATTGGAAAGTTCCTCCCTCTGAATGTCATTTTATCTCCGTTTATTGATGACTAAGGGTCTGAACTTGGATTTCTGGATCTCTCACGTATTGATATATATCCCTGGATTTTACCATCGTAACTTGAAACTGTATGTTCAAGCCACTCGATTCAAACTACTGAAAGTCGCCAAATCTAATAAGCTATTTCGATGTAGCAGGGCCAATAATGTACTTGACAGACGCTGTGATGAACAGATGCACAGGACGCTCAAGTCTGAACTGTTTTGTGAATAAAATATGAAGTGATACACGTACATAGTATTTTCAGCTACTTCAATGGGAGTTCGTTTCCAGTTAATGGATTTTCCGTTGTTAACTTTACAGTTCTCAGGCTCTAAGGATTTTGTAAATGATATAAACTATAACTCTGAGATTTCTGGCGATTACGAAGCCGAAGAGATTATCACCTCCGTTGCGTGTCTGCGTGTGTGTTTGTGCGTGCGCGCGCGTCTATTCCTGATTTTCTTTATGTGGGAGAATATAGGAAGTGTGAGGCTACATTGCGGTTCCATTCTCTCATGAGATGCACTTCCATCTTGAGTTGTGTGCATACGTTTGTTTCCCCTAAATATAGACCTTCGATTAATTCAGCTGGAGAATTATGTACCTTTGAGGTTGCAGAGTTTCTTTCGGACCTTTCTCTCACAACCGTTGCAATCCATGCGCACAAAGAGTTCAATTAACTGCGATATAAGGGCACATATTAAACGACTACGAAGTACGCAGGCATGTGAAAAGAAAACATAGACGAACTGTGGAAATTCTTAGTAAAATGGAATAGAAATTGACTCATTATACTCGTTTATATGGTCGTATACTCACCTCCATGGCAAACATACAGGTGAACCAACTCTGCGTTGGATGAGAGTATCGAGCTTTCCGAATGTTGTAGTATGGGCAGTTACGTATAGACGAAGCGGAACTAGCAGAGAACCTGAAAGCTTTATGTTCTCGGCGATTCAGAAGAGGGGGTAGATGTAAATGCAAGTCTGATGTCTGTAGCTAAAATTTGTGTGCTTTGCCGTTTTCATGACTTTTAATAAGCCTCCCCCCTTTACAGAAGGGCGAAGAGAAACTGTTTACATGTAGGCTTGTAGCCCCTATGTGTGACCCCGCCGCCATCCCCCGTCTGTATCAATTTTCTGCGACATCAAGACATAAGTCTCGAATTCCTGCCCAGATGATCATTGCTTCTTTGAGGCCAACAATGACTGGAACAGATCAGATGCAAGTTGCTAACACGAATACAAACTTTCATGTCATTGTAGGCGCATGCGCAATGTCCTCACCAACACCGAACTGCAGTTCCGCAGAACAATCAATATTGAAAGGCGCTATCTGCTGCATCCCTGTATGACAACTGTAAATATTAGCAAGGAGACTGTTTGCTGGGACCATGTCTGATTGGATCCTATCAGTGTAGCGAAATTCGATATTTTCGATAAGGGCAACCCACGTTAACTGATTTTTGTGTCGCATAAAGAAAGAGCTTTCCGTTGAGTGACCTTTCGGAGAGAGCAATTCATCGCGAGCGATGAATTGGGATGGGCCAGAAATAAAGCAGACATGAAGAGGAAAAATCGATACGAATTGGGATCCTCCATTGCTTATAATAGGTTTTGACACTTCTCTTGACATAAAGCAACATATTAGGCATTCTTACAATTAATTTCTCAATGAGCGAAAAAGAGATTTACATGAATTTTTCCAACTGTTGTTATGATCTCTTCAAAAGATTCAACTTTAACTGAAGTAGGTCCTCTACTTCAAGCAGGCGAAGAGCAATAGTATTTGGAAATAATAGAAGAAATAAAAAAGTGTTTCGGTAGAAATGTTAGCCATCTTGATATTTTACTGAAAGAGTTTTTTTTTTGGTATCCACTTGGCGAATAAGCAATCCGATTGAGGAACCACAAGATTTTTTGAAGGGGATATCGAATAGTTTACCGCAAAATGAGTGTATATTGTAGATCTTAAACTTGCCACCGTCTACCTATGAGTCTAGCCGATAGGTAGTTTTTTCTTTATTAGTCGGAAAAGAAAGTGAGGAAAAAGGAAAAGTGGCACAATCTAAGAATGATAGTTAAATCACCCTCCTATGATCAAATAATTTGTTGTTGCGTTGGAATGAATGGATGAAAACAAGTTAGCAAAAGAGTTTCATTACTTCCAAGATGTAGAAAACATCCAAATGGATCAAGTTCTACAGTCCTAATGAGAGCTCCAAAAACCTGATGATCCTAATCGAGCTTGTTAGTGTCCCTGTTCAAAAGCCTTGAATAAAATCAAAGATATGAGAGCTCCTTATTTTCAAGGTGTGCACTATAACTACAAGAAACTCACTAATCCTATCAAGTTAGTTGTTCTAAGAAAGTTGATGGAGGACCCTTCTACGTACCATAATGTCATTTCCCTGTAGGATACAAAGGTAGTACAATAAGTGATAGAGCTTAGTCTTGAAATATTTTATGTTAAATTGAATCACGTAGTTATATATATGGCCAAATATGGAGTGAGATGTTTAAGGATATTTGCTTTTCAAGACTTTTATGGCCAAATGGATGATAAGCATTCTGATTGGGATAAATAGTGGCATCATGATGTTTGGGTGTATTGAGTGGCATATTAAATAGTAATCAATGTCACTCCTTTGAGATGGTATTTGTTAAACATTATGCTACCCTTAGATTTCTTGATACCTACATTGAAAGTAGCACAATAGCATGAATGGATGGTCTTGAGATATCATCTAAGATAATCGATTTAGATCCTTTAGGAGAGACATGATTATGTGCATCAACACGGATATATGCAACAAATTAGAGACAAAAAACATACTTCAATGCACATGTAAAGGATAAGGTCTTCAAAGTTGGTGACTCTATGTCGATATACACAGTAAAACATGCCTATGAGGAATTGACATGACATTTATAAACAACAACTAAAAATACAAAACCAAGCTATAAGTTTACCTAATCATAGAATATTCTCCCATGAAATGATTGCACCTTGTGCCTCTAAATCTTGCAACAGTGCATTCAATCCATGATGATATCCGAAAGATTCTTCGGCTCGCATCGGAGGACGACCCACTGCCAACTCCTATAATAAATATGCAAAATGTTAGATGAACATACATGATGTGCTGAACACAAACAAATTGAATAATTAACATGATACTTACAAATTGGTAGCGCATACTATCGTATCCGTCGCTACCTAAATGGGACGTTCCAACCATATCCAAACGTGTGGCCGCCGCATCTCTCTGATGACGATATCGATCAGGAGTATGTTGCTACTCATCCTGAATCGATTCCCACTCTTAAAAATCTAACCACACAGGCTTCGGTAAGCTTGCTCTTAAAGCATCGCGAGCTTCCGACCGTCGATGAGATATCACCTCGCGTGCCGTATGTTGAATCCACTCCAAACTCACAATAGGATTCCCAGGTGCTGGCGCGTACTCTTCATATATTGATTGTGTAATATTGTTTTTAGAATCCCTATCCTATACGCTCTATTTTAGAATTACAGAATGTCCAAATCCTATGGAGCAAAGTTGTCGAATGCGCTGACGCAATGACTTCCCAGCTGCATCCATGACTGGAGCTCCATTACGTATGTGATATATTTTGGAGTCGTCATGGTCATGCACTCCCCAAGGTGTACGTGGAGATCCCAGCTGATCCAATGTGAAGATCCCATCTGATTCAATGTGTGTATGCATATGCATTGTGTGTATGCAAATGCATTTGTGTGTATGCATATGCATTTGTGTATGCATATGCATATGTGTATGCATATGCATATGCATTGTGTATGTGTGTATGTTTGTATGCATATGTATTTGTGTGTATGCATATGCATTTGTGTGTATGCATATGCATTGTGTGTATGCATATGCATATGTGTGTATGCATATGCATATGTGTGTATGCATATGCATTTGTGTATTCATATGCATATGTGTATGCATATGCATATGCATTGTGTATGTGTTGTATGTGTGTATGTTTGTATGCATGTGTATGCATGTTTGTATGCATATGTATGCATGTTTGTATGCATCTGTGTGTATGCATATGCATGTGTATATGCTTATGCATGTGTGTATGTATATGCATGCTTGTATGCATATGCATGTATGTGTGTATGCATATGCATGCTTGTATGCATATGCATGCTTGTATGCATATGCATGTAAGACAATAGTTACGCAATATAACACAGGAGCAATAACAGAGAAGATAACAGATATAGGAGAATCTCAACAATTTTCTACTAGCAGCAAGTACAAAGATGATGGCGTTGTCCACCCGTGCGCTCTCAAGGTAGAGCTTAAATGGTGATCTAGACAACTCTAGATAGGGAGATACAAGGTAGAGCTATGCTGGCTCAACTCAGTGTCTTAGGTAGTGCAGAAGTCATGTATATATAGGATCATGGGTGGCCTGCGATGGACGGCTATACATGGGCGGTAGAGCGTGGGCGGCCACCGCCCGCGTAATTGTCATACACGGCTTAGACTGGTTGAACCGACCTAACAAATATAAATGATTTCTGACTCCGATAGGGAATATTCCATGGAATATTCCCTTTACCGTCGCGCCGGGGGCGCTGCCCCCGGACCCCCACCAGGGGGCCCGCTGGCCCCCTGGGACCCCCCAGCCAGGGGGCCCGCTGGCCCCCTTGGACCCCCCAGCCGGGGCTGCTCACCGCTGCCCCGGACCCCACAATTGGGGACCCTGATAACTCCCTTTCCTTATAATATCTTACATGGTCCAATATGACCTTCATCCAACATTCAAGTTGGGATTCCCATCAATTGGGTAATGCATGCTTGGCTTCTCCTCATAAAGGGGGCCTTACAAAATGTGCATACAATCATGAGGGGTAGACATTGATCATATACTAACACCCCCCCTCAATGTTTACCGATGATAAATCAAGTAGGTCTCGGTCCTATGCCCATCTGTTGAAGATGCTTGTTGAGCTGCTCTCTTCCAAGTGCTTTAGTGAATATGTCAGCACAATTTGCCTCTGTTGGGCAATATTCTAGCTCCACAATTTCATCTTCAATTAGCTCACGAATGTAATGGTACTGTACTTCTATGTGCTTGGTGCGAGCATGAAATACTGGGTTCTTTGCAATAGCCATACAACTTTGATTATCACACTTGAGTACAGTTGGCATATTTGATGGAAAGCCAAGATCTGCAAGAATTCTCCTTAACCAGACTGCCTCACAAGAAGCAAAACAAGCTGCTTTGTACTCTGCTTCAGTGGAGGAGAGTGCAAGAGTTGGTTGCTTCCTACTTACCCAAGAAAATATTCCTGAACCAAGTGAGAAACAATATCCAGAAACTGATTTTCTAGAATCACAATCTCCAGCCCAATCTGAATCACAATATCCTTGGAGTGTATCACCTGTGGTATACAAAATACCAAAATCCAAGGTTCCTGCAATGTACCTTAGAATTCGCATTCCAGCATTCCAGTGACTCTCCTTAGGTTTGTTGGAAAACCTGCTTAACACTCCAACAGCATAGCAAATGTCTGGTCTAGTGTTGCACAGAAAAATAAGACTTCCAACGAGCTTCCTATACTTCTTAGCATCTACATCAGGCATGTTATCATCCATAGATAGCTTATGATTTACCTCCATAGGTGTGCTAGTTGGTTTGCAGTCCATCATTCCAAATGCCTTGAGAATTTCTTTGGAATATTTTTGTTGTGAGATGAAAATGCCATCCTTCCTTTGCCATACTTCAATTCCCAGACAAAAATGGAGTAGACCTAAGTCTGTCATTTCAAACTCAGTTCCCAAGCTGATCCGAGTTTGATTGATGAGTTCCTGATGATCTCCTGTAATGATCAAATCATCTACATATACAATGACAACAACTAGCTTGCTATCCCTTTTCGTTACATACAAGTTAGCATCAGAAGTACTTTTTTCAAAACCCATATTTTTGAAAAAATGATCTATTCGTTGGTACCAAGCCCGTGGAGCTTGCTTAAGTCCATACAAAGCTTTCTTCAACCTGCAAACTTTATTTTCTGAATTGGGCACCTCAAAACCTGGTGGTTGAGATACATATACCTCCTCCTTGAGGTGACCATTCAAAAATGCAGATTTGACATCCATCTGGAAAATAGGCCAAGACTTTTCTGCAGCTACTGCAAGTACCGTCCGAATAGTTGTCATGCGTGCTGTTGGTGCAAAAGTTTCTTGAACATCAAATCCTTCAATCTGTGAAAAACCCTGTGCAACTAATCGTGCCTTATACTTTTCTAATGTTCCATCAGCTTTATACTTAGCTTTCCAAATCCATTTAGTACCTATTACCTTCTTCTTTGGCGGCAAGTCGACTAGATCCCATGTATCATTTTTGAGTATACTATCATACTCAGACTGCATTGCCGCTCTCCAATCTGGATCATCAATGGCTTCTTCAATGGTGGTAGGTTCCTTTATCGAACCCATGATATCTGCCATTAGAGCCATGTTAACAATGTGTTCTGAGGCTCTTCTTTGCTCCTCTATTCTCTTTGATCTTCGTAATCCATCCGATGATGATTCTAGTACATCTACATGTGGATTAAGATCATCAAAGAGCTGTTGTGCCCACTTCGGTAGTGGCTTACGCTGTGCAGCTACAACTGGTTGGCTTTTCATTGAGGAAATTTCTCCATCAGATGTTTCCTCCTCCTCAACTTTAACCTGTCTTTTGATAGGCACAAGGTGAGATATTTCTCCGCTTGATGAGATAGTAGATTTACCTTTATCTTCTACTAAGTGTGGTCGTTCATCAAACACCACATCTCGGCTGACAAAAATCTTCCTTGCCTCAGGATCCCATAACCTGTATGCTTTAGACTCTTCACTATATCCTAGGAAGACACACTTTTTGCTTTTTGAATCCAACTTTGATCTTGTTGAATCAGGAATATGTGCATAACAGAAACAACCAAAAATTCTGAAATGCAAAACTGAAGGCTTTTTACCAGAATATGCTTCTTGAGGAGTCATCCCCTTCAGTGCTTTTGTGTAGCTTCGATTGAGGATGTAGACTGCTGTATTGACTGCTTCTGCCCAGAATGAATCAGGCATGTCTTGAGCCTTCAACATACAACGAGCCATTTCAACTACTGTCCTGTTCCTGCGCTCAACAACGCCATTTTGTTGGGGTGTATGAGCTGTGGTAAGTTGCCTTTTCACACCATGCTCCTTACAGTAATTGTTGAATTCTGTTGACAAGAATTCACCTCCTCTATCTGTTCTAAATTTCTTCAATTTCCTTCCTGATTCATTTTCTACATACTTATGCCACGTTTTAAATTTTTCAAAAGCATCAGCCTTCTCTCGAATGAAATAAACCCACATCTTTCTACTATAATCGTCGACTAACAGCAAGAAGTAGAAAGATCCTCCTAAAGCAGGTGTAGACATTTTACCGCAGAGATCAGCATGTACCAACTCTAGAGGAGCTTGAGATCGATTGCTGGTCTCTCTTGGAAATGCCTTTCGTTGTTGCTTGCCCATCATACAAGCTTCACAAGGTTCCTGCAACTCTGAAAATGCAGGCATATGAGCAACCATCCCTGTTCGTTGCATCTCCTTCAAAACTGCAAATCCGAGATGCCCAAATCGTCGGTGCCATAACCTGCTTACATCTTTATCTTCTGTAGCAGTTAAAGCACTTAACTCATACAAGTTATCCCGTCGTATGCCTTTACCTACAACATTACCTGATGAATCCATGATTTCCGCACCACTCTTATTGAAGTGAACTTCGAGTCCACGATCTGTTATTGCAGAAACTGACAACAAATTTCTTTTGAGTGTAGGTACATAGAGAACATCGGATAACTTTTTCTCAACACCTGGAGAAGTGATAAAAGAGATGGTTCCAGTTCCTTCAGCTGGACACTTGGAGTCATTTCCCACCACTACATTGATGGATTCCCGCAGAGGCACTAGGGAACTATACCAATCCTTTTTACTAGTCATATGGCGAGAAGCTCCACTATCTAAAATCCATGGCTCATCAACACGAGCTTGAGCAGATGAACATACCTCTTCAATAGCTACCCAAAGTTCCAGCTCTGTGTTGTTTGCAGACTCTTTGTTCTTCCATGATGATTTTACAGTCCCATTCCGTTCATCAGCTTGCTTCTTTCTGCAATCCTTGATGGCATGGCCTTTCTTTTCACAATAGAAGCAACTTCCTGTGAACTTTTTCTTCTTTGGCTTCTTCTTTGATCCCTCTGAAGAGCCTTTACCTTTTGCATTTGCTGAGAATGCAGCATCAGTTGTACTTTGCCGATTCTTCAGCCGCATCTCTTCTTCTAAAAGCATGGCACAAAACTCTTCAAATGTAAGAGGAGTTGGCCTTACCTGAGTGTTAAGGGCTGTTACTAATCCATCATACTTTGCTGGAAGAACACGTACAGATCTTCGAGCCAGCTCTTCTGGTGTTATAACAACACCAACTGCAGCCAATTGATCTTGAAGATGCTTTATCCGTTTGATAAAATCTTCAGCCTTTTCAGAATCAGAATGTTTTTCATTTGCCAACTGATTTTCTAAATTCTGTATCCTAGTGTGGTTCTTGGTCTCATATTGTCGAGCCAATATGCCCCAAGCCTCATGTGCTTTAGTAGTATGTTGAACTAAAGTAAGCACAGAATCACTTACACTAGTGACAATCGCACATAATGCATCAGCATTCCGCCTCTTCCAAGCTCGTAGAAGATCTGGATCTGGCTGAATCATCAATCTTGAATTTGCTGGATCTTCAACTGGTATAGGCTCTGGATCCAATCCCATCGGTCCCATGACAGTGTCAAGTAATTCATAGGAGTCCAAAATTGCAGAAATTTTGAACTTCCAGAGTGTATAGTTGGTTCCATCCAGCTTCCCTTCAGTGAATGCAGGTGGACGAATTCGAATAGGTGCAGCATTAACATTAGCTGAAGCACCAAGACTACTGTTCGATGATGAAGCCATCATGTAATCACTCGAATAATCTATTGATATTCTAGTCTGCTAGTAGGCTAAAATAATGATACTTCTCAAGCTATTCGAACCTTACAGCTCTGATACCATGTAAGACAATAGTTACGCAATATAACACAGGAGCAATAACAGAGAAGATAACAGATATAGGAGAATCTCAACAATTTTCTACTAGCAGCAAGTACAAAGATGATGGCGTTGTCCACCCGTGCGCTCTCAAGGTAGAGCTTAAATGGTGATCTAGACAACTCTAGATAGGGAGATACAAGGTAGAGCTATGCTGGCTCAACTCAGTGTCTTAGGTAGTGCAGAAGTCATGTATATATAGGATCATGGGTGGCCTGCGATGGACGGCTATACATGGGCGGTAGAGCGTGGGCGGCCACCGCCCGCGTAATTGTCATACACGGCTTAGACTGGTTGAACCGACCTAACAAATATAAATGATTTCTGACTCCGATAGGGAATATTCCATGGAATATTCCCTTTACCGTCGCGCCGGGGGCGCTGCCCCCGGACCCCCACCAGGGGGCCCGCTGGCCCCCTGGGACCCCCCAGCCAGGGGGCCCGCTGGCCCCCTTGGACCCCCCAGCCGGGGCTGCTCACCGCTGCCCCGGACCCCACAATTGGGGACCCTGATAACTCCCTTTCCTTATAATATCTTACATGGTCCAATATGACCTTCATCCAACATTCAAGTTGGGATTCCCATCAATTGGGTAATGCATGCTTGGCTTCTCCTCATAAAGGGGGCCTTACAAAATGTGCATACAATCATGAGGGGTAGACATTGATCATATACTAACAATGCATACTTGTGTGTATGCATATGCATGCTTGTATGCATATGCATGCTTGTATGTATGAATATGCATGCTTGTATGCATATGCATACTTATGTGTATGCATATGCATGTGTGTATGTATATGCATGCTTGTATACATATGAATGCTTGTATGCATATGCATGTGTATGTGTATGCTTATGCATGTGTATATGCATATGCATGTGTGTATGTATATGCATGCTTGTATGCATATGCATGTATGTGTGTATGCATATGCATGTATGTGTGTATGCATATGCATGCTTGTATGCATATGCATGCTTGTATGCATATGCATGTATATGTGTATGCATATGCATGCTTGTATGCATATGCATACTTGTGTGTATGCATATGCATGCTTGTATGCATATGCATGTGTATGTGTATTGTTAGACGGCCGCCGAACAAAGGACAATTGTACTTAGACAGAGGTTTTTAATGTAGAAAGAACCCTTCTGAAAGTACGCGGTAAAGAAAGATTCGCGCAAGCCTTGTAATAAAATTCTATTTAAAGCAATGAAAAGAACGGCAGAGGAACCAGAGAAGGAGCCCCCCGTGTTTTGGGATTCGCAAGTATAGTGTTGTATGTGTAGAACAGAGTAACTCTGTTCTGTTCCGTCTGCTCCATTCTCTCTCCTGTGTATGTGCTTGTGTGCGTATGTGCGTTATACGCAGTGTTACGAATCGATGCTGTGTTGCAGAGATTTCACCCGGTAATGATTGAAGTATTTCTTAAGCGTTATTCGAACTGGAACGCGTGTTTTGGTCGTTCTTCTGTGGAGCACGGAAGCATAGAGAACTAACATGGTTCAGTTGTGAGTTATGAGTCTCTGTGAATGACTGGGTCAGTAGTATAATCTGTGTTAAGATTAGTACCGGTAGTGTTCTGAATACGAGTAAAATGATGATAAAGTGCGCGACAAGTTATGGTCAGTAGGTCTTGCGATTTGAAGTTGGTACTCGGTAAAGTTGTAGATTGTTCAGAAGGATTTCGTGGTGTGTTTGTGTTAAGTTACCAGGAGTGCGCTTTGTGTATTGACTCTCGATCCGGACTACTGCTCAACTGTTATAGCAGGTATAGTTTGGAGTGCGGGATTCTAAGACGTTGATAGCCTTGGTTGATCAGAAACAACTACTGAGCTAAGACGCGCGGACCGAGTGACGGGTGAGTGAGAAGTTGGGAAAATAGTATAGGGCCTCTGTCTAACAGACCCCTACCACTCCCAAGGAGCCACTTGGCTAGAGTCAGTCTATTCTTACGGTGAGATTGAGTACAGGGAACAAGAGACTCGGAGATATCTGGTACGCAGGTGTGGAACCAGACTCTGGAATTCCCGAAGGACTGTTGTTTTGAATTAGTAATTAACGTCTGCGGTAGGTAGTTAACGGTTGAAGTTACAATAAGCGAGTATACCTTTAACATTTGGCGCCGTCTGTGGGAAAGTGGCATCCGATTGCCAGTTCTCTGGCCCGTTGTCTGTGGGAAAGTGGCATCCGATTGCCAGTTCTCTGGCCCATTGTCTGTGGGAAAGTGGCATCCGATTGCCAGTTCTCTGGCCCGTTGTCTGTGGGAAAGTGGCATCCGATTGCCAGTTTCTGGCCCATTGTCTGTGGGAAAGTGGCATCCGATTGCCAGTTCTCTGGCCCGTTGTCTGTGGGAAAGTGGCATCCGATTGCCAGTTCTCTGGCCCGTTGCTTGTGGGAAAGTGGCAACTGATTACCAGTCTCTGCGGTAAAGTAGCATTGGATTACGAGTCACTTGTGAGACAGTGGCATTAGAGTGCTAACGGTTTGTAAGAAGCAAACATCCAGCAACATTTGCTTCACTGACAGTATCAACAGATCCAGATTGTTGCAAACTGCTCAGATAGTATCACTGGGCAATGATACATGCCGGTCACTCGATCGGGCGAAACATATCCTAAGAATCGTCAGATTGAAGCACGAAAATCACAAAAGATAGCCTCGGGAGAAGTAGGCATAACTAGATCTGACCAAGTGGTCAAGAAAAGTAGAAACGTTACAACTGATTCCGGTCATATTCCGGTAGAACGGTCAACGCCTTCGATACATTCTGATGCTACTTCGACCCAGCCTATCGAAGATATAGCAAGTCCAGACTCTATCAAAACGCCGTTGGAACCTAGTTTAACAATATCAGATAAAGATTTAGAGTTATCCACGGTCAGAAATACGTTAGGAAAATTCGGCAAAAGTAGTAAAACAGGGCATTCTGGCCCAATTTCAGTTCATTCCGGTGAGATTCCGGTGATAGAATCACCGATCGCTGGCCAAGGTTTAGCCTTTTTTGCAGAATCATCAGCTCAACCTTCGTGTTTGGAAGAAAGATTTCGAATATTAGACATCCAGAAGGAAGGAAAGCTGTTCGAAACAGAGATCCGAAGCATCCTAAGTCGAAACAGCACACCGGAAAACGCACCATCCGGCGATACAAGTCCCGATAGTTCACCCGATCAATCCCGAGATACAGAAGGAAACCCTGAACCCTTCACAATGAGCGGGCAACACCAACAACAACAACATCAACAACAACAGCTAGGACCGCCAAGGCCGCCTCCAACAGGAGTAACCTACACGAAATTCGGTGGATTCCCAAGAGACGACCCAGACGCCCACGTACGAACTTTCGAGATAAGTTATGCAGTTCTTAACCATCCACCAGATCAGGCGTATAAGGCCATTGTTTTTCAATCTACACTGATCAATGAAGCGGCGAGATGGCTCACGGAATATGATATCAATCATTTCGGTACTTACGATGCAGTACGAGACGCCTTTTTACAGCGATTCAGACTAAAGAAGAATCCTGCTGAAATCTTTGAGTATCTACAGAACAACAGACAGAAGGTAAATCAGACCGTCCAGGAGTACGCTACCCTCTTTAGAACACATTTACGGCAGATACCACAGGCTCACGCTAATCTACCTGATGATGTCATCTCTCAATGGTTTATCAATGGATTAACCCCACAACTGAAGCAGATCATGATCATAAGATGTGTCGGAGCTATGACCTTGGATGCCATCATTGCAATGGCTCTACAGCTAGAATCCAAGGTTGGTGGATTTTCAGAAGACTTGGAATGGTTAAAAACAAACAAAAATATGGCTGAAGATATCACCAGGCAAGTATACTGCACCACATGCAAAAATTCGGGGCATACAAGTGCCAACTGTGCACTGAACCAAGTGTTTTGCGCTATTTGCAACACTACCGGGCACACCACCGGAAACTGTGTCTACAATGCTAGAATACAAGGGACAGCAACCGTCAATGCAGTCATCCAAGAACATGGCCAACCAGTAAATCACTATGTGCCTCCACAACTGAGAAACAATCAACAACAAGGATATCGGAACTACCGAGGACAGAGAAACAACACTTATAATGCCAACCGATGGCAGAATGGACCACCACCGGAAAACCCTGAGTTACCACCTCCACGCTGTCATTTCTGTGGCGAATTCGGCCACATTAGAAGGTTTTGTAAAGACGCAATGGAGTATGATCAAAGAAAGAAGGAACGCCAAAATCCAATGGCCAACATGGTAAAAATTACACCGATCGAGACACAGACTGCTACAGTCCGGACCCGTTCCGGTAAACAACTTCAGCCGGCAGCAGAAATCTTTGAACCAGGGATACAAGAACAACGAAGGATGTATAACAAAGCTAGTCACTGGACCACAACAGAACCACCAGTGTTCCCAGAACCTATTCCGGTGACTCAGGCTTCTTCATCAAAGGACCAAACAACACAAAAGGATGCATCAGTAGGGCCATCATCATCAGTAGAGACAACAGCAGACACTTCTGCGTCAGTAGAAACTTCAAGTCCAAAAGAACAAGACACTCAAGCTCAACAGGCCTGGGAAATTTTGTCCAAGGCATCCATCACTCTGCCTCTAGGCCAACTTCTGGCCTTAGTGCCCGGGATCCGACAACAGTTTCAGCAACAATTCAGCCCAGTACCTTCTTGCATTTCGACGACAGCCGCAGTTCAACCGGAACCTGATGCTGCGATTGATCACGCAGTGCCCTTGATCACAGTATGGTATAAGAATCAGAAGATCACGCAGGTATTAATTGATGGAGGCTCAGGCGTAAACATTGCGACCGCAGCGTTATGCAAAAAGCTAGGCTGGACCGAAATTGAACCAGTTCAATTCTTTGTTCGAATGGCGGATCAATCGAGAGTCCATCCTGTAGGACTTGTGCGGAATGTACCCATCACTCTACAAGGTACGACTTTCAAGATGACTTTTGTCATACTAGATCTACCCGAATCCACTTTGGATTACAATCTTCTTTTCGGCCGACCTTGGCTGAAGCATGCGAAGGTAATACAGGACTGGTCTGCACAAGAGCTTACATTCAAGGATGCCCATCGTAAATATGTGGTGAAACTAGATGCTATGCAATCTTGCGAACCTCACGCCAGACCGTACTTTGCTGAACCAGTTCATATGTTAGATGGACTGTCAGATGATGAAGAAGAGCAATTTCTGAAGAGTAATGCCGATTTAATGTCTCTAGGAACTGTTGACCTACAATCCGTCATAGATAACTGGAACACGTCAGTATGTACAGTAGCAGCTATCACCGGAAAGTCGGTCCAGGAAGATACTTCCTCAACCCATGACGACGAATTACAACCACTGTTCAAGCCAACAGATGATACAGAGAAACCTCAACAATTTTATGTCCCAGAAGACCAGCTGATCACGTACAATCTAGGAGATAGAGACCACCCACGACCTGTGAAGATGAGGCAGAACTTACCGGAAACATTTAAGGAGGATTTGATTCAACTTCTTCGCGAATTCGCAGACGTCTTTGCATGGGATTACAAAGACATGAAAGGATTAGATCCGCGCATCTATCAACACAGGGTCATGTTGAAACCGGAAGTGAAACCAAAAAGACAACCCAGCTACAGAATGAACCCCCATTATGCATCACATGTAAAAGCCGAACTTGATAGACTATTAAAAGTCGGATTCATTGTACCAGTAGAACACGCTGAATGGATCTCACCCATCGTGATCGTGCCAAAGAAAAACAAGCAGTTACGAATCTGTGTGGATTACCGGAAATTAAATGCAGCAACAGTACCAGATCCTTTCCCGATCCCCTTTTTGGATACCATGCTTGATAGAGTCGTAGGTCATGAAATGTATTCATTTTTAGATGGATACAGCGGGTACAACCAGGTTAGAATGGCTGAAGAGGATATACCAAAAACTGCCTTCATTACCAATTGGGGTGTCTTTGCCTGCACAGTAATGTGGTTCGGATTGAGAAATGCACCAAGCACATTTCAAAGATGTATGCAGGAGATATTTTCTCCTTACCTCACCTCTTTCATGCAAGTATATCTCGACGACTTCTCAATCTTTGGGAAGATGATAGCACATTTGTTTCATTTACGATGCTGTTTTCAGAAGTGTCGAGAATATAGACTCTGCCTTAATCCCAACAAATCCGTGTTTGCAGTTTCATGTGGCAAACTACTTGGGCATATTGTATCTGCTCAAGGTATCCGAGTGGACCCAGATAAGATTTTGGCAATTTTAGAAGCCCCAATACCCACGACTCCGAAAGAAGTAATACGCTTTATGGGACAAATACGGTGGCATGGCAGACACTTGCGGTGGCTTGCTCACCTAGCAGTACCACTGAACAGGCTAATCACAAAGACTCCCAGACAATTTGAATGGACTGAAGAATGTCAAACTATATTTGATCGACTCAAGTATCTCCTGACGCAAGCTCCAATTTTACAACCACCGGACTGGGACAATCCGTTCCATGTTTTTGTTGACGCTTCAGATATTGCAATCGGCAGTATTCTGATGCAGCAAACAGATAACTGGTTTCGCCCTGTTTATTACGCCAGTAGAAGACTTGCACCGGCAGAAAAGAACTATTCCACCACTGAAAGAGAATGTCTAGGATTGATTTACTCAATCAAAAAGTTCAGACATTATCTACTAGGCCGGAAATTTACCTTTCATGTGGATCATGCTGCCCTTGTTTATCTAGTAAGACAGCAGCACTTAGGAGGACGATTAGCACGATGGGTGCTACTTTTACAAGAATTCGACTATGATGTCATTCACCGACCCGGAAATGCACATGCCTTAGCAGATTTCTTATCACGCCTAGATTTCGGTAAAGCTCCGGTAGGAATAGATGACACGACTCCTGCGATTTATAATGCTGAACCACTACCTGATGAGACGCCCAACTTACAAACACCACCTACATACTATGATCATATTCTAACTTTTCTCACCGAAGGACGCTTTCCAGCTGAGACTGCCAAGGCGGTTCGAAGAAAAATCGCAGTTTTTAGCCGCCGATTTCGGTTAGTTGCTGGAGAACTATATTATACAGATCATACCGGAATCCTACTTTGCTGTATTTCACCACATGAAGTTAACTCAGTTATCACTTTGGCTCACTCAATTCCTCCCGGTGGCCATTTTGCAGCAGACTTAACTCACCGGAAAATTCTGCAAGGAGGACTCTGGTGGCCAACTATGTACAGAGATATCTCACAGTTTGTTAAACAATGCGATGCTTGCCAAAGAGCTGGTCAGCCTTTACAACGGCATCTTTTTCCCCTGCAACCCATCTTACCATTAGAACCTTTTCAGAAATGGGGTTTAGATTTTATCGGGCCAATTACACCTCCAGCAGTATCCAGTAACAATCGATACATACTGACTTGCACAGATTACGCAACTAGATGGGCAGAAGCTTGGGCTTTGCGGTCTGCTACAGCAGTTACGGTAGCAAAATGTCTACTCACGGATGTCTTCCCACAATTTGGTTTACCATTGGAAATTGTCTCAGATCAAGGCACTCATTTTGTAAACAATTTAATGAAGGCACTCACACAGTCCTTCCAAGTCACACATAAATTTAGCTCTCCTTATTATCCACGTGCCAATGGATTGGCTGAAAGTACAAACAAATCACTGTTAAACATCCTCCGGAAATTGATCATGGAAGCACCGGAAAGATGGGATCAACTACTACCTGCAGTATTATGGGCATACCGAACTACATATAAAGTAACAACAGGCTTGACACCTTTCAAGCTAGCTTATGGCTTAGAAGCAATCGCTCCCATGGAAGTAGTCATCCCAAGTTTGCGGGTAACAATCACTCAGAAGATGCTACCGGAATCTTCACTGACAGCACGAATGGACGCACTCAGAGAACTTGATGAGCACCGATGGCTCAGTTTTTTAACTATGCGCGAAGTTCAACTAAGGCAAGCTAAGACACACGATCGATATTTGAAGACGCCAATCTTTTCGGTAGGACAGCTTGTACTCTTCTATAACGCAAAATCGGACAGAGCAGCAGGAAAATTCAAACTACGATGGTTCGGCCCTTTCAAGATCTCAGCACAAGTAGGTCCGGCAACTTTTCGGTTGACTACGTTGACCAAAATTCCACTTCCAAAAGTAATTAATGGATCGAAGCTGCAGCCGTATTATCCCACTACCAGTACGCCTTAATTTATTCGGCGACGAACCACGTTTTGTATAAATTTTTATGTTTTGCTGTTAGCCGTCTTTTGTACAAATCTTTATGTTACCAGCCGCCCCTCGCTACCGGTCACTCAGTACGCACGCTAGCATGCAAACCGTATCATTCCCGCACCACACAATGATACTCACCCCCACACCGTGTTCTCCATATTTAACCCCCTCAGTTGCGCCAAAAACCGCTATTGTGTTTTCGTGATTGTGTGTGTTATCTCAGTATTCTGTGTTTTCTGTAAGTGTGCATTGTGAACGCCATGGAAGCGCTAGCCAACTACGCTTCTTTCCGCGAAGGTATCCCTACAGACGTAGGCGAATACTTGCGATGCAGAGGGTTGGCCAACTTCGCTGAGTTGCCTTGGCACTCAGTGGAAGCCCATCCCTTCTACGCACAGATCATCCAAGCCATTGCCCAAAGCCCCACCACCGAACGACAGTGGGTCTTCCTTTCCCTCCCACATAGATCCGTCATCACCTTCCAAGCCTTCGCCGACGCCTACCGCCTCACCCCGCAAGGCCGCGAAAATGGCCCTAGCATCCCTGTCGCCCGTATGACCGAACTCTTTCCCCGCTCCTCATCAAACGAATACGCCATTCTATGCCGCCCAGAACCCGAGCGATCCGCCCTACAGTTCCTTGTAGCCATCCTCAACCTGCAAAAACGAACATATGGCATCTCTCGCCCCTTCTACTCCGCCTTAGATTTAGCTACCCGCGAACCTGTAAATTTTGCCTCTTACTTTTTCCTTAGAATCCATAAAGAATGTGTAGCTATCGTAAAACAGCTCCAAAAGGGTTCTACCCCCCGCTCTCGCCTTCCCCACATCATCTCCTTCCTCTTCCCAACCATTCTCGCCGCACAACCCCCACCCGCAGGCCCCGCACTTCGACACGAAGAATCCGCACAACCAATCGAGGACACTGAAGAAGAAGACGAAGAGATTAATCAGCTCTTCCGTACCAAGCGAATTCGGATCAGCTCCTCGGAAAGTGAAGTCCAAGGATCCGCCGGAAAAGATCAGGAGACCAAGGCAGACGACCTAGAGGAAACATACCACGACACCGCCACACACAACGAAACATCGACGGAGCAACCGGACCAGCAGGATCAAGCAGAGACAGAAATAGTGTCCACAGAAAAAGAATCTGAGCAGCACCAGGATGAACAGGAATCGGCCACCAAAGCATTGGATCAACTCATCGACGCCATCAACCAGACAGAAACCATACAACAAACACTCGCCAAGGTAAACCCCTCAGATACCGTTCTCCCTACACCACCTCCTGCCAAACCCCTCCCCCCACCGGAACCACCCCTCCCACCCTTCACTGAACCCGTAGCATCCTCCTTTTCCTCCCCTAACTACTCTCCGCCAAACTCCCAGCAATTACACACCGATACATCCTCTCAACCTCGTCATCCTCCACCACCACCGCCACATAACGCATTCTCGGAACTTGCCGCCATGGGGCAGTTCCTCATCCAGTTATCACACCAGCTGCCCGCCCAGTTTACGGCAGCCACGGACCACCTGAAACTCGAATACCAGCACAAGGTAGACACCCTGGAAGCCGACATCGCCCCCCTGCAGGAAGAAGTTGATGCCGTAAAGACCGAGAATCATCAACTCCGAACACAGCTAGCAACTCCAAGCACGATTTTCGACAGAGCAGACGCTAGTACAACAACGAGATGCAGCCCTAGACCAGCTAGCTGCCAAAGACCAACTCATACACGACGCACATGAGGAAATTCGAACACTGAAGGCCGCCCTTCAAGAACAAGAAGATATCAACGTATCTCTCGAAGAATTGATCGCAGACACGAAGATTCAATTACAAGAAACCACCCAGAAGATGCAGGACCAACAGAAAGAAGCCGACCAAGTTCAAGAGCAATTACGGCGAGCCGAAGAATGTGCCGACGCGGTCAACCGTATTCTCAAACAACAATTACTACGGGAAGGCCAATACCAAAAAGATATCGCCAACGCCCGCGGAGAACGCGATGCGTATAAGAAAACTCTCAATTTCCAAACACAGCAATTTGAACGCCAAGACAACCAAATACGCAACCAGAAGGAGTGTATCAGAGAGATGCAGACCAAACTGACTGAAATAACGACAGCCCGAGATGCGGCATTAGCCAATGAATTTTATCTCTAGGAGGCTTTTCTTCAAACCCAAGCCGAAATTTTGTTAAATCAAGCCATAGCCCTCAGTGCAGTCAGAACCGACGCCCAATTATTAGAACCTACCACCTTAGTGAAAATGTTAGAAACCCTCAAAAAGAAAATTACCCGAACATTTAGGCTCGCCCGAAGTATGTACTTAGAAGGTCTAGTATCCGAACCATAGGAACTTGCGGGTTCGAGTCCACCGTGCGTGCCAGTGTTAGACGGCCGCCGAACAAAGGACAATTGTACTTAGACAGAGGTTTTTAATGTAGAAAGAACCCTTCTGAAAGTACGCGGTAAAGAAAGATTCGCGCAAGCCTTGTAATAAAATTCTATTTAAAGCAATGAAAAGAACGGCAGAGGAACCAGAGAAGGAGCCCCCCATGTTTTGGGATTCGCAAGTATAGTGTTGTATGTGTAGAACAGAGTAACTCTGTTCTGTTCCGTCTGCTCCATTCTCTCTCCTGTGTATGTGCTTGTGTGCGTATGTGCGTTATACGCAGTGTTACGAATCGATGCTGTGTTGCAGAGATTTCACCCGGTAATGATTGAAGTATTTCTTAAGCGTTATTCGAACTGGAACGCGTGTTTTGGTCGTTCTTCTGTGGAGCACGGAAGCATAGAGAACTAACATGGTTCAGTTGTGAGTTATGAGTCTCTGTGAATGACT
The DNA here is from genome assembly GCA_020310875.1 of Ceratopteris richardii. Taxonomy (NCBI): domain Eukaryota; kingdom Viridiplantae; phylum Streptophyta; class Polypodiopsida; order Polypodiales; family Pteridaceae; genus Ceratopteris; species Ceratopteris richardii. Next base: position 9,466,805 of record CM035412.1, read on the forward strand.
GGGTCGATAGTATAATCTGTGTTAAGATTAGTACCGGTAGTGTTCTGAATACGAGTAGAATGATGATAAAGTGCGCGACAAGTTATGGTCAGTAGGTCTTGCGATTTGAAGTTGGTACTCGGTAAAGTTGTAGATTGTTCAGAAGGATTTCGTGGTGTGTTCGTGTTAAGTTACCAGGAGTGCGCTTTGTGTATTGACTCTCGATCCGGACTACTGCTCAACTGTTATAGCAGGTATAGTTTGGAGTGCGGGATTCTAAGACGTTGATAGCCTTGGTTGATCAGAAACAACTACTGAGCTAAGACGCGCGGACCGAGTGACGGGTGAGTGAGAAGTTGGGAAAATAGTATAGGGCCTCTGTCTAACAGACCCCTACCACTCCCAAGGACCCACTTGGCTAGAGTCAGTCTGTTCTTACGGTGAGATTGAGTACAGGGAACAAGAGACTCGGAGATATCTGGTACGCAGGTGTGGAACCAGACTCTAGAATTCCCGAAGGACTGTTGTTTTGAATTAGTAATTAACATCTGCGGTAGGTAGTTAACGGTTGAAGTTACAATAAGCGAGTATACCTTTAACAGTATGCATATGCATGTATGTGTGCATATGCATGCTTGTATGTATATGCATGTGTGTATGCATATGTGTATGTGTATGCATATGCATGTTTGTATGTATATGCATGTGTGTATGCATATGCATGTTTGTATGCATATGCATGTCTATGCATATGCATATGCATGTGTGTATGCATATGCATTGTGTATATGTGTATGCATATGCATGTTTGTATGCATATGTATGTGTGTGTTTATACATATGTGAGTGTGTATGTATATGTATCTCTCCCTCTCTCTCTTTCACTCTCTCTCTCTCTCTATGTCAATCGAAAACAAAATAATCACTTACATTGATGTAATTGTTTGAATCAAGGTCGTCAAATCCACTTGAAGTTCTCCTTGGTCAAATTTCCAAAGATTTGATCCCAAAATCTCTTGCAAAACTAAAGAGAGAAGATATTAGAAAAGCAAAAAAATAAAGAAAGAAAAAAGAGTGCTACAATATGTGCTATCTACTTACCAAAACTTCAGATCCATAAAAATAGAGCTGTGTTTAGAGAGAGAGAGGGAGGGAGAGAGAGAGAGAGAGAGAGAGAGAGAGAGAGAGAGAGAGAGAGAGAGAGAGAGAGAGAGAGAGAGAGAGAGAATTGTTTGAATCAAGGTCATCAAAATCCACTTGAAGTTCTTCTTCATCGAATCTCCTAAGATTTGATCCCAAAATCTCTTGCAAATCTAAACATAGAACATATTAGAAAAGCAAAAACATAAATAAAGAAAAACGAGTGCTACAATATGTGTGATCTACTTATCAAAACTTCAGATCTAGAAAGATAGAGGTCTTCTTAGAGAGAGAGAGGGAGGGAGAGAGAGAGTGAGAGAGAGGGAGGGAGGGAGGGAGGGAGGGAGAGAGAGAGAGAGAGAGAGAGAGAGAGAGAGAGATCTAGAGAGACAAAGAGAGAGAGAGATGACAAACAGAGATCTATTAGTCGGCTACCGGATTGGCAATTGTAAAGACTGAATCTTTTCATATTCCGCACGAACGAAAGGTTGTTACAAAGATGTTTGTAATCTTTATAAATCAATGAAAAGAGACGCTTCGGTGATGATCAGGGGGATCACCAGACTCTTTGTCTGGGTGATTGATCTGTAATGTTGCTGTGGTGCGCGCAGAGTAATTTTGAGTATTCTATTCTCGTCGCTGTCTTGTTTGTTTATCGATACCTGTTCGGTTTGTGATTTACCTAGACGACCAGAAGATCGCCAGACTGTCTGTTTGAGCGAATCGTTGTGTGTAGTTTCTGTTGTGATTGTTCTGATAATGCTGCGTACTGTTGTGTCTCTCTGTTTTGTTGATGTTCTGCAAGTTGTTTGATGAAGCCCATGCTCTAGTAATGACAATTCAGTACTGTGTGGTTGAGAATTCTAAATCATCGTGCGTTGTCTGTTCTGGTGGATTATCCGCACCTGCACGGTACAGATTGAGTTACTATTATTGACTCTGTTGTGTACGGTAGTTTGTGTTGGATCAGTTCTTTAAGCTAGACAAAAGTAATCTTGTATTACGATACTGAATATTGCCTGCGCTGTATGCTGAGAGAGCATTAACTAGAGTGTGTTCGGTAAGCTTTGGAAGAGTCCGATTACAGATAGTAAGATTGTGAAGCATAAACAGATTCTTGATAGAGTTCTTGAACATTAGTATATTGTTGTGTATGAAGTGGTTATTTTGGGGGAAATCAAGCATAGGGCCTCTGTTTAACAGACCCCTTCCACTCCCAAGAACCGGAATAGATGTTTAAATGCGCTTCTGACGGCAAGCGACGTTTAACACTGGCGCCGTCTGTGGGAAAGTGGCACCAGATTGTTGCCATTTGTCTGTGCGAATGTGGTATCAAGAGTGTTGCCAGCTAATTGTGGGAAAGTGGCATCCAGAGTGTTCGTTGATTGATTGTGAAAGTGGTCATAGATTGTGAATAGACCGTAAGGAAGAATAGTACGCAAAGTATTGCAAACATAGTATATGCCGGTTACTCGTTCCGGTGAATCATACCCGAAGCATAGAAGAAACCAACAGTCCTGGGCGATACCTAATTTGCTAAGGAAACCTCCAGGAGGAAGAAGCGTAGATAAGTTTAACCCAGTTATCAAGAAAGTGAAGAACGCTAGTAGCGATTCCGGTAGAATTCCGGTGGAACGTACTACAATTTCGGCAGATTCCAGTGTGATTGTGCAGGCATAATCTATCAAAGATATAGTCACTCCAGAATCTACCAGGATGCAGTATGCAGTTAACCTAACACCATCTGGTCAAGATTTGAATTTGTCTAAGGATAGAAGCGTGTTGGCCAATGAGATCAGTGAAGGTGAAACATTACCTTGTTCTGGTGAAAATACGACAAATTTCGGTGATACTTCGGTACCCGTTGCCGAGAGTTCACAATTTTCCGGTGACGGTTTACCATTTCCTGGTGAATCTTCATTCCAGTTACCACTATTCGGAGTAAGTTTCCCTACATTTGATATCAAGGAGGAAGGTAGCTTATTCAAAACTAAAATCCGAAGGATACTGAAGGATATTATCAAGCCGGAAAGTGCACAGGCTGACGATACAGATTCTGACGGTTCAGATATTCAGCCTCGGGACTCAGAAGATAGTAACAATACAACCGCCAGCACGATGAGTGGGCAACAACAACAACAACAACAACAACAACAACAACAACAACAACAACAACAACAACAACAACAACAACAACAACAACAACAACAACAACAACAATAACAACATCCATTTCCACCCCGACCGGCTCCAACAGGAGTGACATACACCAAATTCGGTGGGTTTCCAGGTGATGATCCTGATGCCCACGTACGTACGTTTGAAATTAGTTATGCAGCATTAAATCATCCCCCTGATCCGGCATACAAAGCTATTGTATTCCAGTCTATGTTGGTTAATGAAGCAGTCAGATGGCTTACAGAATATGATTTTAATCATTTTGTGACTTACGAAGCAGTAAGGGATGCATTTTTGCATAGATTCCAATTAAAGAAAAATCCGATAGAGATTTTTTATTATTTACAGAACAACAAACAGAAACTGCTCCAGATTGTGCAGGAATATGCCACCCTATTCCGAACGCATTTGAGGCAACTAATGCTGGCCCATGCAAACCTGTCGGATGATGTCATCACTCAATGGTTTATTAGTGGGTTAACTCTGGAGCTCAGACAGATTATGATCATCCGCTCTGTGGGAGCTATGACATTAAATGCAGTTATTGCAATGGCTTTGCAGCTCAAGAATAAGGTAGGAGGATTTACAGAAGACCTGGAATGGTTAAAAGCGAGTAAGAATGTTGCCGAAGATCCAACCAGACAGATGTGCTGCACCACGTGCAAGAATTCAGGGCATACCAGTGCCACTTGTGCCCTTAATCAGTTGTTTTGCACTATCTGCAATATGACCAGACATTCCACCAAAAATTGTGCATACAACACCAAAGTGCAGGGAACAACAACAGTAAATGCAATTATACAAGAACCAAGGCAGCCTGCCAATCACTATGTACCTCCTCAAATGAGAAACAACTAGCAACAAGGCTACCAAAATTACCGAGGATAGAGAAATAATAACTACAATGCAAACCGCTGGCAGACAGGTCCACCATAGGAAGGTAATGCTTTGCCACCTCCTCGTTGTCATTTCTGTGGTGAATTAGGACACATTCGAAGATTTTGTAAAGATGCGGCCGAATATGATCAAAAGAAGAAGGAGCACCAGAACCCAATGGCAAATATGGTTCATATCACACCCATAGAAACACAAGTTGCAGTAGTTCAGACCAGATCCGGTAATCCACTACAACCAGCAGCTGCGATATTTGAACCAGGCATCTTTGAACAACAAAGAATGTATGAAAAAGCAAGTAAATGGACCACCCAAGAACCTACAGTGTTCCCAGACCCGATTCTGGTGACCCAAGTTCCGCTGTCAAAAGAAACTGCACAAGAGCAAGAGTCAATCCCAGTAATCGACGCATCGTCTTCAAAATCGGTGAAAAGTACAAATCAAGCAGATCAAGCATGGGAAATTTTATCTAAAGAATCGATTACTCTCCCTCTTGGCCAGTTACTTGCATTAGTACCAGGAGTTGGACAACAGTTTCAGCAACAGTTCAGTCCTGAGTCTGCCTGCATTCCAGCAACGATAACAGTACAACCAGAAACTGACTCTATGGTGGATCACTTGGTTCCTTTAATTACGGTGTGGTACAAAAATCATAAAATTACTCAAGTATTAATTGATGGTGGGTCCGGTGTAAACATAGCTACTGCAGCACTTTGTAAAAAGTTAGGATGGACCGAAATTGAACCTGTGCAGTTTTTTGTTAGAATGGCCGACCAATCCAGAGTCCATCCAGTAGGACTCGTACGGAATGTGCCAATCACTTTGCAGCGAACCACTTTTAAGATGACTTTCGTAGTTCTAGAACTACCGGAGTCTAGTCTTGATTATAACCTTCTTTTCGGCCATCCTTGGATGAAACAAGCTAAGGTTATACAGGATTGGTGCGCACAGGAACTCACTTTCAAAGACAATAACTGAAAATAGTTGTAAAATTAGATGCTATTCAGCCCTGTGAACTACATGCTAGACCTTATGTGGCAGAACCAGTTCACATGCTAGATGGTTTATCCGATGACGAAGAAGAAGAATTTTTGAAGAATAACATAGATTTAATTTCCTTAGGGATTGTTGATTTACAATCTGTTGTAGATCACTGGAATCCGGCAGTTTGTACGGTGATGCCTATGACCGAAGAAGTAGAAACATAAAATACTGCTGCTAAGGATGAAACTGCTATACAACAACTTTTACAATCAGTCGATGATTCAGAAAAACCTCGTCAATTCTATGTTCCAGAAGATCACTTGATCACTTATAATTTAGGGGATGAAGTTAATCCACGACCTATCAAAATAAAGGAAGGATTGTCTGAAGTATTTCAAGTAGATCTGATCCAGTTACTTCATGAGTTCACTGATGTTTTTGCATGGGATTACCATGACATGAAGGGTCTGGATCCTCGCATATATCAGCATCGAGTTGTACTTAAACCGGAAGCAAAACCAATTAAACAACTCAGCTACCAGATGAATCCTAACTACGCAGCACAGGTAAAGACAGAGCTTGATAGGTTATTAAAAGTTGGATTCATTGTTCCAATAGAACATGCTGAGTGGAAATCACCCATTGTTATCGTCCCTAAGAAGAATAAGCAGCTACGCATATGTGTGGATTATCGGAAACTGAATGCAGCTACGGTGCCAGATCCGTTTCCTCTTCCATTTCTTAATACAATGCTGGATAGAGTGTTGGGCACGAAATGTATTCATTTTTGGATGGATATAGTGGGTATAATCAGGTCAAAATGGCTGAGGAAGATATACCAAAAACAGCGTTCATTACCAATTGGGGTGTTTTTGCTTGTACAGTTATGTGGTTTGGATTAAGAAATGCTCCTAGTACTTTTCAACGATGTATGCAAGAAATCTTCTCCCCCTATCTTACTTCTTTCATGCAAGTATATCTAGATGATTTCTCTTTATTTGGTAAGATGGTAGCACACCTGTATCATTTACGGTGTTGCTTTGAGAAGTGTCGTGAATACAGACTCTGCCTGAACCCAAACAAGTCTATGTTTGCGGTTTCATGTGGTAAGCTGCTTGTCCATATTGTGTCTGCACAAGGCATACAAGTCGATTCAGATAAAATTGCAGCTGTGTTAGAAGCATCTGTGCCTACTATGCCGAAAGAAGTCATGCGATTCATGGGTCAAGTCAGGTGGCATGGTCGACATTTACGGTGGCTCGCTCATTTGGCAATACCTCTCAATAGATTAATAACCACTACTCCTCGACATTTTGTTTGGACTCAAGAATGTCATTTGATCGTCTCAAAAGCTTATTAACGCAGGTTCCAATTCTACAACCTCCTCAATGGGAACGTCCATTTCATGTTTTTGTTGACGCATCAGATATCGCCATTGGGAGTGTCTTAATGCAACAAACTGACAAGTGGTTTCGGCCTGTTTATTATGCGAGTAGAAGACTTGCTCCTGTAGAAAAGAATTATTCAATAACTGAAAGAGAATGCCTTGGTTTAGTGTACTCTGTAAAGAAATTCAGGCACTATTTACTTGGCCGCAAATTTACTTTTCATGTAGATCATGCTGCACTTGTCTATCTGGTACGGCAATAGCATTTAGGTGGTCGATTAGCGCGTTGGGTTCTACTTTTACAAGAGTTTGATTATGAAGTAATTCATCGGCCCGACAGTTTACATGCATTAGCAGATTTCCTTTCTCGCTTAGCTTCCGGTGAAGCTCCGGTCGGTGTAGATGACACCACACCCGCGATTTATGTTACTGAACCAACTAATGATGAATCTGCAGAACCCCCTATGCCATCTACAGATTATGATCAGATATTAACTTTTCTTACTCATGGATTTCTTCCTGCTCAGATTTCTCCTACAATGTGTAAGAAAATTGCAGCTTACAGTCGCAAATTTCGGTTGATTGCTAGAGAGCTGTATTATATGGATCACACTAGAGTTTTACTTCGCTGTATTCCTCCACATGAAGTAAACTCAGTTATAGCTTTGGCACATTCAATATCTTTCGGTGGGCATTTTGCAGTAGATTTAACGTACCGGAAAATTCTGCAGAGTGGACTTTGGTGGCCTACTATGTAGAGAGATATATCTCAGTTTGTTAAAAACTGTGACAATTGTCAGCGATCTAGACAGCCGCTACAATGCCACTTCTTCCCTCTACAACCTGTCTTACCTTTAGAACCTTTTGAGAAGTGGGGCCTTGACTTTATTGGGCCAATTACACCTCCAGCCATACTCAGTAATAAGTGTTATATTCTGACATGTACAGATTATGCTACCAAATGAGCAGAAGCTTGGGCTCTACGGTCTGCTACAGCTATTTTGGTAGCAAAGTGTCTAATGAAAGATGTATTTCCAAGATTTGGATTACCTCTGGAGCTTGTGACAGATCAAGGCACGCATTTTTTTAATAATTTAATGAAATTACTCACACACTCTTTTCAGATTACGCATAAGTTCAGTTCACCGTATTATCCTCATGCAAATGGCTTAGTTGAAAGTACAAACAAGACTTTGTTGAATATGCTTCGTAAACTGATTGTGGAATCACCGGAAAGATGGGATCAACTATTACCTGCAGTATTATGGGCATACCGAACTTCATACAAGGTAGCAACAGGACTAACCCCTTTCAAATTGGCTTACGGACTGGAACCCATAGCTCCAATGGAAGTTGTTATTCCTAGTTTACGTGTGGCCATCACTCAGAAGTTGTTACCGGAAGGGTCCTTGCCATTTCGGTTGGACACAGTCAGAGAACTAGATGAGCATCACTGGGAAAGTTTTCTGACTATTCAGGAAGTGCAGTTAAGACAAGCTCGTACTCATGATCGGTATCTTAAAACTCCAGTTTTTAAGATAGGACAGCTTGTGTTATTTTATAATGCAAAATCGAATCGCTCGAATGGAAAATTCAAGTTACGATGGTTTGGTCCCTATCGGATTACTGAACAAGTAGGTCCAGCTACTTTTTGGTTGACTACTTTGACTAGAATTCCTCTTTCAAAAGTCATCAATGGTTCAAAGTTGCGGCCGTATCATCAAGCATCTGACTCTCGCTGACGTGTCCGTCGTTTTTTCATGTTATTCATTTTCTTTTTTCGTTTTTGCATGATTAATAAATTAAGTCTGTAAATATCTTCGTTTTGCTACCTAATTATGTTCAACAGCTGCCTTGAATTATCGTTCTACTCATGCATGCACACCGAAGTTATGAGATCATCATTTCAACATCACGCGATGATTAACAAATTTCAATTGCTTCCCGTTGCCAAGTATCTACTTAACCTTTTGTTCATTTCACTGTCAATCGTTACTGTATCTGTGTGTTTTACGTGCTTGTGCTATCTGTATACCCTGTGATTTCTGTTCTCATGCTTGCTATTATCTGTGTATCATGGAAGCTTTGGCAAACTTCACCGCCTTCCGTGAAGGACTCCCTGCAGATGTAGGTTAGTTCTTGCGAATTCGCGGGTTGGTCAATTTCATTGAATTGCCTTGGCATTCAGTGGATTGCCACCCTTTCTACGCACAAATCATCACCGCCATCATTGCCACACTTGCTACGGAGCAGAGTTGGCCTATCACTTCCCTGCCCTCTTGTACTGTAATTATCCTCCAAACCTTTGCTGATGCATTTCGACTCTCTCCGCAAGGTCGGGAGAATGGCCCTAATCTGCCAATAGCCACAATGATCCAATTGTTTCCTAGGTATTCATCCAATGAATATGCAATCCTCTGTCGCCCCGAACCTGAAAGATCAGTCCTATAATTCTTAGTAGCCATCCTCAACCTGTAGAAACGCACATATGGCATCTCTCGCCCTTTCTATTAAGCAATAGATCTAGCTGCCAGAGAACCTATAAACTTTGCCTCATACTTTTTCCGCCGCATTCACAGAGAATGCGTTTCAATCATCAAACATGTCAATAAGGGAGATATGCCACGATCGAGATCATCTCTTTTCTATTTCCGACTATCCAAGCAGCACAACCACCAGCCCGAGGACCCGTTCTGCACCATGAAGAATCTGCACATATCTTAGAAGATGATGAAGAGGACGATAAAGAGATTTTTCACCTCCTCCGCCGCAAAAGAATTAGAATAAGTTCATCTGACAGTGAAGTACAAGGTTCAGCCGCATATGATAAAGCAGATAACAATGAAGAGGAAGGGAATGAAGATGAGACTTTCCACGACACCGCAACATCGATTCATCATGATTCATCAGCGCAGTCTTCTTCAGAGAATACCCAAGAGCATGAGGATACCAACAACTCTGCAGATAATTCTACTAAAGAACAATCTCAACAACAATCTGAACAGGAAAAGAAACAGGATGAACAACCTATAATTAAAGAAATTTTCGAAGAACTACTTAGAGCAGTGGAGTCTATAGTTGCCGACCCTGATGACACTACGCAACCAACCACCGAAAAGGTAATCGACATAACTACTATTCTTCTTACTCATCCACCCGAACCTCCAATTAAGCCCACCATCCCTGTTCCACCCATTGTCACTGAGGAACCTACCGCTTCATCATCCTCCTCACCAAACTATTCTCCACCAAATTCCCATCAGCTCCTCACAGCATCTTCATCTCAACCTCGTCCTCATCTTCCGCTTCCTTCGATTCCCATGATTTCTGAGCTTGCAACCGTGGGTCAATTGCTGATTCAGCTATCGCAGCAATTACCAGTACAGATGAAAGAAGTCACTGATAACATTCGGGATGAATTACAATATAAGGTTGATGTCCTGGAAGTAGACATCACTCCTCTACAGGAAGAGATAGATGCACTCAAAACAGAAAATCATCAGCTGCACTACCAGATTACTCAGCTCCAGGCCAGACTTGCAGAACAGGACAGTATAATCAATCAACGAGATATTGCACTAGCTAAGGTTAAAGAAAAAGGTGACTTGTTAAGTGTTGCAGATGTCGAAATCACACAACTGAAACAAATAGCCCAAGATAAAGAAGATGCACGAATAGCTCTAGGCAATCTGTTAGAAGAAACTAGACAACAGCTAAATGAAGCAGTACAGAAAGGACAAGAGATGGCAGATTTGCTTAAGAAGACTAATGAAGAACTCCAGAGAAACAAGTGTGATTTATTTGAAGTAAACAGTATTCTTAAACACAAATTGACCGGGGAAGCGCAATTATAGAAAGAGATCGCAAGTACCTGCGGAGAGCGCGACGCCTATTACAAGACAATCCATTTTCAGAATCAAGAGATAGAAAGAAGAGAATATCAACTAGATACACATAAAGAAAGATTATCCAACATTGATAAACAAATTGCTGACATGAAGGTCACTAGGGATGCACCTCTTTCGAATGAATTCTATTTAGAGGAAGCTTTTCTGCAGACTCAAGCAGAAGTTTTGATGTCCCAGGTTATTTCTTTAAGTTCAGTACGCATAGATGCTCAGCTAGTAGAAGAAGACATTTTGAAGCAGATGATAGAATCATTAAAGAAGAAAATTACCCGGACTTTTACATTAGCAAGATCAATGTATTTAGAAGGTATAGTTGATGAACCATAGGATTTTTTGTATACCTGCGGGTTCGAGTCCACCGTGCGTGCCAGTGTTAGTCGGCCGCCGGATTGGTAATTGTAAAGATTGAATCTTTTCATATTCCACACGAACGAAAGGTTGTTACAAAGATGTTTGTAATCTTTATAAATCAATGAAAAGAGACGCTTCGGTGACGATCAGGGGGATCACTAGACTGTCTGTCTAGGTGATTGATCTGTAACGTTGCTATGGTGTGCGTTGAGTAATTTTGAGTATTCTGTTCTCGTCGCTGTCTTGTTTGTTTATCGATATCTGTTCGGTTTGTGATTTACCTAGACGACCAGAAGATCGCCAGACTGTCTGTCTGAGCGAATCGTTCTGTGTAGTTTACGTTGTGATTGTTCTGATAATGCTGCGTATTGTTGTGTCTCTCTGTTTTGTTGATGTTCTGCAAGTTGTTTGATGAAGCCCATGCTCCAGTAATGAAAGTTCAGTACTCTGTGGTTGAGAATTCTGAATCATCCTGCGTTGTCTGTTCTGGTGGATTATCCGCACCTGCACGGTACAGATTGAGTTATTGTTATTGACTCTTTTGTGTACGATAGTTTGTGTTGGATCAGTTCTTTAAGCTAGACAAAAGTAATCTTGTATTATGGTACTGAATATTGCGTGCGCTCTATTTTGAGATAGCATTAACTGGAGTGTGTTCGGTAGGCTTTGGAAGAGTCCGATTACAGATAGTAAGATTGTGAAGCGTAAACAGATTCTTGATAGAGTTCTTGAACATTAGTATATTGTTGTGTATGAACTGGTTATTTTGGGGAAAATCAAGCATAGGGCCTCTGTTTAATAGACCCCTTCCATTCCCAAGAACCTCAATAGATGTTTAAACGCGCTTCTGACAGCAAGCGACGTTTAACAGATTCGCTCTTAGCACGCGCAAATCCGACAGTAGAAGATGTAGATTCAAAATGCTCAGAATGATGAATTTTGGTTTCGAGCCCAGTTAAGAAGATACCGTCAGTATAAGCGTCGGTAATTCTAGTAAATTATCGACGCTTATAGCGACGCAGTCATTCCGAGGCTCAGCAGCTTTCCCAAATTGTTCGAGGGTCATACCGACGCTGACACTTGACCGTCAGTATTCCCTCGATATTTTGTAGTGACAATGGAAGCTTACTTTCAAGATAGAAAGCTATATGGAATTATAGAAAGTGATGAAGATATGCCTATTCCAAGATCCAAAGGAGGACCTAGACAAGAGAAAACTACAAAGCTCACACTTTTCTGTGCAAGAGTTGCTCAAGCTAGGTCATATATCCTAAAGTCTATCTCTGATTTCTTGTAACCATATATTAGAAGATGGAAAACATCTCAACAGACTTAGGATGCATGTGAGAAATTCTTCTCTCCTAGCACCAAAGCTAGGAAGAACCATCTAGGGAATGAGTTCAACCAAATGAGAAGACACCAAAGCAAACTATCACAGAGTTTGTCACCATGGGAAAGGATATTCCAGATCAACTACCTTCAATTGGAGAGTTGATTGAAGAAGAGATGATCATGAGGTAGATTCTCAAAGGAATTAGGACTGACAAGCAATGAGAATCTTTCATTATAGCCTATGATCTCATCATGGATGTGCCGACTCTTGATGTCAACATATTCCCTTAAAAACTCTTCAATCAAGAGGCCAATAACAATTTGAAGGAAGGTAACACTTATCAAGTTAATTCAACAAGTGCTCTTTATGCATACAAGAAAGATAAGAAGCACAAAGGAAAGAAGAAGGAAGATGATGATGAGGCACTACTAATGAATCTGAGCCACAAAGAAGGTAAAGAATATGAACATCTTTTCTATATAGTTTTGGTTATTCAAACCATATTGCAGGCAATGTTTCTCTTCTATCTAACTTGGAGAGTTGAAAGCATAAGCATGAAGTACAAAAAAGGGATAACACCAAGCACAATGTGGTGAATCTTGGTAATTTCAAACCTCCCTATGGTAGGACAAACATTCTAAGTAAGGTTCTCTATGTAGCCACTATCACTAAAAACCTTATAAGTCTAGGCCAAATAGTTAGAAAAGGCTAGCAAGTTAGGTTCACCCAACATGGATCTTTTGTGGAAGACCCATGTCAAGGCTTCAAGAAGATGGTCAGAGGTGGGAAGAATGGTAGAATCTTTACTTTTCAAGTAGGAGAAATCAAGAATATAGCTCTATTAAAATTTGAGTCTCAAACCCTAAGTGAGCTTGAAGTGTGGCATAAGATACTTGCACATGTAAATGAAAGAAACTTGAAGGATATATCGAGGGATCAAAGTCTACGACATCCAAACATATCAAACCAACACATGATCAACAAATTTTCTTAGGTCTTACACATGCGGTCGAACTTACATTTTGTGTCTGACCAGGCCACTATATGTTTTATTGAAGAACATATACAAAGAAGTGTCCAGTAGCCATTTGGCCTTTCACATGGACACTAACGGTAACAATCTCTAACCAAAGGCCAATATGGCCAAAGTAACTATGGGAGAAAAAATAAAGAATGATAAATAATACCTGAGTGTAAGTATACAAACTATACCTCCCACCTAATGGGCATGTTACACAATATACAAGTGACTGTGTAAGATCATGAATCAAGTAACCCCCATCAAGTGAGAACAGTGTCGAAAGCTATCCTGTGGTAGAGCTTTAGTCAAAGCATCTACAACATTATCTCGAGTGTGAACCTTCTCAAGAACAATGCACTCAGTGGCTAAACGATCTCTTATGAAGTGATAGCTCCCCTCAATGTGCTTGGTCTTTGCATGATAGACCAAATTCTTGGCCAAAGAAATGCCACCCTGACTGTCACTAAGCAAATGAGGTACATGCTGAGGTAAACCCATATCACAAGCAAGATGAGAAAGCCACAATGCTTCCTTACATGCCTCACTTGCTGCAACATACTCTGCTTCTGTGGTGGAAACCATTGTACATTCTTGAAGACAAGATCTCCAAGAGATAGCACCTACTGTTTAAGTCCATACAAGCTCTTCTTAAGCTTACAAACTAGACTTTCCTTGCCAAGAACTATATAGATCTCATCTATAGGATCTCCATGCAAGAAAGCAGTTTTCATATCCATTTGGACTAGCTCAAAGTCCTCCATTGCAACGAATCCAAGCAACATGCACAAGGTAGTCATCTTGACCATGTTGTTGCTTAAAACCCTTTGCGTCAAGTCATGCTTTATACTTTGGAGAAGCACTATCTGATGTGAATTTCAACTTATACACCCATTTACATGGTAAAGCTTTCCTGCCCTTTGGCAAAGGTACTAAATCCCAAGTACCATTCTTGTGAATAAAATCCAACTCACTCTTCATGGCACGCTCCCACTTGACATGATCCTCTGTTTGTGTAGCCTCTTTGTAGCAAGAAGGCTCATCGGTAAACCTAGAACATATATATTAGGTGGATGTGAGACACATGCAAAACGTCTCAATGGTTGTTGAACAAGAATATGTGCAAACTAATTTGAATGGACATTCTCATGAACATCTCTATGTGCAACATTTTTATGCATGCTAACTGGAGGACTAGTATCCTCAAACACCACTCTTCTCTCTTCAACCTCCTTAATGGGCTATTTATGCATCTTAGACTCATTGAAAAGAACATCACTACTTCTGATCATTGACCATGTTTCAGGATCCCATAAGCAATATCCAAATTGTCCTTCTCGACCACATCCAAGAAAAATGCATTTCTTTGACTTATGGTTCCAACTTTTGTCTAAGATTCTTGGGTATATGAACATATGCTTCACACCCAAAAACTCGAAGATGATCATAATATGGTGGCTTCCTTGTCCATAACACTTGTGCCACTTTTGAACCCTTGGCAGTACTAGGTGAAAGGTTAATTACATGAACTGTAGTCAACACTGCTTCTACCCGAAAACCTTGTGAGAGGTTTACATCATGCAACATAGAGACTACTCTATCTTAAATAGTTCTATTCATCCTCTCAGCTACACCATTCTGTACTGGGGTATAAGGATCTATAAAATCTCTACAAATCCCTCTAGAGTGACAGAAAAGGCTGGGTTCATGTGAGGTATACTCACCCCCATTATCTCAACGTAAAGCCTTAAGCTTAGTTCCTTTTTCAATATCAACTGAAGCTGGCCATTTTTTGAAAATATGGAATACCTCATTCTTCGATTTGATAGGATATACCCAGAGTTTTCTAGTAGCATCATCTATGAAAGTGACAAAGTAAAGAGAACCACCTAAGGACCTAGTGGGCATAGGACCACACACATCTGTATGAACAAGATCTAAAGGCTGAATTGAAGAGTCAATGTGCATTCTATGCACATTTTTGGTTTACTTTCCATATTGACAACGCTCACAAAATGAAAAATCAGAGAAATATAACACAGGTAAGTAGCCATAACGAGAAAGATTTTCGATTCTAGTATGCGATATATGGCCCAAACGACCATGCCAAATACAAGCCATAGGTTGTTTAGTAACAGCTAACAAGTGTTCTTTCTATGATACAAATAAAGGATAAAGTGAGCCAACTTTGCTTCCTTTTGCAATAACCATATTGCCCTTTGATATGCGAAAGGATTGAGCGTAGAAGACCACCTTGTAACCAAGGTCATCAAGTTGACCAACTAACATCAAACAGTGTGATAAGTGAGGTACATGGTGTACATTATGCATAGTAAATTTTGAACCATCAACGAACTGCATAACCACATCTCCAATTCCCACAACATCATACTAGTAAGAGTCACCAAGCCGCACGGTACCAAGAGACTTTGCTGCATAATTAGAGAACCATTCTCTATGTGGAGTCACATGGAAAGAAGCACCAGAATCTAGCAGCCACGTGTGGGAAAGAGAATCAGCCATAAGAGCCTCAGTTGGCACAGTACTATCAAGTGCCAACACATCAAGATCATCAAAAAATAGCATTAATTTCTTCAATCTTCACAGTCAAAGTAGATGGTGCAGGTAAGTGTTTAACATGCCCATCAACATTCTGCCCTTTACATCTAGCATTCTTTAATGCATAACAATCTTTCTTCATGTGTCCTTTCTTATGAAAATAATGCCATTCAATATCCCTCTTCCTTGATTTACTTCTACTCTTATTTTGTTGACCATTCTTTTCCTTGTTCTTGCTCCTGCCACATTTTCGATTCTTTCCTTGGCAAGAATCACGAACATTATATGCATCTCCACTCTGAGTGCCAACCATGGATTTTCTACGAATCTGCTCCCTCAAGAGTACTCCACATATGTCATCATAGATGAGTTTACCACCAGGTGCACTATTGATAATAGTTGTGCACTTTAAGGCTTCTACACTACTCCCCAAGATTCAATGCAATCTCTTTGAAACTAGTTCCGGTGTAAAAGAAGCGGTGGATGCTATTGATCTGTTTAGCGCTAGAACTATGGGAGGAGAAGATTTACCTATGAGAAGGCCATTCCCTAGAGGAATCAATATGCGAAGTTTGGTGGATTTCCAAGGGATGAACCATATGCACACATTTGGGTGTTGGAGACCAGTTATGGAGTACTGAAAACTTTGGCAATGTTCCAAGTGTCAGGCAATATAAGGCAAGAGTGCTCCAATCCACACTCATGAAGGGAGTGGTGAAATGGTTGAATATATTTGAACTTGCGCATTTCTAGACTCATAAAATAGTGAGGGATGATTTTCTACAAAGATTTAGATAAAAAAAGACCCAAATGCAGGTTTTCTATTTTCGATAAGATAATAACAAAAAGCCATATGAGATAGTGCAAGACTATGCCACCATATTCCTTAATCATATCTGCCAAATTCTAGTTGAACAGGGCACTATCCATGGATGTTATTAGACAATGCTTTATAAATGGCATAAATCCACAACTCAAGAAAATTATGATCATTAGATGTGTAGGGGTTGTGCACCTTGATGTGGTAATTGATATGTGTTAATCACTCTAATTTGTTGACACTTGCAAACAAAACAAGGATTACATAATGGGTTCTTGGGTGACAGCCATATAGAAAATCACTATAGATTGTAATATTTTTTGACTCTCGTTCAATGCTTACAAACAATTATCTTATTATTGTAATTCAACCTCACACCATCAATTTAGCAACTCCACAAAATCTATCACTACTTTAGTGCAAACTTCTAATAATATTGGTTACAATATTATAGTGTACCGAATCACTTATGCATAGGCCTCGCTGCAATATTAACTTTACTTATCACACATACTCTCACTAACAAATAACTCATAAATTAACAGAATCAAGAAGTAACAAAGTGCACCCATTGTAAGGAATACATCTCTACCACAGAGTTTGCAGGCCAACCAAGTCACTGTGACTTGTCACCACACCTCTTCTCTCGTCAAAAATGATCATCCCATTAATAGATTCATTTGAAACGTTACAATGCTTTAGTAAAATGTTTCACTGAAAATCAAAGGAATCACAAAATTAATTATGGTCGCACCGCATTGCCTAACACTAGCACACACACTCCACTCCAATCCTAATTGAAGCAGAACTTCTTTTGATTTTATTCTGTAGCATTTTTGATACATTTTTAGCAAAATCTACATCCAACAATTGAGCTTCAAAACTTGAACTAATCTGAGTTGAATCTATGCCTCTAAAAATGCTTCATGTAAATAGAAGTCATTTTACAGTATCGCTTGACACTCTATTCTGTTCTAGTATATAGTTGCTTCCACTTGCTTCATCTTGACTGTTTGATTCTTTTGAAGGTCCTCGATTGTCTTTGTATCTGAGTTGCTTGCCTCTCTGACGTATTGAAAAATGGTTGATGCTCCTTTTCGTTGGCTTGGAGCACTTTGCAAAGTGTGGTGGTTTGGCCGATGGTGTCATGCAATTCATTATCTCGCTCAAAAAGTTTAGCTTTTACATGGTCGGGCTCCACGTCCATGTGTTGCATAGTATTTTGCAGTATTGTGCAAGTTTCCTGCAAAACAATAGCTTTCTTAGTCTACTCTTCTAGGTTTGAACTCATTCTTGTTAAAGCCTCTTGCTTTGTGGCCATTTCTTTTCATAGAGCATTCAATTCACTATCTTTCTCTGTTAACTGTTGTTCTAGCTGTAATTCCTATGCTTGAAACTGCATCATCTCACCCTATAAATGTGAGAGATCATCTTTGGCCATATCTAGTTTCTCTTGAAAATTCTTCTACAAGTGTGTTTTCTCTGCTTCAATTATTGTTTGAATATGATTTGCATCCTATATGAGGTACTGCCCGGCTTTGGAGAAATCTTCCAATGAAAAATTAGCACCAATCCCAAATTGGATAAAGGGACTAGTGGGAATTGGTGAAATTTTCGGTTTGCAAAGTACGAATTCATCAATGGTTGGTTTATTGAAGGTGATTGGAAGAGGGGAATAAGTAGGGGATTCTTATGGTGTGATTTCAGCTACGACTTCATTTTACGGTCAGCCTTTGGGGATTCAATGGGGCACGAAGGTAAAGTGGGAATGGCAAGTTGAAGAAGGATGGAGGATTCTTTGGGTGCTAGATTCTCCTCAGCAATTGTTAGAGCATGATCCTCTACAATCCAAGTAATAAATCATTGAGAAAAGATGAACTACCGTATATAGAGGAGGACTTTCAATAACCATGACTGATTCTGCAATCTCCATCTACGTCGGGCTCTTCAGACTAGAGGGTACCAGAGGAATGGATTCCTCGACTTGGACAATCAAGAACAGCACTTCAACAACCATATTTTCTTTTGAAGTTATGTTGATTCCTGTGTCAGCCATTTCTAAAGAAGAAATTGACGGAACCATGGTTGCATCGTTCAATGGATGACGTTTTGATCTAGGAAATCAAAACATGATAGACTCATCATTTTCATTTTCCATCGAAGAGGGTGCAACCACTAGTGGTGGAGGAAGAACCATGGTGGAGGGTGTAGCGACGGGGGGATCCGGCAATAGGAAGGAGGAGATGTGAGGGAGATGAGTTTTGGGGACTTCACCTTTTGCCAATGCTTGATGACCATCTGACATTATTTTTGAATTTAGTAGAAATAGAAGGTGGCCCAATCGATTGTTTCAAAAGGTGCAACATGGATAATGGAATTCATGGGTCGGGAGATGTCATACACCCATTTTTGGAGGCTAAGAGCAATGCCTAGAAATTGGAGAGCACGTCATTTGAGTGGTGCTTGACACATGACCGCATGCTTATTTGAAGAACAACATGTGAAGAGTTTGTTTATGGTAGGTAAGGGAAGATCACTGGCTAAGTGTGACCCACCTTGGACAAGCTAAGCCTATAAGCAACTGTATCTATGGTTAGGATGGTGGTAAGCCATGGTGGTGCCACTGGCCAAGTCAAAGCAAAAATTGGGTAGTCAGTTATAGCGCCGACTAGCCCATGTATGGATGAGGGGGAATGGAAACCCATGGCATTTGGATGTACTATAGGAGGCCGTGTACTTGAAAGTACTCAAGGAGCTCGGGGGCCATAGAATCCCCCAAACTAGCTAGATGAGGCAAGGTTTTGTTGCACTTTAGTTAACAAACAGCAAGACGGCAAGCACAAGTAGACTAATGGATGCGTGCAATAATGCAAAATATTGTAAAAGGGAAAAAGAATGAAAAGGGGATAATTATAGGTGAAGCACAATAGTGGTTGAGGATGCATGAATGAACGACAATGGCAACCACATTTAGTGCCCTCTCGGCACTAAGAGATCATAATATAACTCATTACTGATTCTAATTATAAAATGGAATGCATGGAATAGATCATAAAGTCGTGAAGCGGAGGATATGTTTTGTAAATAGATACTAGATAATGGGTATTAATTTGGGGATATGTGAATTAAATGTCATTTAGATCCAATGACAAGACTCCATAAAGATTCTTTGGTGAGAGTTTCGAATCAAAATGTATCTGGACCAATTCATGCAGCAATGCGATAATGGCCAAACCAATGAATCTTGAATTTTTTGCCCATGGAATTAGCCTTAAAATTCATTTTGGGATTGTTCAAGATCGCAATTCTTAGTCAAAATCGTGATTTTCTCATAATATTTGTTTTGCTTGTTTCGACCCCTAGGAGCGTGATTTGATATAACTTTCTCATCCAAAATCCATTTTTTGAGTCTAGGGGGCTCCAAAGGATTTTGCAAAATATAGAGGAAAAGTGGGTCTTTAAAAATGTTTGAACCAAATTCTTTGTCAAATAAATTAGACTTAAAAGCTTGATCTAACCCTTGGACTTTTATAGGTCTATTAAGAGTCATTCGAGGCTATAAAAGCAAGGTGGCAAGTGCATTGCAAGCTTGGGAATGCATATCTTGCGCATTCAAGTGTGATCAAAGGAGAAGCAACTTGAGGTTGTAAGCATTCTTAACCTCCTCAATCAATTCTTAGCAACAAGGTTGTACTCGATTTTGGATGCTTAACCAAGGCATATGAGCATTAGATTAGGTAGGCACCTAGGTCATGATAGACAAAGCATCATATCATTTGAAGCTAGTGACAATCACACAGCTAAGCCATGGGCACAACATCTTTGCAACTATCCCTACATGCTAAGTTCAGAAACAAGTGATTCAGAAATCTCTTTTAGCATGGAGAGACATGCAAGTAGCTTAGCCACTACCTATTTATAGAAACGAGAAGGTCCCTATAAGACATAGTTGGAGTATATTAAGAATATCTAATTAGCTGCATGCATCTATGAGGATGGTTTGAGGCAATTAGTTGTCCAACTCAAAAATCATGATCAAGTCTTGGGACTTGAACACCCAGTGGTTAAATTTGAAGAGTCTTCATATATTGATAAGCAAGGCACCATGTATGTGGTTACTAGCTTAATAGACAAGACCGATGAGTTTGAAAATGTCATTCCTGAGAACGAGATAGAAGACCTAGAGCAAGAAGGTCTAGGATGAGAGCCCAATACTCCTCGAGGCAAATCCATCTTGACTAGGGTAATTACTCTAGAGTGGATTCCGCTCGACAACAAAAGCATAGAACTATTCTTGAATAGAGACACAGAGGAAGTCTTTTGGAGATTCAAGCTAGATCAACTTAGGAAAACATGCAGACTCACCATCTATGAGTTCAAAGATCCTGAGATGCCAGGCAAATTTGTCTGTCAAGATAACATATTGGCAAGAATGATCTTGGTAATTGAGCATGGTAGGCATGCCTACACTTGGCAGGGTGAATTGATTTTCCCTCCACCAAGATCTAATGTTTCCCATGGCCTCCCAGGAGTAGGATCAACTTAGGCTCATGACACCAAGAGGGAAAGAGCTAGAGAGAGACCTAAGGTAAGCTTTGCACACACAGTGGGTAGAGACAGATCAAGAATTGAAAGTGAAAACCTGAAAAAGAGAGACATAGAGCACATAGGCATCAAAGAGATAAACATGTTTTTCAATTATCTAGACCTCTAAAGTACCCAAGAACCCATAGACCCCCTCAAGTGGTCAAGACAATGATAAACTACTTTGATGGGTCAAGAGATCCTTATGATCATGTACTTGAGTTCGAATAAGTGTTAAGAGATGAACAAGTTGAAGACTTATTCATAGAGTTTGTGGAATTTGGTTTGACCCTCAAGGGTATCAGTTTAGCTTCGTTTCAAACCCTAAGGAGTCACAACTACCAAAATATAGGTCCACTACTAGAAGCATTCATTGTAGAATTTTCCAAGAGTGACATGAGGCATAACACATCATCCTTGATCCACACCTTCAGGTAGACAACCCAAGAAATAGTTTGACTAGCCGAATGTAGATTTAAATAATAGGTGGAAAGATGCCACAGACCTAAATTACCAACACAAGAAAAAGACGTTTCCCTATTTTTGGATGGAATTCTAAGGGGGAAACGTAGATTATATGTATATCTCAAGGAGCCAATCACACTAGATCAATGCTTGAGAATGTGTATTGGCATAGAAGACAACTTGAGTGAGGAGTAAGAATTGTCCAAACTCTATAAGGATTTTGATAGTTCTACTAGTCACTCTTCTAGACCCTCCACTTCCATAGATGAGCAAGCTGAGCAAGCTGAGCAAGTTGCCAAGAAGCCAAGAGTTCAAAATAGACAAACACCAAGGATCACCTCCTTGAAGCAATGTTATACTTGTGGAGATGACCACATGGCTAATGTATGGCCATTGCAAAACCACGACATGCGAGAATTGAATGCTCCGTATTGCACTATTGAGAAAAAATACACAAACCATATGGCTCAAAATTGTTTGTACAATAGGCAAGCTATTAGAAAAACTTATCAACAACCTTAACAACAGGGTAGGTATCAGAACCAATACCAACAACCATGTTATATGCAACAAGAACAATACAAACCTCAATACCAAATATGAGGCCCCATATAGCCCTTAACTAGTCCTAGGAAACCAACCACCACCTCTTACCAATGTGATTCCAACTAAGTATGCAGTGGCAGAGGAGAACCCTAATAGAGCATTCATGTCGATGACTCCTTTGGTTTCAAAAAATGATCCTCATGCTCAAAGTTTTGACTATCCATATCAATATGAGGCACTGCCTGTGGAACGAAATTGGAAGCCAAAATACTCCAATTTCATGTATACGAATCATAACCCTAGGCCCCAATTGACACAAATGAGACCAAAAGCCCTATTGGAGTTAGATGTCTGCGGAAGCACACAAACTACACTAGGAAGAAGAAGAAGCTTAGAGCACAACACACAATAATGAATGTATTACCACTAGAATGTACAAAGATGAGTAACCCATTAGGGCCATAAGCATGAATACAAGCCGGGGGTAAAAAGCTCCCAAAGAGGGTAAAAATTGCCCCAGTGGTCCTAGTGTGTTCACACACATCACTACCTAAATATATCAACAAATCCCCCTTGGGGTTGATGCACTAAACAAGCAGTTGGCACTCATGTATAAGGAAGTGTCAAGCTATGTGGAAATCACTCTACAAAAGGAAGTAAGCCCAAAGCTTTGTGGAAAGCTTCAAACTTCTCACTAGGCAGAGCCTTTGTGAAAAGGTCTGCAATGTTCTCCCACGTGGACATATATGTCAAGTTGATCTCTCCAGTAGAGAACGTCTCCCTAACATAATGATAATGCACCTCAATGTACTTAATGCGAGCATGGAACACAAGGTTCCTCGCAACCGCCAATGTGCTCTAATTGTTAGTGAAGATGGTGGTGGAAAAAGATTGACCAACACCTAAATCAACCATTAGGCATCTGAGCAACAGACACTCAATAGTCGCTGTGAAAGATGCCCTATACTCAGCCTCACAACTAGAAGTGGCCAGAGTAGGCTACCAAGCATGAAGCAAAAGCCACTAGTGGACACACGAGTGTCATAGCAACCAACCCAATCACTATCAAAGAAAACATGCAAATCTGGCAGTAGTGATCCCCCCTTGGGACAAAACAATCCAAGTAGCAAGGTACAACTCAAGTATCGAAATATGCACTTAACTACATGCCAATGTTTGACACCTTGGCAATGCATAAACCTACTCATCTGTGAGACAACAAGTTGAATATCTGACTGAGTAATGCATAAGTAAATCAAGCATCCAACAACCTAGTGATAGAGAACAACATCAAATGCATCTCTAGCATCATGAAGACTCAATTGTAAACATGTCTTCATAGGAGTGGCAATAAGCTTACAGTCTTCAAGGCCAAAACACTGTAATAATGTGTCAATATATTTTTTTTTGACAAAAATCCATTCCACCATCAACTTGCATAAACTGAATGCCCAAATAATGATGCAAATCCCCCAAATCAGACATCCCAAATGTGGCATGCAAATCAGCCTTAAAATCAGCAATATGCTTGTCATGAGGACTAGTGAGCAGCATTTCATCAACATACAGAACAATGATTAGAAGCACATCATTAGCATGCTTAACATATAAGGTGCTCTCAGTTGGACTGTTCTCAAAACCATGTGCAATCAGATAGGCATGTATCTTTTCATACCAAGCACGTGGTGCTTGCTTTAAACCATATAATGCCTTCTTTAACCTACACATCTAGTTTTCATGCCCTTTCTGCACAAAGCCATGGGACTGAAAAACATACACTTCTTCATGTAATTGACCATTTTGAAATGTTGTTTTAATGTCCAATTGATGTACATTCCAACCATGATGAGCTGCAAAGTGCACATATGCTATGAACAATAGTCATTCCGCATGTAGGTGCAAAGGTCTCATCAAAATCAATGCCTGTTTCCTATGCATAACCCTTTGCAACAAGCCTAGCATTATACCTATCAACTATTCCATCAGGCTTACGCTTCAACTTGTATGCCCACTTAGTGCCAATGGCCTTCTTGCTAGGAGGCAAGTCACATAAAGGCCAGGTACCATTCTTCATTATAGCATTATATTCAGATTGCATATTAGCCATCCAATTTTTTGAATTTTGTGCTTCATCAAATGAAACATGCTCATTCGCATCACAAAGACTAGATGAATCCATAACATAGCAAGCTGATGCAAAAGAGGCACTATAAGAGCCTGAACCAGTATGATATGATAGAGATGCATCTAATTTGCTATCACGCAAAGTTTGCATCAGCCATTTTGGCATAATTTTTGCCTGTTCAATATTGGCTCTCTCATCAACAAGTGTATCATGTAAATTTGCATTAGAGAGGGGTCTATTTTTGTTTGTTTTGGTGGTTGATCTCTGTTTCGCTGTTCTTTATTTGTGATCCGATTCCGATTTCCATTTCCGTTTCCATTTGGTGTTCTTGTTCTAGTGTCAGTTTCTGTTTTTGTTCGAGTTCCAGAACTAGAACCTACATTTAAACGTACATTTACACCTACGTTTACTCCTTTGGCTTAGTCCAAGGTGTCCACTAAGGCATAGAACGTATACATAAGGCATAACTAAGGCATTACTTTGGCATCTTTGGCACCTAAGGATGCCTTGGTGACTATTGGCAACCATTGGCTACGTGCGAACCAATTTTAATTTATGAGTGGCAATAAGGAGTTCCATATTCACCAAGGTGGGAGAATTTGAACCCACAACCTCACTCTCACAAGGGAAGTGCTTTACCACTACACTATCTCTTTGTCTTGTCACTCTAGCTCTCTTCTCTTATATTTAACACAAGTTGCATCTCTTTCTTACTTTTTCAAGTAGGTTTGGGAAAGGTGGTATGATGTGACTTATCTCAGGGTACATCCTATCAGGGTACATTTCATCAGGGTACATCGAGATAGAGTACATCCTATTACGGTTCATCATGCTAGGATACATCCTTCTAGGGTACATCCTCATAGGGTATATTTCTCCAGGTACATCCCGATAGGGAAGCACTAGATTGAGGATCCAAGATAACTTTCTTGGGTGAGAACTAGGTTCAAGAGACTGAGGTTGAGGGCAAGGAAATTTTGTAGGCAAATGGCCAGAACCTTCCTTTTACATTTTAAAGCAATCTAAAAAAAAAAACATTTTTACATATCTAGCAAGAGGGTTCTATTCTCTACATTCTCATAGACCCTATGAACACCATGGATGATTTTTGTGAGTCACCTCTACCCAAGGTAACACTCGAGCAACAACTTGAGCTCCTATAGCACAAACTTTGAGGCACTTAGAACAAGATCTGACAATGTGATGAAGTACTCCAGAAAATGCAAATTGATGAAGATAACCTTATGAGGGTGGTCAAAGCTATTGTCTCTACCCAATCAGATGGCACACATTCCAAGATTGGTGTTAAAAACTACCAGTTTCTATGGTTTGATGGCCGTAAGGATGGCCCTTTAGTTCTTTCATCGTTGTCCTAGTTTGATGATTTTTTTACTGATGAAACATATGCTAAAAGTGAAAAAGTCAAATTTGTCACTAACTATTTAGTAGGAAAAGCTGAACTTTGGTGGAATGTCCTGCGGCACAATACAGAGCGTCCAACAACATTGAAGGCTTTCCAAGATAAAGTGAAGGATCCTTTTCTTCCTCCTCAATACCATTTACATGGTGGATGTGCATGGATGACCCTTACATGGAAGAAGGGTGATACGATCACTACATACACGGAGCGGTTTCGGAAAAAATTACTACAGCTTTGAATGCATGAAGATGTACCGGAGGATAGCTTGCAGCGGAAATACAAAGATGGTTTGGAGGTGGAATCCAAGCTAAGCTTCACATCCTATGACCTACAACCCTCAACGAGGCTATATCTTTCGCCTATGATGCAGAGAAAGAATTATAGTCCATAACCAAGTCAATCCATTTACAACAACTACATCAACGACTACTTTTTGTTAAACCAAATCTTCCTATCAAACATAATTTTAATGCCCCATCTAACTCTAGTTTTCCTCCTCCACTGCAATCCAACTACTCAACTGCACCTGTTGCATCATCTCTCCAACCTACCAAACCACCTACCCTACAAACTTTAGCAATGGATGCCCAACAGAAGGGACCACGAATCACTTTCTAGAATTGTGGTAAATGTGGACATACAAAAATGAACTACCGATTGCAACCTCTTCACATGAAACCAGCTACAACACAATTGCATAATGTGGAGGTCCATAATGAAGAAATTCCTCTTGTTTGGATAGACGAATCATGGGAGAAGGACTTAAGTACCTTGGGTAATGATATGCTAGTGAAATAACAAACTAGTTAAAAGTTTACATGACAATGCTAGTTCACATGACTTAATTTCACATTTATTAGTACACGAACTTAAATTAAAAATTTTTGTATCATTGTACAAAGTAAAAGCTGCATTTCAAGGTAAGCATTATAATGTAACACGAGAAGTGCAAGATGTTACGATTAGCATAGGCCCATATGTTGATTCATGTACCTTTTTAGTTGCACCTTTGCAATCGTTATACTTGGTATGCCTTTTCTTCATCATTTTAACCCACACATTGACTACCATGTTGAGATATCAAGCTCAACATGTGATGATCCAGGATGACACGTACCAGTTTTTTGTTTCTCTGACATGTATAGTGGTCACGCCAGTATATGTCAGGGATACTTCATTGAGCTTTATTAGATTTATCTACCGAGAGTGATGGCACATTTGTTTCTTGCCAGCTCACTCATTCGTGCACATTAGGTTTTTCCTTATGTACTGATCTTTATATATTGCACTAGTTGTATTCTTGTTTTTAGGTCATTCTTGTACATTCCTTTTTATGTAATAGAAGAAGAAGAAGAAGAAGATCGTTCTTCCTTGGCTCAATCTGTGTGTGTGCTTCTCCTTGAGGGTGAGTGTGTGTGTGTGTGTGAGCTCTCTTCCTTATCTCCTTCCTCGTGACATGGTATCACAACCAGCGTAGCTGTAGAGAGCTCGTGGAGAAGGTGATGGTGGAGACTACGTGGCAAGGCATGGAGAAAACACGATTTCACAAACGGCCTCTGTTTGCTACAAAAATCGGCGTGAAGGTAGAAGACCTCAAAATATTATCGTGAGTTGACCCTTTAGGGTCACTTGTTTTTGTCAAATCAAAGTTTCGGAGCCATCTCGACCTCCATTTTGAGCCCCCAAGGTGGTGCCCACAAAAAATCTAGGTCAGTTTCAGAAATTCTAACTTGCGTTGTGTTCGGAAACACTCATATATTCTAGACCCAGAATTTGCAATTTCGTGTATTGTTGATACACAAAAACTGTGTTTTTCTGAGATCGAATTGTCACGTCATAGTGCGATAGTGTTCAAGTAGAAGTGCTACTTGTAGTGGTTTGCAGAGTTGTGTATTGCTACAAAAATGGCAAACACAGATGGAGTCAGCTTATGAGTGATAAGCTGGACAAGAATAACTTTCATGTTTGGAGATTCAGAATGATGAATTTCCTGATGGGAAAAGGCTACTAGAAGTAGATCGAAGGAGAGAACGAAAATGCTCCACAGTTACCAGAGAGGAACCAGAGTGCAAAATAGATAAGAGCATATGAGGAATGGAATCAAGGAGACCAAAAGGTAATGTACTAGCTATTTGTTAGCATACAAGATAACATGATTGGGCACATACAGGATGCCAAGACTTGGAAAGAGGCTTGGAAGAGTTTGGTCACATTGTACGAGACCAATACAAAGGCACAGAAATTGCAACTCAAGAACGAGCTACATATATTGGAGAAAAAGAGCATGTCGATAAGTGACTACACTTTGAAAATCAAAAGCATATGTGAGTCACTTGCATCTATTGGCATGAATGTAGATGATGATGATAAGGTGGAAGTGTGCCTTCGTGGTTTAGGAGCTACATATAAACAATTCATAACTTCTATATAGACTAGGGAAAATATTCCGAATTTTGTTGATTTGGTATCCATGCTGATTATTGAAGAAAAGAATCTTGGTGAGGATTCAAACTCCCAAGGAAAGCCCAGTTCTGAATAGGTATTCTATTCTGGCAGAGGAAGAGGCAGAGGTAGAGGTTTTCGAAATGGAAGAGGAAACAGTAACCAAGACCAAGGTCAACAACAGAATCATGCAAGAGAAAGAGGACAGTTTCGAGGCAGGGGGAGCCAAAGAGGTCGCATAAATTTCCAAAGAAATGATTCACGTAATGATAGTAAAGGTTGTTGGAATTGTGGTAAACCTGGACACTCTGAACGTGATTGCAGGTTGAAGAATCAAAATAATAGAAGGCAGCAAAACAACTATGCATCCACAAGTGCAGATGATTCTGAGAAGCTGTTTATGGTTCAACATCACATGATGAATACGATGTCTGTTGGTGTTTCAAAATCGAATGATAATGTCTTGTATGCTGATTCAGGTGCTTCAAATCACATGACCAGTCATGCGGAACGGTTTAGTACTTTGCAGAAATTGCCAGTTCCTAGATATGTTGAAACAGGTGATGACACATCACATCCTATTGAGCATACAGGAAACATAGCACTATCTAGGGATGATGGAAAGGTGAAACCTCTTACTGATGTGTTGCATGTTCCAAATATAACAAAGACTCTGGTTTCTATTGGAAAAATGGTTGACCAGGGATTATAAGTCAGGTTCAATGCTGATGGATTATATGTAGAGGAGTACAAACAAGATGGAGGATTAGTGGCCAAAGGAAACAAAGTGGGTAGGATGTTCACCTTAAATGTGAAGATTCCGAAAATGAATGCAACCATGTTTGCAAAAGGTGCACGAGTTATTGCTGATATAGAGATCTGGCACAAATGAACTGGATACGCAAATGTGCAAAGGCTGAAACTGATGCAGTCAAAGGAGATTATCCATGGACTACCAAATTTCAAAGTTGCAAAAATGCAAAAGGTATGTGCAACATGTCAATTTGGTAAATAGTCAAGAGCTTCATTTCCACATGACAAGCATGTTAGTGAGAATGTACTAGAAGTAGTACATACAGATGTTTGGGGTCCAGCAAAGACCACATCTATGGGCGGTTGGAAGTTCTATGTTACTTTCATTGATGACCATACATGCAAAGTATGGGTATATTTCATGAAAGAGAAGAGCGAGGTACATGTCAAATGAGTTCAGCAGTTTTCTTAAAAATCATGGAATTTGGCGTCAATTTTCATGCAGGTACACACCACAACAGAATGGCATTGCTGAACGCAAAAATAGACATATTGTAGAAATAGCAAGAGCCTTGATGGCTGAGAAGAATATGCCTCATTGTTATTGGGCAGAAGCTGTGCATAGTGCTGTATACATCATGAATAGAACTCTGACTGCTACTGTACATCAAGTTACACCTGAAGGGAAGTTTACAAGTAAAACGCCAAACTTATCACATCTGAAAGTTTTTGGCTGTATTGCATGTGTACATGTTCCAGATGAGTTAAGGACGAAGCTTGATCCTAAAGTAGAAAAATGTGTCTTCATTGGATACTCCCTTGAGCAAAAAGGGTACAAATGTTATAATCCACTCACACGACAGGTGAAGGTGAGCAGAGATGTGGTATTTGATGAAATGTCAAGCTTCTATGCAGATGCTAAAGAAGGATTGAATCTTGAACCAAATGACAAAGAAAATGCTGAAAACTCAAGTGTAGAATCTCAAGTTCTGAGTGGAGTGGATGCACCACCAAGCAATAGTTCCAACTCAAATCCATGGAGTGGAAGATTGCATGGAAATTTGAGTCCAGCAAATTCATCAAATACATCCAAGAAAGGTAAAGAAAAGCTTTATGCTAGTAGTAAAATATGTGGAGGTTTTGAAGATGTTGATGGAGATTCAAGTGGTTCAGAAAAGAGTCTTGATGAGGAACTTGGATTGCCCTCTGTGAAGACTCCAGGAGTAAGAAGGGCACATGCAGATGATACAAGGAGAAGTGACCTAGGACCAAGAAGATCGGGGAGGATGCCTAATTCAATGCAACGATTGATGTATGATAGTTATATGGCTCGTCATTGTGCCTACATGACCAAGGTAATACAAGATGTTGAACCTTCTTGTTTTGAAGATGGAATTGGAAGTGCAGATTGGGAAAAAGCTATGGATGAGGAGATGGCTGCACTTTATGGGAATGATACATGGAGGCTGGTTCCATTGCTGCAAGGAAAGAAACCCATAGGCGGCAAATGGGTTTACAAGGTAAAGCATAATGCTGATGGTAGCATAACCAGATAAAAGCACGGTTGGTAGCTAAAGGATATGCATAGACATATGGCATTGATTATGAAATACTCAAACATGCACAGAAATGTGAAGTTTTGCTCTCGGGTTCGCGGTATGTTTAAAAATTCGTCGCAGGTATAGGCGCCGGTATGGACGTCGGTATACGCGTCGATAGTTGCCAGTAATTTACCGATGCTTATACTGACGCTCATACCGATGCATATACCGATGCCTATACCGACGCTTATAACGGCGGCTGCGGGCCACACCGATGATCCGTTTAAAACGGTCATACCGACGGTCACTTGATCGTCGGTATCTCTTAGTGAGATTTTTCGAGGGCTATACCGACGCCGACTATGACCGTCGGTATATGCAGCGTCGGTATGCCCCTCATATGTTGTAGTGGTAGCATTTTCCAATGATTCAACTGATGTAGTGTCCAACTTCAAATTTTGATATAATGGCATAGAAATTGTCTTACAATCAGCCATACCATACTTTTGCAGCATAGTCAAGGCATATTGCCTTTGCGACATCCATACACCTGTTTCTATATACTCTTTGATGCTTCCTTCATTATCACCACCTACAATCAGGTGATCAACATAAATAGCCACAATAGTGATGCCATCATCAGCCTTCCTTGCATATATTGAGTGATCTGCATCACACATAGAAAACCCAATGCTAGTTAAGTAATCAGCAATCCTTGCATGCCATGCACGAGGGGCTTGCTTCAGCCCATACAAAGCAACCTGCAAACATATTCTGGATGCTTTGAATCTTCATATCCTTGTGGCTGGTCCATATATACTTTTTCCTGTAACTCACCATGTAGGAAAGCATTCTTCATATCCATCTGATGCAAAGTCCATCCTTTTGCTGTAGCTAATGCTTTATTTTCTGGTTCACTGCCATATTGAGTTCTGTCATCATTGCCCACTTCATAATCTTCTGTATGTGTAGTCTCTATATGTTCTTCCTCCCGAGCTTGTGGCTTTTCCAGCTTTTTCTGCAGCTCTTCTATTGTTATCATTAAACTTCTATTTTGAGATGCCCATATCTCTCTTTTTGCTTTATTTTCTGGTTCACTGCCATATTGAGTTCTGTCATCATTGCCCACTTCATAATCTTCTGTATGTGTAGTCTCTATCTGTTCTTCCTCCCAAGCTTGTGGCTTTTCCAGCTTTTTCTGCAGCTCTTCTATTGTTATCATTAAACTTCTATTTTGAGATGCCCATATCTCTCTTTTTGCTATCCAATTACTTCTTTCCTTTTCTAAGCTTGACTGCCAATCACTCGTTTCTTTCTGTATGTCCAATACTCACCTTCTGGTGCTTTATTTTCTGGTTCACTGCCATATTGAGTTCTGTCATCATTGCCCACTTCATAATCTTCTGTATGTGTAGTCTCTATCTGTTCTTCCTCCCGAGCTTGTGGCTTTTCCAGCTTTTTCTGCAGCTCTTCTATTGTTATCATTAAACTTCTATTTTGAGATGCCCATATCTCTCTTTTTGCTATCCAATTACTTCTTTCCTTTTCTAAGCTTGACTGCCAATCACTCGTTTCTTTCTGTATGTCCATATGTAATTTGTTGTAACCCCTCATTGAGGTAGTAGCGTGTGTACTTGCCTGTTTCTCCAACTCTTTGGCTTCTTTCAATTCTGTTTGCAATCTTATGATTTCTTTGTGCAAATCTTCCCTTTCCTCCTGTGTTACCTGATCAGCCTTGCTTTCTTCCTTCAACTGACCTTCTTCCATTAACAGCTTGTTAATTTCCTCATTTGCTTTAACCATTATTTGATATGAACTCTGTAAAGTTCTGTATCTACCTTCAGTCTTCTTCAACTCCATTTCCAGTTTACTATTCTGCTCTGTTAGTTTTGCACTCTTCTCTTCAAGATATTGGATTTTATTTTGTTGTTGTACCTCTAATTCTTCCAAAGAAATTATTCTATGTGTTAGTTCTTCATTCTT
This sequence comes from Ceratopteris richardii, assembly GCA_020310875.1. Lineage (NCBI taxonomy): Eukaryota > Viridiplantae > Streptophyta > Polypodiopsida > Polypodiales > Pteridaceae > Ceratopteris > Ceratopteris richardii. Next base: position 9,499,215 of record CM035412.1, read on the forward strand.
CTCCTCCACAATCCGCAATTGTTCTGTCATTTGTTCCTTTTCCCTTTTGTGCTCCTTAATGATATTACTGCCTTTTTCAAACTCAGACTCTGCTACCATTCTTGAAATGATCATGTTCCTACTTGAAGGTCTAAACTGCTCTATGTTTCTCATAATGATCTTGCAGGCAGATCTTATATTTTTAGGTATCCTCTCTAATCCAACTTCTATTTCCAATTGTTTGACTTCAATCTGCTTATTTTCTTTACATTCATTCTCCTCTTCATCTTCTTCATCATACTCTAGGTCCTGAGTCTTTTATTCTTCGAGACTTTTATCTACTTCCATTTTTTCTTGATCTGTCACCTCTTCTTCATCTTCCAATGTGTGATCGTGCTTATTCTCCTGTTCTGATATATCTCTAGTTGTCTTTTTTTCTTCTACCTTCTTGTTTTCCATCACTTGTTGTTCCTCTTCAAAGAATTGTCTTTCTTTTACTTGTACTCCTTCTTCCTGAAATATGGTTGAATTAGTTTCCTCTGCAAGTTTTGTCTGATCATTACTTGTCTGCTCTTCCTGTCCTGCCTCTTGCTCATCTATATCCATGAGATATAAGCCTTCCTCTTGTCCTTGATCTTCTCTATTTGTGAATTCTTCATTATGATTCAAATAATTCAGGATGTCTTTTATGCTTTGGTTGATCTCTTTGTCTGTAATCCCCTCTTCTACTTCTTGAACATTCTCTTTTTCTACTATTTCTTCTTCTATTTCCTTGACTTGAGCTGTATCTTTTTGTTTATTGGCTTGACTGCATATCTGTGCTCTTTCTTCTGCTTCTACTTTCCCTTCATCCAATTTTAAATAGGTTTGTTGTGAAGGTCTTTTTTTCTTTTGTTTCTCTCTTTCCTTCCCCTCCTAATTCTCTTCTTAGAAAAAGGTATAAGGTAAAATATTCTGTCCCGATTTTCAATATGTTATGATTTTCTTTTCTATAACATTCTGATCTGTTTCTAAAACAATTCTAAATCCAGATCAAACATAGATGGTCTTTTTCTATTGAATCAATTCTGATTTTTTTACCCAATAATATTTAACCCTAGTTGCCCTTGTCTCTGGAAAAAATCCATCTTTGTCTCATAAGCAGTTTTTAGAACTTTTTGGCCTCGATATCCATTTTGTCTTAGGATTTTGTTTTGATGAACATGCCTTGGGTATGCTTTATTTCCATATCCTTCTTGTTCTAATGCTTTGATGCTTCAAATTATACCATGGTTGCCACCTTGCTCCTGTGTGTCCATCCTCGTTTGCTCTTCCAATTTTTTGCAGGTTTTGATTAAATGAAGCTTGATCATTTAGTATTTGTATTGGTAATGTCTGTGTGTCTTCCAATGAAAAAGTAAATCCTTCCATGTCTGGGTCATGAACATCCTGTTGAACTTCCTGTTGAACTTCCTGTTCTTCATTACTCTATAAAAATATTAAAAACCTTTTGTCATTTTTTGTCAATTTAAGCTTCATTTTTTCAAAATTCAAAATTACTTTACCTTGTTTGAGCCATGGTTGTCCCAAAATCAATTTCTGAGTCATCAAATGATCTGGCCATTCTTCACAATCTATCTTCATACACTCTTTATTGAACTTAACTTCAATAGAAGGTGAAGACATGCTTTGTATCATTTTTCCTTCTAGAGTTTTGATAAAGGTTCTGCTTTTAGTTCGTTTTAGGTTAAATTTATTCAACAAAGCTGAACTAATCAAATTCGCTTGTGCACCTGAATCTATCAAAACCATAATTTTTTCATTTTGATAATCCATTGTTATCACATGCAAATGTTCTTTTTGTTTTAGAGGTGTTTCACACAAACAGACTTCCCTATGATCTTTGTTTTTTCTTATCCTTTCCTTTGCTTCCTGTTGAGCCTCTTTTCTAATGTTTTCCTCTTCTTTTTTTCCGATTTTGAGCTTGTTGTAATCTTCTCCGATCAGAAGTACTTAAGAATATCATATCTTTTAACTCTACATCCACTTATAAAATTTGGCATGATCTCTCCATCTATGTTAGCTAACTCGATTGCTCCACTGTTACTTATCTGATGTATAATGTACGACCCATGTCCTTTTTTTTGAAACTTTTTCTGATGTTCCTTTATTGTATATGCCAGAACTAGATCTCCTTCCTGTAGATCTTTTTCTTTAATATGAACACCATGATAAGCTTTTTGTCTTTTCTTGTCTGCATAGATACTCATGACTGCTTGGAGTCTGGATGCTCCCAGTTTTTCCAATTCTGTCACTCTTTCTGATAATTCATGTCCAGTCCAATCGTAGTGACTACCCACTTTTAATGTTGGAATGAGGAATTCCATAGGTAGAACTGCATTTTGCCCATATAACAGATTAAATGGAGTAGTTCCTAATGCAGTTTTGTATGCCATGTTGGAGATAGACGTCTGCGGAAGCACGCGAACAGCACAAGGAAGTAGAAGAAGCTTGGAGCACAAACACACAATACTCAATGTATTACTAGAGAATGTACAAAGATAAGTAGCCCATTAGGGCAATAGGCGTATATACAAGCCGGGGGAAAAAAACCTCCTAAAGAGGGAAAAAAGTGCCCTGGCAGTCCTAGAGTGTTCACACACATCACTACCTAAATATATCATCAAATCCCCCCTGGGAGTGATGCGGTGAACAAGGAGCTGGCACTCATGTATAAGGAAGTGCCAAGCTATGTGGAAATCACTCCACAAAAGGAAGTAAGCCCAAAGCTTTGCGAAAAGCTTCAAACTTATCCCTAGGCAGAGCCTTCGTGAAAAGGTCTGGCATGTTCTCCTGCGTGGGCACATATGCCAAGCTGATCTCCCCAGCGGAGAACCTCTCCCTGACATAGTGATAATGCACCTCAATGTGCTTAGTGCGAGCATGGAACACAGGGTTCCTCGCAACTGCCAATGCGCTCTGACTGTCAGTGAAGATGGTGGTGGCAGAAGACTGGCCAACACCCAAATCAGCCATAAGGCGTCTGAGCCACACACACTCAACAGTCGCTGTGAAAGCTGCCCTATACTCAGCCTCACAACTGGAAGTGGCCACAGTAGGCTGCTTCTTGCTCAACCAAGATATACATGAGCTACCAAGCATGAAGCAAAAACCACTGGTGGACACACGAGTGTCATAGCAACCAACCCAATCTGAGTCAGAAAAAGCATGCAAATCTGGCGGTAGTGATCCCCCCTTGGGATAAAACAACCCAAGTAGCCGAGTACCACTCAAGTAGCGAAAGATGCGCTTAACCGCTTTCCAATGCGTGACTCCTGGGCAATGCATAAACTTGCTCATCTGTGAGACAGCAAACTGAATATCTGGCCGAGTAATGCATAAGTAAATCAAGCATCCAACAGCCTGCTGATAGAGAACAGCATCAAATGCATCTCCAGCATCATGAAGACTCAATCGTAAACCTGTCTCCATAGGAGTGGCAATAGGCTTACAGTCTTCAAGGCCAAAATGCTGCAATAATGTGTCAATATATTTCGTTTGACACAAAGCCATTCCACCATCAACGTGCATAAACTGAATGCCCAAATAGTGATGCAAATGCCCCAAATCAGACATCTCAAATGAGGCATGCAAATCAGCCTTAAAATCAGCAATATGTGTCTCAATAGGACCAGTGAGCAGCATGTCATCAACATAGACAACAATGATCAGAAGCACATCATTAGCACGCTTAACATATAAGGTGATTTCAGTTGGACTGTTCTCAAAACCATGTGCAATTAGATAGGCATGTATCTTCTCATACCAAGCACGTGGTGCTTGCTTTAAACCATATAACGCCTTCTTTAATCTGCACACCTGGTTTTCATGCCCTTTCTGCACAAAGCCACGGGGCTGAAAAACATACACTTCTTCATGCAAGTCACCATTCAAAAATGCTGTTTTAATGTCCAACTGATGTACATTCCAACCATGATGGGCTGCAAGTGCACAAATGCTACGAACAGTAGTCATACGGCATGTAGGTGCAAAGGTCTCATCAAAATCAATGCCTCTTTCCTGCGCATAACCCTTTGCAACAAGCCTAGCCTTATACCTGTCAACGGTACCATCAGGTTTACGCTTCAGCTTGTATACCCACTTAGTGCCAATGGCCTTCTTGCCAGGAGGCAAGTCACATAAGGACCATGTACCATTCTTCATTATAGCATCATATTCAGATTGCATAGCAGCCATCCAATTTTCTGAATTTTATGCTTCATCAAAAGAAACAGGCTCATTCTCATCACAGAGACTAGATGCAGCCATAGCATAGCAATCTGATGCAAAGGAGGCACTATGAGAGCCTGAACGAGTACGATATGACAAAGGTGCATCTAATTTGCTGTCACACAAAGTCTGCACCAGCCATTTTGGCATAGTTTTTGTCTGCTCAATATCAGCTCTCTCATCAGCAAGTGCATCATGTAAATCTGCATCAGAAATGGAATGATCTGCATCATCATATGAAACTTGCAAAGGCTGAGAAGTTGCCTCATTAGGACCAACACTAGCCTGTCCACCTGTGAAAAGAGGCATCAAAGTATCATACATGTCTTTGGAGCTAACAGATGTCTCCTTAGTACATGAAAGCAATGGCTGAATAGCATCTTCCACAAAGACAACATCACGGCTAACCAGAATGTGTTGAGTCTGTGGATGATACAGACGATAGCCTTTACTTTCAGAACTGTACCCAACAAAAATACATTTTACTGCCTTATCATCCAATTTTTTGCGATGTTGTTCAGGCACTAATGCATATGCCAAACAACCAAAAACACGCAGATGAGCAACAGATGGCTTCCGGTCATGCCAAGCCTCATATGGAGTGATAGACTGCAATGCTTTAGTGGGACACTTGTTCAGTACATATGCTGCACACATGACAGCCTCAAGCCAGAAACTATGTGGTAAAGCCTGACTTTTGATCATGCACCTCGCCATCTCCATGAGTGACCTGTTCTTTCGTTCAGCAACTCCATTCTGTTGAGGTGTATACGGTACTGTACACTAGTGTTTTATCCCACGTTCAGCCAGAAATGCATTAAAATCTGAAGACATATATTCCCCCCGTCGATCAGAACGGAGGGTGCCCATTTTACATGCTGACAGATTTTCAGCTAAAACCAAAAATTGTTTGAAGCACATGAACACTTCGGACTTTGCTTTGAGTGGATATACCCATGCATGCCTGGAAAAATCATCAATGAAAGTCACGAAGTAAAGGTAATTTCCAAAAGAGGGTGTCTGCATAGGACCACAGACATCACTATGTACAAGCTGCAATTTCTGCGTAGCCTGAACTGAACCATCTTTTGGAAAGGAAGAACGCTGCATTTTGCCCAAAATACAGCCTTCACAAACATGTTTTCCAGGTGCCTCAAGTTTGGGCAAAGAGGACACCATTTCAGATTTCTGCAGGCGTAACAAACTAGCAAAATTAGATGACCAAAGCGTGCATGCCAAAGCTTTGCATTTGACATAGCCTGAGAATCATGAACTGCACATGCCGAATCATTCACAGATCTTTCATAGTCTATGAGCTTATACAGCCCACGACATAAGATGCCAGAAGCAATAATCACATCCCCATTTGAGAGATCATGGACTGTACACCTGTCATCAACAAATTTCACAACCAAGCCAATCTTGGCTAATGCAGAAACTGATAACAGATTCTTTTTGATCCCTGGCACAAATAAAGCATCTGACAAAGTGAAAGAACTACCATCAACAGTAGTCAGAATGATCTTACCAACTCCCATAACAGGATAAGAGGAGTTATTGGCGCATGTGACAGTATTCCCTGTAGGGGCAGGCTCGAGTGAAGAGAAGAAACTGCGCTGTGAGGTAATATGTTTGGTAGCCCCACTGTCAAAGTACCAAACATCTGAGTCTACTGCAGACATGCACTGATCATGAGAAGATGGGTCAAAACTGCAGACAGTAGTAAACGCCCATTCTTCTTCCTGCACAAGATTTGCAGACTCTGTTTTTGGTGTAGAGGCCTCTGCAACAACCATTCCAGCCTCTTTCTTCTTTGCCTCTTTAGCAGCCAGTTTTGGACAGTTCTTTATAATATGATCATTTCCTTTATAGTACTTGCAGAACAATTTCTGCTTTTCTGATTTCTTTTCATCTTTATCCTGGTTCTTCGATTGTGCAGCATTTGCAGATTTTTGCTTACTAGTAGAAGAGCTCCATTTTCCTTTGCCCTTTTGACTAGCCAGGAAAGCTTGATCTGCAACACGCATAATGGACCTGTTCTGCCTGGACTGATCTTCCTGCAACAGAACAAAGACTAATTCTTCAAATGACAAGGCATTCGGATTGCCTTTCATCATCAACCGAAGAGTAGAGGCAAAACTCTGATATGAATCAGGAAGACCATTCAGAACGGTCTGCACAAGTGAGCTATCTGGTATAACCTCATCAGCAGAAATCAATTGTTCCTTCAGGTCTTTGATCTTTGTAAGAAAACTGTCCATAGAATCACCTTCATTCATGTGCTCACTCTCCAACTGTTTTCAGAGGTAAGCAACACGAGCCTAATTCCTAGCGTGGTACAAAGTGGTAAGTGTATCCCAAGCATCCTTTGCTGTTCTGCATGAGCGAATGTGAGGAATAATGGCACGTTTGACAGACAAAGCTATCAATGCATGTGCCTGGGCATCTCTGCCATCCCAACGAATCTGCTCTGCAGTAGGTGCAACAGAAATAGCAGCACGAACAGGAATCTGCGGAATATCATCTTCGACACCATCTTCATCAGCTCCAGTACCTCCAGCACCTGTATTTGTAGTACCTGTAGTCGCAGGTGTAACATAACGTCTTTCAACACCCTGCACAATGTTCTACAGTCCTTTTGCAACCAGTACATGTCGCATATAAGCCCATAATGGGTAGTTGGTACCATCCAACTTATCCTCAACAGCCAACATACGGAATACATCACTGCTTTCAGCCATGGCCGGTGACTAAAATACCTTGATGCAGAAAATTGACTGTATCTCAAAAAGTTGAACGGAACTGCCCAGACGAGTTCTGCTAGACCTGTAGCAAACTTCGAGATGCTTAAACTGGCGAACAGAAACTGGTATATACCTTTGGCACAAAAGGACGAAATAGCCTGCACAAGCGCTGCGATAGTGTGTTCGGAGGCCGAAACGAGCTCAGATCGCGATTTTGGCACCACAAAACAAAGCTGTTTTGATCTCGGAAACACCCTGAGTATGCTCACCAAATTTCGTGCGAATCTGAGACTGCAAACGGAGGAGTGTCGACGGCGCCCTAGAAGAAGCGATGACCTGCTCTGATACCAATTGTTGGAGATAGACGTCTGCGGAAGCACGCGAACAGCATAAGGAAGTAGAAGAAGCTTGGAGCACAAACACACAATACTCAATGTATTACTAGAGAATGTACAAAGATAAGTAGCCCATTAGGGCAATAGGCGTATATACAAGCCGGGGGAAAAAAACCTCCTAAAGAGGGAAAAAAGTGCCCTGGCAGTCCTAGAGTGTTCACACACATCACTACCTAAATATATCAACATGCCACTCTATAAGCCCATAGAACATGATTAAGTTGTAGGTCCCAATCATTTCTGTTTGTGTTTACTAGTTTTGACAGTACAATACAAAGTACTTTATTAGTACTTTCTGCTAATCCATTGGCTTGTGGGTGATATGGGGCTGATTTTCTATGACTAATCAAGAAATATTCAGTTATGTTCTCTATGATTTGGTTTAAAAAATGGGTCCCCCTATCACTTACCAATTCAATTGGAAGTCCAAATCTGGTAATGATATTTTCATAGAGAAATCTGGCAGTAGTATGAGCATCATTTCTTTTTGTGGCTTTGGCCTCAGCCCATTTTGTCAAGTAATCTGTAGCCACTATTATGTATTCAGCATGTGATTGTCTTGCTAGAGGATGTATAGGTCCAATGAAATCTAAGCCCCATTTACTAAAGGCTCTTTCTGAAATCAATGGAACTAATGGCATATTGTCTCTTTTATTTGGTTGACTCACCCTCTGACAAATGTCACATCTTTTTACATATGTTCTTGCATCAGGAAATAGGGTTAGCCACCAAAAACCAGAATATAATATAAGTTTAGCTGTTCTGCCACTTGAGAAATGTCCTCCTGCCACTCCAGAATGTGCCATTTCCAACATTTCCAAATATTTATCCTCAGGAACACAAATTCTTAAATATCCATCCATCCCTCTCTTATATAATTGTTCTACTATCAATTGATATTCTTCAGAGATTACTTGTAGATTTTTTGAATCTGCACTAGCTATTACTTGTTTTCCTTTCTTCCTCTTTTTCAACTCCTCAATGATGTTTCCACTCCATTCTGGATTTTTCTGAAACCAATATAGAGTAATAAGTTCTGAGTTTTTCAATGATTGGCATTCCCAACAGTTAGCAATATATTTTGTTACATCTTGAATCTTATTAGGCCAATGTACTCCCATCCTATTGAGATTACTTAGGGTAACTATTCTAGAAGCATGAGTACAAGGGTTCCAACAATGAGCTCTTCTCAGATATTCCTGTTGCTCCTCTTCTGGAGTACAATAATCCAAAATGCCTGTATTGTTGAGGTGATACAAGTGCCCAGCTAGCAACATAAAGTTTCTACTTTGTAATACTAACTGTGTGTTGTTTCCAAATGTTCTACAAGGTCCCATGGTTAACAAAGGTACTAAAGTCATGGCCCACTCACGAATACTTTCTATCTTGAACAAATATGTATCTGGTAGATCATCATCCAAAGGTGAACTTGATTCTTTAGCTTGGATTCTAGACAGATGATCTGCTCTCAAATGTGTTTTAACTTGTCTGACCACCACTTCAAACTCAAACTCCATTAGTAGAAGAAACCATCTGACTATTCTACTAGTGTGACAAGGTTTGTTTACTAAATATAGTAAAGCTTGGTGGTCCACAAAGAACTTAAACTTGTTGGCCAAAAGGTAATGTCTATATTTTTTCACAGCAAATATCATTCCCAACCCTTCCCTCTCAGTGCTTGTGTAATTTTTCTCTATTGATTTCAGTTGCCTACTAGCATAACCCACTGGAAAATCTAACTTGCTCCCTTCTATTGGTTGTGCTAATACACATCCCAAAGCATAATTTGAAGCATCCACATGAACATGAAAAATTTTATCCCACTGAGGTGTTTTTAGAATTGGGGCTGTAACCAAACAAGTTTTTAGGGTTTCAAAAGCTTGGTCACACTCCTTGGTCCACTCAAACTTTGTGATTAGGGCATATAAAGGTTTAGCTATGTCAGCAAACTTGTGTACAAATTTTCTGTGATACCCACAATGCCCCATGAAAGTTTGAAGTTCCTTTACATTTGTTGGTCTTGGAAGTTCTACTATGGCCTTTATTTTCTTCTCATCAATTGAAATTCCATTTTTGGAGACTATGTGACCTAACATTCTTCCTTGCCTTACAAAGAATACACACTTTTCTGGATTTAAGCATACTCTGTACATTCTGCATTTCCTGAATATGTTTTCTAAATCTTGCAAGTGATCTTGTCTTTTTAATGAAAAAGTACACAGATCATCTACATAAATTTCCATTACACTCTTCAAGAACTCTTTGAAGATATGACACATCAATCTCTGAAAAGTTGGTGGGGCATTAGTTAACCCAAAGGGCATAACCCTAAAAGCATAAATTCCCCATTCTGTGGAAAAAGCAGTTTTATGTTGGTCTTCCAATGCTATAGGTACCTGATTGTATCTTGAAAAACCATCTAAAAAACTATAAACCTCCTTTCCTGCAACTCTTTCTAGAAGGTGGTCTGCTATAGGCAATGGGTAACTATCTCTTATAGTTGCTGCATTCACCATCTTCAAGTTAATGCATACCCTAAGTTTCCCATTCTTCTTTGGTACCACAACTATAGGAGCAATTTCTTCCTTTATTTTAGCAGAGTATTTATCATTGAATGTGTAATGTCTCTGCTTGCTAGGTTTTGCATCAGGTGTAATAGGAATCTTATGCTCACAGATTTTAGGATCAATACCTTTCAAATCCTTGTAGCTATAAGCAAACACATCCCTATAGTTTCTCTCCAAACTTCTTAGTGCCTCCTCTTCTTGGTTTGTCATGTCATCAGCTACTACAATATGTCTTTCTTCTCCCTCTTCCTGAGTGATCATGACCTTTTTCGTTTGTTCCTCATTATCATAAGCCTCTCCTTTCTTCTTTTCTCTCTTTGGTTTCATTTTTAGAAGCAATCTGTCTTCTACTTCATAAGTCTTGAAATTTGCTGGTACATCAAACTGTTGATCTTTGTTTGTTTCTTTCTCCTTTTTCTCATCCTCTTGGTTTTCCTCTATTTCCTTGTGTTTGTTTTTCTTATATTTGCCTGAGATTTTATCTTTTATTGCATCTTCAGCTTTTACTCCTTCCAAATATTGTGTTTTCCCTTTTTTTAATATCATTTCTTCTTCCTGGTCCTCTTCTGTTTTTGATACCTTTATCATTTGTATTCCAATGTGAAAAACATCATACCCTTCTTCATTTTGAAATTCCACCCCTACATACTCATCACTGGCTAGATCCATGGTAGCCAAAATTTGGTTCCACCCATAGGGCTCAAATTCTTCATCTTTGAATTGTTGTGGTACATAATTCTCATCTTGTAATTTTCTTCTTTCTACACAATCTTCTCTTCTCAATCTTCTTTTTCTATTTGTGAGGTTTCTTATCATATTGCACTTCCATATTGATGATTCAATTTCATTCTGGTCTTCCATTTCTGATTCTTCACTTAATTCTTGATTTTGATGTATTTTATACCATTCTTGAGGAGATATATCACAATAATGCCCATTTCTTAGATTCACTCTGGTTATTCTTCCTTTGCTCTGAAGGTATAGGCAATCATTACCCCAATCTTGCACAATTTGCATTTGTCTCATAAATGGCCTTCCTAGGATAATTTCATATGAAGTAGATTGTGGGAATTCAACTGTGGCAAAGGTATGTTCTATCTCTATTCCACATATGTCCACAATCACTTTTTCCCATATTTTAGTCTTCTCTAGTATGATTTTTCCATTTCCTCTCTAGTGTACAGTATTTGAGTGTTTTTCTGTCTTGCAAGTGTTGTGGTTTTTGATATGGACATTGTTGTACCAAATGATTTTCTCCACAATTATAGCATTTTTTATTTGTTGTTATCTTGGTATTTATCAAATTTGTTTTAGTGCTGACTTCTAGGGCTTTAGCAATGGCTTGAGCCAATTCTTCTGCTGGTGGGATTTTATCTTCATTTGTTCTAGATTGATCAAATGCTAACAGGTCTTGGCCTGTGTTATCTTCCAAATCTATTACCTCTTTCACACATGCTCCTAGGTCAGGGCATCTCCTATAATACACTAGGGTTCTTAATTGGGCACTTCTTAATCCTTCTATGAATAGGGATACCTGTCTTGCCATGGAAGGTACTTCTTCTCTAGGACATTTGTCAATGTACTGCTTGAATCTCCTAGCTGCGTCCATGAAATTTTCATCTTTTTGCTGTTTAAAGCTATGTATTAGTGTGGTTGTGCTATGTTTTATTCCAGTCTTTGAGAATTCCCCAATGAAGGCTTCTAGAAAGGATTCAATATCTAGATACATTTCCTTTCTCAAGGGAATGAACCAAGATAATGTAGGTCCTGTTAGGGTTAAACCAAATGCTTCAAATTGGACTTTTTAATCCTCTACTTCTTCAACTCTAATTAATTGCCTAAATTCTGCAGCATGAGCATGAGGATCAGAATATCCTTCATATTGATTTTTCATGCATTTGGCTACTTGATATGGTCTAAGCATTCTACCCTGATTTTGCCAATGATGATTTCTTCTTAGTGGGAAATCATTAAATCCTTCTGGTTCCTTTTCAAAAGGATTTGGGGAATTATGTGTTCTCCTACCTTGTAGTTGTTCACCATTACTGTGAATTTCATGTGGTCTTGGCAAATCTGATTGCCCTAGGTTCTGTTCCCAAGGTCTCTTGTCCGCACATTGCCCTAGGTCATTTGAATTTTCTAGGTCTTGTAAGAAGATGTATACACATCCCTGCCTATCCTCATATCTACCATCTTTGAATTTAGCTACTAGTGTTATGTTCAGGGGAACTTCTAAGTTTCTCAATCTAATGAGAAACTTATGCATTCCATCCTGATATACATGGGTTCCAAACCTATTTGTATACATATATTTGAGGATGTTTCTATAATCCCCAGTTTCAATGGACTCTTGTTTCATTTAAATTTTCCATGTTGTTTTCTTGCCCTAAATCTCTTTCTTGCAATTCCCCTACCACCGTCTCTAATTCTTTCCTTCCTAGTTCTTGCTGGGAATGTGTGTACAATTTATTACCAGACCTAAGGATCATTCAATTAATTTCCACGATTCAGTGACCAAAATCGTGAAAATCGTGTTTTCCACGATTTTGTGATCAAAATCGTGTTTTCCACGATTCTGTGGTGAAAATCAACTCTCTTCATACACATTCATCAAAAACACACAATAGAAGCTCACAAATCTCCATGGATACACATAGAATAGACTCACAAATCAAAGAAACCACACAAAAGGAAAAAACACGATTTTCTGCAGGAAACTCTCTCTATTTTATTGGATAGCATGTAATAAAATTAACCAACCCTCTCATAATAGAGGAAATTGTCTTTTATTCATTTTCAAGTGTCCCTTTTCACACTTGAATTTTGGTCCTTTCCTCTTTTATTCTAAAAATATGCTATCTAGGAGTTTCCAAAAATGCTAGAAAAATTACATAGGATTCTACTCTACATAAGGAAGACTCTTCCTTATTTTTACATCAGTTCTTACAAGTTTTTGGCATTTTAAAATTATTTTCCATCAAAAGTACTTCAAAAAATTACTTCTTCCAACAAGTGGCATAAGGCATAACACATCATCCCTGATCCACAACTTCAAGCAGACACCCCAAGAAATAGTACGACTTGCAGGAAGAGGGTTCAGACAGTACTTAGAAAGGTGCCCCATTCCTGAGTTACCCACACCAGCCAAACAAGTTGCCATGGTCTTAGATGGCTTACTAAGCACAAAGTTAAGATCATATCTGTACTTGAAAGAGCCTAGATCCATAGAAGAGTGTGTGCGGATGTGCATAGACATAGAAGACAACTTGGGTGAGGAGTTAGGACTATCCAAACTCTATAAGGATTTTGACAGTTCTACTAGTCATACCTCAAGAACCTTTACTGAGATAGATGAGATAGTTGAGCAAGTTGCAAAAAAGCTAGGAGTCCAAAATAGACAAATGCTAGGGATCATCCCATTGAAGCAATGTTATACATGCGGAGGAGATTGCATGGCTAATGTCTGCCCAATGATGGCTCAACCTCAAGGAAACCCTAATGCTTTGTATTGCACCATTGAGAGAAAATACACAAATCATATGGGTCAAGATTGTCCATACAATAGGCAGGCTGTCAAACAAAAGTTTCAGCAACCTTACCAGTAAGCTAGGTATCAGAATCAATACCAATAGCCATATTATAGACCACAACAACAGTACCAGGCACCATACAGGCCACAATCAGTCCTAGGAAACCAACCACTAGCTCCTGCCAATGTGATCCCACTTAAGTATGCAGTGGCAGAGGAGAACCTTAATAGACCATTGGTGCTACTAACCGCGTTGGTCTTAGAAAATGACCCTCATGCTCATAGTTCAGACTACTTCCAGGAAGGTAGCCCGCACGGTTATTACACAAAGTCACTTGAGCATAATGAGACTTATTCGTATCAATATGAGGCACCACCTATGGAACAATATTGGGATCCAGAATACTCCAATGTCATGTATACGAATCCAAATCTTAGGCCCCAATTGAAACAAGTAAGGCCACAAGCCCCTAGAGGACCATGTTTTAGATGTCAAGGTGACCGTTTTATTCGTGAATGTCCCCACTCACCCACTCTAAGACAAGGACAAAACATCACAATACAAGGCTTTTGTCAAGAGTGTGGCAAGGAACACCTCCAAAGAGAGTGTCCCAGAAACCCCTCTAGTGCACCCAAGGTTACACCCATCAATGTGATAGGCTTAGTGGCATATTCAAGTTCAAGTAGTAGTAATGTGGCTCCTATACAGGCACTTACTAGGGCACAAGCATTAAAACAGGATAAACCAGTGGAGCAGTGAGAGCCAAGTGACTCAGAAGAGCCTAGTAAAAGGAAAACAAGAACATGGAAGGATACCGATAGAAAGCTAATCGCAAGTGGAATAAAAAGTTATATGAACTAGAGGAAAGCCTAAAAGATGCAAAAACAAAAATAGAAGACATTGCACCTCAAAGCCCCTCACATGCCAAAACTCCATCCACACCACCTCATTCCATCCCACTAGCCATTGTAAATAGACCGCAACCAGGGTCTGTTCTTGCAGATCCAACCCTAGATGGCTTGGACATGATGTTCAAGGCCTATGAGGTTCGACTTCAAGAAGGGCCTACAGCTGCAAACCTAGACAAGAGCTACCCTAGAGTAGATTTAGAGATTGAACGGACAAAAATGTGCATGAAAATGGTAGAACTAGCTCAAGCTATGCTGAAGACTAGTCAAAAGTTCAATCAGACAAACCCTGTCAAGCGAGATTGGCATTTCCAGGGCTTACTAGAAAGATTAGAGCAGTTGGTAACCATGTTTCTTTACCTCCACAAGCCCAACCAGTTGTCCAAAGAGAGATTTCACCACAAATGAAAACTTATCTTCTTGATTCCATGGATGAGGGAGCACCTCTTTCAATTCAACGATACTCTCAAGAGTTCTTGCGGGAAATAGAAGAAGAGAAATGGGCCAAGGAGATAGGTAATCCCCCTCCTATTCCTGAAATTGATGATCTTCATGATCAATTCCCCAAGACATTCTATCTATCTATGGAGACCAAACAGAGCAAAAAGAAGATGAAAGACTAGATTTTGAATCTAATTCTTTACAAGAGTTGCCACAATTCACATGCCCATGGGAATTGGAATCTCTTCAGATCAGAACTCCCACCATATTGGTAAAAAATGAAGACTCGTTGGTTCCAAGAAACACTGACATCGTAAAGAAAACGAAGGTTCAGTGTCATCTCACTGTAGAAGAATTGCTCAAAGCAAAACCTGAGCTATGGAATCATGTGAAACATCAAGTTTCAGAACTTGATTCCAATATTCCAAAAGCAGGCTCTAAGCAAAAAGTTCCAGAGATACCTCTCGATGAAATAGGGGACATGAGTGAAGGTGAAGAAGGTAATACTTATCTTCCAATCACCTATCAAGGTTACACAATCAAAGAAATCGTAGATTCAGGTGCTGGTGTTGCTATTGCTACCACCTCCTTGTGGAAGCGATGGGGCAAGTCCACATTAAGACCAACTAGAATGAAGCTTCAAATGGCAGACGGTCATTTTAAAAGACCTCTAGGATTGCTCGAAGGAATAATTCTAACCACTTGTGGTGTAGAGTTTGAACATACATTTGTTGTATGTGACTTTGAGAAAAATAATGTCTATGAGATGATCCTAGGACGACCTTCCTACAACAATTGCAAATAGTACAAGATTGGGGGACCAACTCCTTGTACTTACAACACTTAGGGGTCACCACCTAGGTCAATTTGAAGGATTACACCTTCAGAGATGTACCACCCCTACAATGGAATCCAATGCACAAAGCGGAAGAAGATTCTATCTCTGTGCATTCTAGAAGTTCACCTGATCCATCATGGCTGCATGAAGATACTCACTTGTGGATGTGCAAGGTTGTAGAGGAAGAGGAAAAGCACCTAAAAGCAAGAGAAGAAGGAACTCCCCTAGGAGATAGACCAGTTAAAGACCCACCCTATACACCGATGATATTTCCAGATGAGGAATTCGAGCCTCATGGTTGGGCAGAAATCTTAGATGCCATGGACATTGCAGTCAATGAAGAACAATGGACATGTCATTGTGATCAGGATGGTTATGATATTTCAGTGTTCATGTGCCAACCTTTGTTAGAAGAATGTGACCCTAGTGATGTCATAGAAGAAGAAGATAAGGATGATGATCTAGAGTCCATTATGATGGATAGTTGCTTTAACTTAGAGAAGCACACCTCTCATAAGCATTAAAACTGTAAAGTCAAAGAGAGGAAAGAAATACGAAGTGGAAGATCGAAACATTTTGGTACAAATGCCTAAGAGAGAGGCCATCGTACGAGAGGCATATGAAAAAAAAGAAAAGACCAAAAAAATTGTAGTAACCATTGAGGAGAATGAAGAACGATGTATGTACATAGGAGACGACCTAAGTGCAGAAGAAGAGGTAGAGCTTGTAGCTCTATTAAGGGAATACAGGGATGTGTTTGCATAGAATTATAGCGATTTGAAGGGAGCAGATCCAAAAAATTGTTCTCATACGATCCCCATGACTGTTGATGCCAAACCCACCAAATAAAAGCCCTATACATATAATGACACTTATGGAGCTAAAATCAAAGAAGAAATCGACAGGCTGATTGAAGTGGGATTCATCTATGAGATTGAGCATACTAAATGGTGTCCCCCATTGTAGTAGTGCCCAAGAAGAATGGAAAGTTGCGAGTGTGTATTAACCCACTCGCAACTAAAATCAAAGAAGAAATCGACAGGCTGATTGAAGTGGGATTCATCTATGAGATTGAGCATACTAAATGGTGTCCCCCATTGTAGTAGTGCCCAAGAAGAATGGAAAGTTAATGTCGCTACGATAAGAGATAGCTATCCGCTTCCAATCACTGAACATCTTTTGGAGCGTGTTGCATGCAAGGAAGTTTATAGCTTCTTGGATGAATTTTCAGGTTACAATCAAGTAGCCATTGCCCTAGAAGATCTACACAAAATGGCTTTTGCCACAGAATGGGGAATCTTTGCATTTCATGTGATGTCATTTGATCTTACCAATGCACTTGCAACCTTCCAAAGGCTCATGTGTCATGTCTTCAAAGCGTTCTTGTGAAAGAACTTAAAAGTATATGTGGATGATTTATGTGCTCATTCCCAACAAAGAAGATACCACATCCTTCAGCTCAAACAGATTTTCAACAAGTGTAGAGAATATCGAGTGTGTTTGAACCCAGAGAACTGTGTGTTCATAGTATGACAAGGTAAGATCTTAGGTCATATTGTTTCTAAAAATGGAACATCAACAGATGTGGACAAGGTAGGAGCCATAGTAGAGTTGCTGAGGCCAAGGAATGTTCAAGAGGTACAAGCCTTTATGGGCCATTCTAGGTATTACCGTAGGTTTATCCACATGTACGCCATCATAGCCAAACCTCTTTATGGGTTGTTGACAAATTTTGAGTGGAACGATGAATGCAAAAATTCCTTCAATGAGTTGAAGAGACGTCTGTGCATAGCACTAATATTGACCACTCCTGATTGGAATAAACCACTCCATGTCCATGTGGATGCATCCAATCATGCTATAGGATGTGTGTTAACACAACCCACAGGTGAAGGAAACCTAGATTTGCCGATAGCATATGCTAGTAGGCTATTAAATGCGGCTGAACAAAACTATACGACAACCGAGAGAGAAGGCTTAGGCATGGTATATGGTGGGAAGAAGTTTAGACACTATTTGTTGGCCAACAAGTTCAAAATTTTTGCTGATCACCAAGCATTATTATATTTGGTCAATAAGCCTTGCAATATAGGATGCTTAGTAAGATGGTTCCTCTTACTAATGGAATATGACTTTGAAGTTGTTGTCATGAAAGGTAGAACCCACCTCAGGGTAGATCACCTTTCTTGCATCACTTCAAGAGAGTCACCGTAAGGAGTGTCTGATGAGCTACCTGATGCTTATTTGTTCAATTTAGAAGTTGTTCCTAAATGGGCAAATAAGCTGGTACCATTCCTAACCTTTGGACTTACGAATAAGAACATAAAAACAAACAAAGAGGAAATTTTAAGATCACAACAATATCAAATATTGGTAGGAAGCATGTACAAACAAGATACAGAGGGTGTATTAGCTTGTTGTGTCGAGGATGATGAACATAGGAGCTGGTTGCAACAAGCCCATGAAGGATTGTTGGGAAGTCACTATTCTAAACCAAGAACATTGCAGAATCTAAAACGTTTAGGAGTGTATTGGCCTATCATGGACAAAGAAATACATGAGTGGATTAAAAATTGTCCAGTGTGCCAGAAGAGGCCCCCAATGGAGCATGCGATGCTTTATCACGTATCATTAATTCCATATTGGAGTGCTCCATTGGTAGAATTTATGAAATCAAGAACTCTACCAAACGAGGCTAGTATAGCAAGAAGAAGAAGCATGGACCAAGAGGCTCAAGACTATGCCTTAGTTGGAGAAAACCTATATCGAAGAGGCAAAGATGGATACTTAAGACTGTGCATTCATGAATCAGATTATTTGAAAGTCTTAGAAACTGCAGATAGTGGGGTTACAGGTGGACACTTTGGGCCCGATCCAGTAATTAAGAACATTCTATTCTCAGCAATTTGGTGGCCCACTCTTCATATGGATGCACATACTTATGTGAAGAAATGTGAAACATGCCAACGTGCACAATATCTGATAAGAAACGATGAGATGCCTTTGATACCAATGATGGGAGGACGCTCATTCTCGAAGTGGGGAATAGACTTTGTTGGTCCTATTGACCTCCCAGCTAGAAACTCCCATGCTGAATACATTATTGTAGCCACTGATTACCTTACCAAGTGGGTAGAAGTGAAAGCCACAACAAAGAATGATGCCCAAACAATGGCTAAGTTTTTATTCGAGAACGTGTTCACCAGATATGGATTACCAATAGAGTTAGTTAGTGATAGAGGTACACACTTCTTGAACGAGGTCATTGAAAACCTTCTCCAAGAACTCTTGGTGATACATAAGAAGTCGGGCCCCTACCACCCACAAGCTAATGGACAAGCTGAGAGCACGAATAAGATCCTATGTAACATATTGAGAAAACTCATAAATAATAAACGCTCTGATTGGGACAAACAGCTTCATCATGCTGTTTGGGCTTACCGAGTTGCTTACAAAAGAGTACTCAATGCTACCCCATTTCAAATGGTCTTCGAATAGAATGTTGTGCTACCTTTGGCCTTCCTAATCCCAACCTTAAAAGTAGCACAGGAGCATGAGTGGAATGGACATGAATTATCCTCTAGGATCTTTGATCTAGAATGCTTAGGTGAGATGAGGCTACAAGCAACAACAGGCATCTATGCCGCAAAGAAAAGGCAAAAGGCATACTTTGATGCACACATCAAAGATAAAGGATTGAAAGAGAGGGACCTAGTGCTAGTTTATATGATAAAGCAACATGCCTGTAAATTGGAGAAATGAGGATATGGACCCATGATCATTAATAGAATCTCCACTAGTGGTGCAGTTCAATTGGCCACTTTAGAAGGTGATATATTGCCCAACTATATGAGTGGGTGTCGCGTCAAGTTGTATCAAGAACCTCTTACAGAGGATATGTTAATGAGACTCAACACTACTAAGAAGCGAAAAGAAGAAGAGTTGAGGGTTAGAGAAGAAGTGCAGGCAGAGACTAGAGAGCGCATTAGGCAAAATAAGTTAAGGTGACTAGGCCTAGATGTCAACCCAAAAGCCCCAAAATATCACATGGACATGTGCCAAAAATCGGGCATAGTTACTTCTCGCATAATTGATCGACGCCCCTTTGTGTCTGTGGAGGTAGAACGAGGAAAGAATGTAAGGACTGTGAGAGCTTGGTTGAATCAGGTGCAACAACTAGTGCAGTTAGACTTTCATACTGCCAAGACCTACAATTGAACATCAAGCCCATAAAAGCCTATCTCATAGGTTTGGGAGGTGTGGAGACCCCTTTTTTGGGCGAGGTGGAACTTCCCATCTACTTTCAAGAGGTTCCAATGAAAGTCAAAATGCTAGTGTGTCACGATGAGGACCTTATAGAGCCACTTGTCTTGGGTCAAGATTGGATTTACGATCATGTAATCAACTTAAACCTAAGAAATCAACTTCTTCAAGTTTGGGTACATGACCAATGCATCACCATAGAATTAGAGAACTGCATGTGCACAAATTCAGGTGCCACACATTCTTGTAGTTCTTCGAAGACTAATCTTATAGAAGAAAAAGATATTGTATGTGTCAAAAGCTCTATGATGCAGAAGGAGTCACTCAAGGAAGAACAGGCTTGAAGGCGAGTGGATCTCTCTTTTTCCTCAAAGACTCATGTAGCCACAATAATTCCACCACCATGGCAAGTACAACTGTTAAAGACAACTGCTATATCAAATAGGAAGACACCATTTGACAATAAAGTAGTTCCAGGCATGAAGCAGATCTAGGTCCAAAAAGGAGGAAAACTACCGGCCTTGCCCCCACAATTTCCATCCAGGCAAGCCAACAAGGCGAGAAGATGAATGAAGGAACTAGGCCAAGCTCAACCACAAGGTATCGGACAAGTTTGGGTGCCTAAGAAGTTAGCTACAGCTCAACAAGGACAATTACAAATATGGGTACCCAAGAAGCTCTTACATATACAACAACCTATGATCTCCCACATGAGAAAAGTCTCAACAAAGAAGCCAAGGCGAGGCAAGGGTCACAACCAAACACCAAAACCAAAAGCAGACAAACTCACCTCTTCAACAAGATTCAGAAGACCAACAAAAATGGTATGGGCATTGAATCCAAAATCACTAGTAGCCTCTGCACAACCAAAGAACCAACCATGTGGGATACAGAAGTTAAGAAAACATCTGGAGATAAAGAAGCCTAAGGTGATCTCTATGCAGCCAAACATGGTTCTCAAATGGATCCCTATAAGGAGGAATGATCAGTTGTCATCTCCAAACCCAATGGATACCTCCAAGACAGATGGCATCAACATCTGCAAATAACATCGAAAGCCTCGACGAGTGACAACCATGTGCTCCTTGCAGAACCCTATCCTTGCACCATTCAGGTCATGCATTTCTAAAGTATGCATTAACATAGGGCCACACTACATGGCTGTGCATAGCCACAATTGAGAGTCCCATGCACAAGAGCACATTGTCACATGTAAACCATTTTTTTTGATACTAACCTTCGTCTTCTTGTTTTGTAAAATTGTTTCAAAAAAAAAGGAAGAAGAAAAAAAGAGCGAGTGATGAACTAAAATGTGTACATATCTTTGGCAAAAAAAAAAACAAAATACCATGATTATGCACACCAAATTTTGTGCAATTTTGAGACTATGATCGGAGGATTGTTGATGATGCCCTAGATGAAGCAAGGACCTGCTGTAATACCAATTGTTGGAGTTAGACATCTGAAGAAGCAAACAAAGAGCACTAGGAAAAAGAAGAAGCTTAGAGCACAACACACAATACTGAATGTATTACCACTAGAATGTACAAAGATGAGTAACCCATTAGGGCAATAGGCGTATATACAAGCCCGAGGCAAAAAGCTCCTAAAGAGGGAAAAAAGTGCCTTGGCAATCCTAGTGTGTTCACACACATCAGTACCTAAATATATCAACAAGCCCCTAGAGGACCATGTTTTAGATGTTAGGGCAACCATTTCATTCGTTAATGTCCCCACCCACCCACTCCATGGCTAGGAAAAAACATCATAATACAAGGTATTTATCTTGAATGCGGGAAAGAACATCTCCTAAGAGATTGTCCAAGGAACACCTCTAGTGCACTCAACGTTTTACCCATTAATGTGGTAAGTCTAGTGGTGGATTCAAGTTCAAGTAGCATTAATATGACTCCTATACAGGCAGTCACTAAGGCACAAGCCTTAAAACATATGAAACCAGCAGAAATATCCGAGTCAAGTGAATCACGAGAGCCTAGTTAACAAACATGGAAGGATACTAGAGAGAAGGCCAATCGTAAGTGGGATAGAAAGTTATCTAAATTAGAAGAAAGCCTAAGAGATGAAAGAAAAAAAATAGTAGACATTTTGTCTCAAAACCTCTTGCATGCTGAAAATCCATCCACTCCACTTCATCCCACCCCACCAATCATTGTGAATAGACCACAACTAGGGTTTGTTCTCGTAGATCAAACCACAGAAGGCTTGGACATGATGTTCAGGGCATACCAGGCTCGACTTCAAGAAGGGCCAACAATTGCAAACCTAGACAAGAGCTACCCTAGAGTAGATTCAGAGATTGAACGGATACAATTTTCCATGAAAATGGTAGAAATAGCTTAGGATATGCTTAGGGCCAATCCATTCTTCAATCGAACAAATTCTATCCAACCAAATTTGTAATTCCAAGTCTTATTAGAAAGATTAGAGCAGTTAGTAAAGAAACCACAAGTTTTTTTACCCCCATAGGCTCAACCAGTTGTTGAAGAACAAAGCTCACTACCAATGGACATTATGTTCCTGATTCCATGGATGGTGGAACACCTCTTTAGATTGAACAATACTCTCAAGATTTCTTGTGGGAAATACAAGAAGAGAAATGGGCTATGAAGAAGGGTAGTCCCCCTCCTATTCCTGAAATTGATGATATTCATGATCAATTTCCCCAAGATATTCCATCTATTTATGAAGACCAATAAGAGAAACAAGAAAATGAAAGACTAGATATTCAATCTAATTCTTTACAAGAGTTGCCACAATTGACAAGCCCATGGGAATAAAAAACTCTTTACATTAGAGATCCCACAATACGGATAAGAAATGAAGACTGGGTGGTTCCATGAAACACTGAAGTCGTGAAGAACACTATGGTGTAGTGTCATCTCACCTTAGAAGAGCTACTAAGAAAAACCCTCGAGTTGCAAAAACATATGGCAAATCAAGTTCCACAACTTGGCTCCAATATATCAAAATTAGTCTCTAAGCAAAACGTTGTTGATATATTTAGGTAGTGATGTGTGTGAACATACTAGGACCGCTGAGGCACTTTTTTCCCTCTTTAGGAGGTTTTTTTCCCCCGGCTTGTATATACGCCTATTGCCCTAATGGGCTACTTATCTTTGTACATTCTCTAGTAATACATTCAGTATTGTGTGTTGTGCTCCAAGCTTCTTCTTCTTCCTTGTGCTATTCGCCTGCTTCCGTGGACGTTTAACTCCAACAATTGGTACCAAAGCAGGTCGTTGCTTCATCTAGAGCGTGGTCGACACTCCTCGGTTTGTAGTCTCAGAATCACACAAATTTTGGTGAGCATACTCAACGTGTTTTCGAGATTAAAACCGCTTCACTCTGTGGTGCCAAAATCGTGATCTGACCTTGTTTCGGCTTTCGAATGCACTATTGCAGTGCTTGTGCAAGCTATTTCATCTTTTTGTGCCAAAGGTATATACGAGTTTTTTTTCGCTAGTACAAGCGTCTCAAAGTCTGTTATAGGTCTAGCAGAATTCGTCTTGGTAGTTCTGTTCAACTTTTTGAGATACACTCAATTTTTTGCATCAAGGTATTTTAGTCACTGGCCATGGCTGAAAGTAGTGATGTATTCTATATATTGGTTGTTGAGGATAAGTTGGATGGTACCAACTACCCGTTATGGGCTTATATGATGCGACATGTGTTGGTTGCAAAAGGACTTTGGAACATTGTGTAGGGTGTCGAAAAACATCCTATCACACCTGCAACTGTTACAACTCTAGGTACTGAAGCTGATGCAGAAGGTATCGAAGATGATGATATTTTGCATATTCCTGTTCGTGGTGCAGTTTCTACTACACCTACTGTAGAGCAGATTCTTTGGGATGGCAGATATGCCCATACACATGCATTGATAGCTTTGTCTGTCAAACTTGCCATTATTCCTCACATACACTCTTGCAAAACAACTAAGGATGCTTGGGATACACTTACCACATTGTACCAAGCTAGGAATGAGGCTTGTGTTGCTTACCTCCAAAAACAGTTGGAGAGTGAGCATATGAATGAAGGTGATTCTATGGATAGTTTCCTAACAAAGATCAGAGACTTGAAGGAACAACTGATTTCTGCTAATGAGGTTATACTAGATAGCTCACTTGTGCAGACCGTTTTGAATGGTCTTCCTGATTCATATCAGAGTTTTGCTTCTACTCTTCAGTTGATGATGAAAGGCAATCCAAATGCCTTATCATTTGAGGAGTTAGTCTCTGTTCTATTGCAAGAAGATCAGTCCAGGCAGAACAGGTCCCTTATGCGAGTTGTAGATCAACCTTTCCTCGCTAATTAGAAGGGAAAAGGAAAATGGAGCTCTTCAACTAGTAAGCAGAAATCTACTAAGTATGGATATTTGAAGAAGGAAGATAAAGATGAGAAGAAATTAAAAAAGCAGAAATTGTTTTGTAAGTACTAAAAAGGGAATGATCATATCATAAAGAATTGTCCAAAACCGGCTGCTAAAGACGCAAAGAAGAAAGAGGCTGGAATGGTTGTTGTAGAGGCCTCTACACCAAAAACAGAGTCTGCTAATCTTGTTTAGTAAGAAGAATGGGCGTTTGCTACTGACTATAGTTTTGACCCATCTTCTCATAGGTAGTGCATGTCTGCAGTAGACTCAGATGTTTGGTATTTTGATAGTGGGGTGACCAAACATATTACTTCCCAGCGTAGTTTCTTCTCTTCACTCGAGCTTGCCCCTACAGGGAATACTGTTACATGCACCAACAACTCCTCTTATCCTGTTATGGGAGTTAGTAAGATCATTTTGACTATTGTTGATGGTAGTTCTTTCACTTTGTCAGATGCTTTATTTGTGCGAGGGATCAAGAAGAACTTGTTATCAGTTTTTGCATTAGCCAAGATTGTCTTGGTTGTGAAATTTGTTAATGACAGGTGTAGAGTTCATGATCTATCAAATGGCAATGTGATTATTGCTTCTGGCATTGTATGTCATGGGTTGTATAAGCTCATAGACTATGAAAGATCTTTAAATGATTTGGCATGTGCAGTAAATTATTCTCACGCTATGTCACATGCAAAGCTTTGGCATGCACGCTTTGGTCATCTAAATTTTGCTAGTTTGCTATGTCTACAGAAATCTGAAATGGTGTCCTCTTTGACCAAACTTGAGGCACCTGGAAAACATGTTTGTGAAGGCTGTATTTTGGGCAAAATGCAGCGTTCGACCTTTTCAAAATATGGTTCAGTTCGGGCTACTCAGAAATTGGAGCTTGTACATAGTGATGTCTATGGTCCTATGCAGACACCTTCTTTTGGGAATTATCTTTACTTCGTGACTTTCATTGATGATTTTTCCAGGTATGCATGGGTATATCCATTGAAGGAAAAGTCTGAAGTGTTCATGTGCTTCAAACAGTCTCTGGTTTTGGTTGAAAATCTATCAGCGTGTAAAATGGGCACCCTCTATTCTGATCGAGGGGAGGAATATATGTCTTCTGATTTTAGTGCATTTCTGGTTGAACATGGGATAAAAGACCAGTGTACAGTGTTGTATACACCTCAACGGAATGGAGTTGATGAACGAAAGAATAGATCACTCATGGAGATGGCGAGGTGTATGGTCAGGAGTTAGGCTTTACCACATAGTTTCTGGCTTGAGGTTGTCATGTGTGCAGCATATGTACTGAATAGGTGTCCCACCAAAGCGTTGCAATCTATTGCTCCATATGAGGCTTTGCATGATCGCAAGCCATCTGTTGCTCATCTGCGTGTCTTTGGTTGTTTGGCATATGCATTAGTGCCTGAACAACATCACAAAAAATTGGATGATAAAGTAGTAAAATGTATTTTTGTTGGGTACAGTTCTGAAAGTAAAGGCTATCGTCTCTATCATCCATAGACTAAACGCATTCTAGTTAGCCGTGATGTTGTTTTTATGGAAGATGCTATTCAGCCATTGCTTTCATGTACTAACAAGACATTTCTTAGCTCCAAAGACATGTATGATACTTTGCTACCTCTTTTTACAGGTGGACATTCTAGTGCTGGTCCTAATGAGGCAACTTCTCAGCCTTTACAGGTTTCATGTGATGATGCACATAATTCCATTTATGATGCAGATTTACATGATGCACTTATTGATGAGAGAGTTGATATTGAGCAGGCAAGAACTATGCCAAAATGGCTGGTGTAGACTTTTCATGATAGCAAATTAGATGCACCTCTATCATATCATACTCGTTCAAGCTCCCATAGTGCCTCTTTTGCATCAGATTGCTATGTTATGGCTGCATCTAGTCTCTGTGATGAGAATGAGCCTGTTTCGTTTGATGAAGCATAAAATTCAGAAAATTGGATGGCTGCTATGCAATCTGAAGATGATGCTATAATGAAGAATGGTACTTGGTCTTTATGTGACTTGCCTCCTGGCAAGAAGGCCATTGGCACTAAGTGGGTATACAAGCTGAAACGTAAACTGGATGGTCCAGTTGACAGGTATAAATAAGGCTAGGCTTGTTGCCAAGGGTTATGCACAAGAAAGAGGCATTGATTTTAATGAGACCTTTGCACCTACCTTCCATATGACTACTATTTGGAGCATCTGTACACTTGCAGCTCATGATGGTTGGAATGTTCATCAGTTGGACATTAAAACAACATTTCTGAATGGTGACTTGCATGAAGAAGTGTATGTTTTTTAGCCCCGTGGCTTTGTGCAAAAAGGGCATGAAAACTAGGTGTGCAGGTTAAAGAAGGCATTATATGGTTTAAAGCAAGCACCACATGCTTGGTATGAGAAGATACATGCCTATCTGATTGCACATGGTTTTGAGAACAGTCCAACTGAAAGCACCTTATATGTTAAGCGTGCTAATGATGTGCTTTTGATCATTGTTGTCTATTGTGTACCTAAGTATCAACTAAGGGACTTGTGGAGAAAGCGACTATACCTTGATCCCCCTCAAGTGCATATAGTGGGGATTCACGCTTTATTTATTAATCCGAGGAGTATCAAAACCTAGCCGAGTGTATGAAGACATGCATTCAAATGATGATCAATGCAAATGAGCTTCTAAAGAGTGCAAATAAGTCTCAATCTTTTCCAAACAAGGTTCGGGGATCTGTTGAGATGTCACGATACTTGGAGTAGTAGCCAACAGTAATTTGAGCTTTTATCTTAGCTCTGAACTCCGAATATAGTGAATAGTGGGTTCATTTCGAAGCTCTCAAGAAGAGGCATCCAATGGTGGGTTTTCACTCAATTCTGACACTTCTGCTTCAAGTTATGAGCAAAATACTGAGTCACAAGAATGACCTTCCTACACTTCAACACTTCTTACACTTCACACACACCTTAACAATAGTAAACAAGCACTTTCATGGATAGACAACACTTCCAAACACTCTTCCGAAGCATCACACATGCATACAAGCTCACAAAGAAGATGATACAGAGAGGAGAAGACACAAATTCGAAATTTTGTGCTTTTGATTCTCACAATGGCAAAAAAAGTCTTTACAAAGAGTCACAAATTGACTTATATACATGTGCCCTAAAAATGGTCCTTTCACACAAGAGCCTGGCACTTTATTCACTAAAAGGTTAATTTCCTACTAATTTACATGGCTAAACTACTAATCTCCAAGGGTATGCATCTAGAGGACTCCTCTAGTGCATTTACATCAGAAAATATGTTACAAAATGGCTATGATACAAAAATAAAGTGTCCGAATCAAAAAAAAATTTGGGGCCCTTCTTTTTCTCTACCTTTTGCTCTTCTTAGCTCTGCAACACTCTCCCCCTCTTTGTCTTTGTCATCCCTTGACAGGCTTTGCTTCTTGTCTGCAGCTTGTCTAAGTCTTCTGAGTACACGCACCCAATGGTCGAAGAAGAGGTAAGGACTGTCAGAAAATTTGCTATTTTATCCGAGGTATGTCCTTTGCTTCTGTTTGCCCCTTGGTATTCCTTATATCACATATCTGGGTTGCTGCATTAACTCGGGCTGCCACGCATGCCATCACTAGCTATGAATGCGGTATTCTTAGTCACTCTCTTCAACTTTTTAGCCTCTGCCTCTTTCTAACTTTTGGTCTTCTGATTTGTCTTTATCTTCACATACTGAGCCATTGTATTGCTTTGAGCCTATTTACTTTCTGCCATCGCACGCTATCAATGGAAGGATCATTACCTACCAAATATTGTCTTGCACTTCTTCATGGATACTTCTTGGCCCTGATTTGTCCTTCCCTCCTACATGCTTTCCCTTATTGTGTGCCCCTGCGAGGCTCTGTGCAGAGATGGGTGTTGTGTGCCCTTGCAAGGCTTCTTGCAGAGATATGTTATCCGATATAATCTTTTCAATGAAGCTTCTTTCTTGGTTTTCTTCTTCTTTTCTTCTTGATAGATTCTCCTTCGACACTGCCCCCCTCCTGAACTCTATCGTCCCCGACAGGCTTTGGAAGTCGGCGGGAGTATGTTTTGTAAACATTTTGCTCTGTCTCATTAAGTAGATTAGCTTCACGTATCATGATTTGCTTCCATTGTTTTGCCTTCACACCGTCATGTGGTGGCTGTCTTTGATCAATGAAGAAGCTTAATTCATATACCACTAATATGGCATTCAAGTTCGATGACATTTTTAAGAAGATTTCTGAATCAATCTCAAAAAATCCTGTAAAAAAGGCGTCCTCGAAGGTTTGCATATACGTACTTGGTAAGAACATTAGCCTAGAATAATACGCCATTATTGTGGGTCGGCTGGGCATAACAGACAGATAAAAAATGAGGATATCCGTGCCTTGATTAATAGCGATGAAATTTAAAAACATATAAGCCGCAGGTTTAAACACTTTCAAAACTGTAAGTAGCATGCTGAGGATTTTATTCCTCATCTTGATAGTTAAATTGGGGACTGTTGCATAACAATGCAGCCAAAATTCAATGGTTTTTACCATGTTATCCTCCGTCGGTAAATAATTAAGAGGTGGACTTGGAAGTAGTGGATAATTCAGCCACTATTTATTGATTACACCACTCTTCTGCATATCCAAAAATTGATCTCTTGCTTCTTTGCAACGTGGTGTTGGGCAAAATGAAGGATTTACATGTAATAAATACGGTGTTGCTTGCCAGTGCACCCACAAAGTAGGATTTTTCTCCAAAACTTTCCTCCGCCATATAGGTTGTGCCGCTTCAAATTCCTCTTGAGTGTAATTGAATGTATTGTCTTTGAAGTATAACTGCTCATCTAGATCCTTCTGTGTGAGCTTCTTTATATATTGCCTTGTTTTCTCTTTCAAGATCCCATAAGGAATGTTGAAAAACTTCATGATCGTATCCAGATCTTTCCCTTTTATTTTGGCCTCTTTCCTGACTTTGACCACTTCAAAATTTTTTATCAATTGAGACACCAATAGTGCCCGTTCCTTCTGACCTATTTCTGCAGTATATGGCATGGGATGATCATCACATGGTTCCGCCATCTGTTGTCTTATAAGAGAATGATAGATTGGGGGAGATAGAGGTCAGTAGGACTTTCTTGTCGTGGCTCTACTGGTGTCCCGATGGTTACTTTTTGTTCTAATTGAGCCTCTAGATGTGTAAGATGTTCAGTCTTCTCTTTAACTTCCTTAAGTGCTGTCTGGAGCGCGTCTTTGGCTGCGAGTAGCGCATTACCGATTTCTACTATCTGATCCATATTTTCACTATAGCTCACTGCAAGTTTTGCATTGGCAGTGTATAGTTGTTTCTTGAGCTCATTGGTTCTGTTAATATACTTGGGTTCCCATTCTTCTTTTAGGGCTTGTTCATGTTTTAGCAAATTATCATATTTGGCTATTTGGTCATTCAATTCCTTTTGGTCAATTGCTATTGTCTCTTGTTTTTCTATTGGTTGATCATAAAGCAGTGCTTTAATCAGCTCTTTATTCCTGTTGCCTAGATTATCGTTTTCCTCCATATATACTTTGAGTTGTGTTTCTAGCAGATTGCTTCTAGCTTTTATCCTCTCTTTGTCCGCTTCACTTGCTTCATGTTGTCTTTGTGATTCTATCAGTTGTTCCTGGAGTTTGTGATTCTGCTCCATTAATGTAGTGCATTGTCCTTTGACTTCAAGTATTTCTTTTTCTTTTGCTCAAACCACTTGTTGAATTTGGATGAACTGCGCAGATAACTATTCACTCATCACTTGAAATTGATTCTTTTCCCGCATGGCCTTGTCATAGTCTGCATCCGTGTCCATCATTTGTTGTTGCGTGTCCATGGCCATCTGTATCATTTGTTTGACTACAGGTTTCAATTGAGTAACATCAACATTTAACCATATGGTCGGGATGCTAGGTTCTTCACTTGTGGTAACATCTTTCCCTTGTGCCACATGTAGCATAGTGTCATGGGGCTGCCGAATATGGAGTTGTATCCTTGGCTTAGCCTCCCTGTGGTCAGTCTTGCTTTGTGGTGTATCATCAGGGACTTCAATCACAATTTGCTCCATATTTTGTTGTAAACACCCTTCTTTTTCTATGTGTGTTTGTATTTCCTCTTTGATAGTGGCACTGCATCTTTATGTGTGATTGGAGCTTCCTTTATGTTGATTTTTGACTTATCATTCAATTGAATGAGGTGGGCCTATTCAGTGGGTACTTCTTGGTTCTGCGCCTGTGATTGTTGATTGTCGGGTGTGACCTCAACCTGGTTTATCTCTATCCATTCTTCATTGTTCATTTTTGTTCTTATGTCAGTATCTAAGGTGTCTTTCTCAGGGCTAGATTCCTCATTAGAGCTTGAATCTTCTAATCCCAGTTCTTTTATATCTGGCAGTTTGTTCTGGGGTATGTTCTGTGTTCTTTTGTTGCTTTTACAAATATCATACTATGTTTCTGCATCTGCAATCTGACAAGTAATCACACAAATAAACCGCTGGCTTTCTAGATCTTCTGTTTGTTCAACTGGTTCAGATCCAACTGCTCATTCTAAGTACTAGCAGATACTTACGTTTCTACTAACTTTGTTTGTAGAATATACCTCAATTCCTACTAGTTATTTCCTACTGTCCAATTCCCCATTAGATCTCTTTCTTTTTCTTTTCTTTTATTTTATTTTTCTTTTTCTTTTATTTTTCACTTCATCTCAGCTCAACGTTTTTCTTTTTATATTTATTTTCACAAATCGGCCTATGTCGAAATTGGGTGCGACTCATGGACTTGTCCTCCCGGCCAAGTTCGTCCCACCTGTCTGCCGACCCGACATAGCGCTGTCGGGAAGAGGGAGGTCGTGGCAGGAAGCCGGCGCGTGGGGTTGGATCAGGCCCCGCTCTGGTGCGCCGTTCCCGCTGTCCTGCGAGCGGCGTCTACGCGCTCGGCGCCTCGCTTGTGCTCTCTGGAGCATGCGCGATCCTCGTAGGGGCCCTTGCCCCTCGGAAGTGTCGAGACGTGGGACCGTGGGCGTCGGAAAGAGACGATCCGATACCGCAGTGAAACACGTGATGGAGATCAAGCTCGAAGATACAATCGAAAATGGAACTGAAGCCTCCAATAAAATGAATGATGCAAACAGGCCGCTACAGTGCGAGCCGATTGTACAATAAAACCGCTACAGTGCGGTGCGATGATACAATATGAAAGCCGCCACTACAGTGCGGGCTGGCTAGTGTAAACTCTAGATCCCTCGCTACAGTGCGAGAAATCGCCTACCGGATTCAGCTTCGGTCTTCGCAGTCCAAGCTTTTCTTCAGGTCTTCGATCCGCTCTTTATTTCAGGTATCCTCAGCAATGGCCTTCCTTCTCTTTACTTCAGATAATCAGAAATCGCATAAACCTGGAAAGATGTTCCACAAGGACAATCACAGGATGGGGCGTAAAAACATGTTAGTACCTTTGAGCATAATGTAGTCATCAATTTCTCTATTTCTCTTATATTTTTCTTGTTGTATTTTCAAAAAATTCTTTTGAAGTTGCCTACTTTTCTTTGTTTCTCTCTTTCTTTCATTTAATATGGGCAATACCCTAATTTCTGTCTCTTATACCTCCCATAGATTCAAATGTGAGGAAAGTCACCAAGTGATATCCTTACATTTGAGAAATCGACTTTCCTTCGCTCTCTATTATTTCTTTATCAAGAGTTTTAATATAGACATGTGTATGATTGAACTTATACATCTTGTGGAACAAGCTTGAACATAAGAAGGGTTTCAAAAGCATGCTATGAGTTTCATTGTGTTTGAATTCCACCATACAAGATACATTCTTGCACGCTCATGTGATATGTGTATACATGTAGATGTAGACCTGAATAGTGCATAAAATTCGTAGATAAAATCAGTTGACTTTTTCTGCCAGTTCTTTTTCTATTTCCCTCATTCTCCAGAAACTTCTTTTACACAGTGTGTCTCTATGTGCCTGATCAACATCACCGCCCTTTGTGCCCCTCCTTCGTGTTCTCTCTCTCTCTCTCTCTCTCTCTCTCTCTCTCTCTCTCTCTCTCTCTCTCTCTCTCTCTCTCTCTCTCTCTCTCTCTCTCTCTCTCTCTCTCTCTTTCCCCGCATATCTCTGTCTCTCTCTCTCCCTCTCGATCTGCCACGCACTGCCTCTCTCTCTCTCTCTCTCTCTCTCTCTCTCTCTCTCTCTCTCTCTCTCTCTCTCTCTCTCTCTCTCTCTCTCTCTCTCTCTCTCTCTCTCTCTCTCTCTCTCTCTCTCTCTCTCTCTCGTGCGTGCGCGTTGCGCCGCCGTGGGAGGGGGAGAGATACCCTTGAAATCGGTGTTTATCCTCGCCTAAACCCTTAGATTAATTAACCCTGTATATAGTGTGAAACCAAAACATTAATTTAGGGAAAATAAAAAGGACAAAAATAAAAAATAGAATCAAGAGATGGGATTCTCCAAGAATAGTAAGTGAACATGCATGGTCGTCTGAAATTGGAAAGTTGGTTAAGGAGGTTGGAAGTTTCTAGAGGAAAGCCCAAGGGTGGGGAGGCCTATAAATAGGTGCCTAAACTCATTTGTTCCTCCCCGTGGTCTTTCTTGTGGAACTTTCCTACAGGTATGCTCCTTGACCTTATCTTCATTTATGTTTTGCTTTCCTATTCATATTGCCATGGGGATCTGCCGAGATGGAGATAGTCTTCTCGTATGGTCACTTAGCTTGTGAGTTTTTCACGGTTGTATGCTTATGGTTATCGGGATTAGAGATGGGTAGTGCTACTGCTGACACAGGCGGAAGAGAGAGTCAATTATGCGTGCGTAGCAGAATTGGAGGACAGAGAGATTTACGTGCTTGGGAAGTTAGGAGAGGGTCGCCGCCCAGAGATTGAAGAGAGAGAGTAGTTGTGTGCTACAACTTCGAGAGAGACATCTCAGGTAGTACCATCGACTGCCATAGCATATCAGTTGGACACATGCTCTCCCCGGCTATGAATGCCTCCAGCGTCCTGATTCTGCGCAAGGAGGAGAAGTTAGTTCTGCTACTTGACGACTTGAGAGAGAGACACCTGTGAGATTGCGTGCCGATAGAATTGATGATGGCCCTGTTGTTCAGGACATCGGAGGATTTTGCGCGTTGAAGCCGACAGAGATTAGCGGATACTTGGTTGTCGAGTGTCGACGTAGATGAGAGAGAAAGATCCACTGTGTAGTGATATGAGAGATGCACGCACGGCGCTTGACCCACGTGAATACGTATGCTGTGGCTGACGGACCTAGAGAAGTCGGCAACAGAGAGCTGTTGGCTGCGCACAACAGGGAGAAGAGAGAGACTAAGAGAGTAGTCGGGCCACTCTACCCTCTCGTGCGCATGAGAGAAGACCGATACGGGCAGAGATGGATTAAGCATGGTACTGATGAACGTGTAGAGAGAGAGCGCTGAGCTGCTGGCAGCGCACGAAAACGCAGAGAGAGATGCAATTGGCGGTTGATTGTGCTCACGCTGCAGAGAAGATGGCGGAGGGATGAGGGTTACTTGGCGCCGCATGGCTAGCGTAGAGAGGGATAGAGACAGAGATCGGGCAGAGATAGCGTGCAGACGAAGATCTAGAGAGAGGTTTGACCGGGTAAATCATTCTGAGAGTCGAGAGAGAGAGAGAGCTGTAGAGATAGCACCGCAAGGATTTCGGAGCCGAGAGAGGCAGAGCGAGAGATTGGGAATCGCTTGCACACTGGAGATGCGCACAGTTGGGATGGCGACGACCGCAGTTGGAGAGAGAGATAGAGAGAGAGAGAGAAAGAGAGGGAGAGAGGAGATTGGAGAGATTCTATTCGGCGCTGTCGGAGAAACAGACTATGTCGGTGATGACTCTGATGAGAGAGAGATCTAAGCTAGATGGCCTGAGCAGAGAGGAGAAACGTGGAGCTTGCACTCGCTGTGAGATAGGTAGAGAGACAGAGAGATGGACACGTAGACACATAGATACGGAGACAGGTTGTTTTTCTTCTTGATAGTTAAGTCAATCAAGGATATGTTTTCAGATGATTTATGAATTGCATGTTGTGTAATCTCCTCAAATGTTAATGCTCGTAATAATGGGATAAGAACACAAATATACATTCCATCTAATTCACTTTTTCGAGAAACAAGTTAAATCATTCTTAACAGAGGAAGTATCATGCATAAATTGTTTGATGAGGTATCATGCATAACTTGTTTGCTGGAGAGAATTGATGTTTTAGAACTCATCATTATTACCTCTACTGATCGCATGCGCGAGTGTTTTCTAAAATTTTTTCAAGAGATTCGAGAATCGTTAAGCTGCTTACTGAAATGATGAAAGTAGTGATACTATCTTTCTTTCTAGTCGAATATTTTTTCATTATCACAATGAGAACCATGATTCACGAAGAATAATGGGTTGCATTTGTTCATTAAGTTTGAAATTACTCAAAGAAGAAGTTTTAATACTTCATTATAAAAGTAAAGATCTTTGATGCAGACATGAGGCGTCCCGTGGATCTTCTTGTGGATCGTCTCCTCCAGGTTATTGAGGTTTCTCATGATTTGAAGAAGCATTAAATGAAGTGAAGAGTTGAAGATTGAAGACCGAAGTAAAGAGAACCCCATCCTATGGATTGCCCTTGTGGATCGTCTCCTCCAGGTTTATGTGGATGCTGATTATATGAAGTGAAGAGAAAGTGATTGAAGACCGAAGTAAAGAGTACCTCACCCCGTGGTCTTTCTTGTGGAACTTTCCTACAGGTTACTGCGTGATCAGAGATTATTGTGAATTTTGAAGTAAAGAGCTACAAAGTGAGGACTTGAAGAAAAGCTTGGATCGAAGAAAAGTGAAGAAAAGATTAAATCGCAAAGACCAGAAGTAAAAGATAGAGGGTGACTTCCTGCACTATAGCGGGAGGCCTACATCATATCTTCCCGACACCGCACTGTAGCGGCGGCATTTATTTGTACTTACCTGTTCCGCGGTGTAGCGGATTTTTGTATCGCGGACCCGCACTGTAGCGGGCATCAGTGTATCATTCAGATTTAATTGTATCATCGAGTTTGTATACACACCGACCCAGTGATTTCGAGAATCAGTGCTGTATCTGATTTGTCTCTTTCTCGACGCCTACGGTCGTGTACGCACGCACGTCTCAACACTTCCGAGGGGCAAGGGGCCCACACTTACGAGGATCGCGCACGCTCCGGAGAGCACTGGCGAGGCGCCCAGCGCGTAGACGCCGCTCGCAGGACAGCGGGAACGGCGCATCAGAGAGGGGCCTGATCCAACCCCCACGCACCGGCTTCCCGCCACGACCTCCTTCTTCCCGACACCTGAACCCGACGTGAAACGAACACGCTCTCGCAGGGAGTGTGCATTGTTTTTTTTTCGAAAGTTCATTGTTTTTGAGTTTTTGTGTGATGTTTTGATCTAAAGAGGGTACATTTCGTGCATGATTTGACTGATTTGATTGCATGTGTGATAAGAAACCATGTTAGAGATGTGCGTTAGAACCGTGTGTGTAAATAACTGACATTAGACCCATGAAAACTTTAGGTTTGACCCTTAAAACTGATTGGAAACACGAGTTTGTCCTAAGAAAACTGGACTTGAACCCTTCGAAACCCTTAGATTTTAGGTCCGAATTGTAAATAAACCATTAAATTGACGAGCTTGAGTTAATTGTGAGCAAACCCCTGATGTTCCCGACCAAAAACCCTAGGTCGGACCCTTGCCATCGTTGTTTATCCTAAACCAAAACCTTAGATTAATTAATTTGTATATGTACATAGTGTGAAACCAAAACCTTAGGCCTAGGAAAATAAAAAGAGAAAAAGAAAAAGAATCAAAAATAGAAAAAGAAAAATTAAAAAATAAAAAGAGGAAAAACCAAAAATAGAAGTAAGAGCTGGAATTTTCCAAAAAAATAGAAAAATGAACATGCAAAGCGATCTGGAATTATAAAGTTCATTGAGGAGGTTAGAACGTTCTAGAAGGAAGTCCTAAAGAGGGGCCTATAAATAAGTCCAAACTCATTTGTTTCTTCCCCATCTGTGGATTGCCCTTGTGGATCGTCTCCTCCAGGTTTATGTGGATGTTGATTATATGAAGCGACAGCGATTGAAGACTAAAGATAAAGATTACCCTGTGGTCTTTCTTGTGGAACCTTCCTACAGGTTTATGCGGTTTCTGATTATCTGAAGTAAAGAGAAGGAAGACCATTGCGGAGGATACTTGAAGAAAAGAACGGACCGAAGTAAAGTTGGAAGAAAAGCTTGGACCATGAAGATCGAAGCGGAATCTCGTGGGTGATTTCTCGCACTGTAGCGAGGGATCTAGAGTAGACACTAGCCGGCCCGCACTCTAGCGGCGGCGTTTATATTGTATCATCGCACCGCACTGTAGCGGTTTTATTGTACCGTCGGTCCGCACTGTAGCGGCCTATTCTTGTATCATTCATTTTATTGGAGGCTTCAGTTTCATTTCCGATTGTATCTTCGAGCTTGATCTACATCACGTGTTTCACTGCGGTATCCGGTCGTCTCTTTCCGACGCCCACGGTCCCACGTCTCGACACTTCCAAGGGGCAAGGGTCCCGACGAGGATCACGCACGCTCCAAGGAGCACAGGCGAGGCGCCCAGCGCGCAGACGCCGCTCGCAGGACAGCGGGAACGGCGCACCAGAGAGGGGCCTGATCCAACCCCAGGCGCCGGCTTCCCGCCACGACCTTCTTCTTCCCCACACCTGAACCCGACGTGAAGCGAGGCGGTTGCCCGGTGGTCCTCATCGCGTCACCTACTCCTTGAGAAGATAGACAAGAACCTCGGCATCGGACAAAGATTTCAGGTACCAGCATTTCAAGTTATTTGAAATTTTGCATTGCTTCACATACACTGCTGAAACAAAAAGATTGTCTTGCTGCTTGAGTTTGAGCATCCACGCTTTGCATTAGTATATTCCATACGTGTGAGCACTTTTTTTTCCCGCTTAGACTAGGGATTTACTGATTTCATAGCTTAGACAAATCATTAGAAAACTTATCACAAAAAGGAGGAAAATACATTGAAATCTTGGGAATCGAAGAGAGGACAGTTCGACTAGACTTTGGCCTAGGCAAATCAGAGAGCTTAGACTGACCTTTACCTCCTGGCTCGTGACTCATCAAGCCTCTTCTTTGATCTCTACTCTGAGCTTAGAGAGATAGTTGAACCACTTACACTGGACCTTGTGCTACATTCTAGGACAGAGCAGAGAAGAGAGATGGAGGATATATTCAAGGAAATGGTAATAGAGAAACAAGGGGCCCGCGTAGTCCAAGCGGTATTGAGAGAAAAAGGGAAGTTTACAGGCTTGAATGTAACCGAGTACCTAGATGTTTTTGAGGAACAGGCACGGATTTATGGTCTACCCGAGGATGTGTTTACACATTACTTCACACGGGTAGTATCAGGATCCATTTTAGCCCCTATTACAGCACATATAGTAAAGCCTTGGGCCGAATTCAGAAAAGAATTGCATAAGTTGTTTTATTTGGAAGATTTTTTCTAATTTTCTTCTTTCTATTTTTAGGTCTTTTTCTTTTTCTCTTTTTCTTTTTCTTAAATTAAGGTTTTCTTTCATAATTATGTACAGATTAAATCAAATTCAAAGATTAGACTTATGATAAATGGGATTACTAAGGTTCTATCCTAGGGTTTTCATGGGATAAAAGTTAGTTATTTACACACAGAGTTCTAATGTTCATATTTAATATGGTTCCACATCTCACAATCAATCAAATCAGCCACATCATGCACAAACTATACCCCTTTCTTAGTCAAACAATCACACAAAACTCATAAATCAATGAACTTTGAAAAAAATCAGGCACACTTCCCTGTGGGATTTCATCCTGACAACGTTCGAGTTGACTTTGTTGGGATTCTTAGCGCAATCTCTAAAAAGGTGTTCTTTACCACAATCACTACAATATCCTTCCCAAATTCACTACAGTGGAGGTGGGTTTGGTAATGGGCATTCTCTGATAAAATGATCACCTCCGCATGTATGACAGGGTCCTCTAGGTGCAGGTGTTCTATTCATTGGTCGGGAGGGTAGGGGTGCTCTCAGAGCTGTATACATTAATGACACATAATCCTACTCATATCCATAACAACTATCTGGTCCTTCCATACCATAGGCATATGGCTCGTAAGATTGTCCATATTCAATCATAGCGCTCTCATATGCGGAATAATTTCCTTGAATCTGGTCATAAGATGGGTCATACAGTTCGTTATTAGCCAAAGGCATGGCTGGGACTATTGCTCTCTCTGGGTTCTCTTCCTCTCGAGCTATTTTTACTGGGACAACATTCTGTGGGTGAGGTGGTTGTTGTCCTAACATCGGTTGTGATTGAGTGTACCCTTGGTAAGCATAAGGTTGTGGTGCCGGTCCCTACTGCTGGTATGTGGGATATCTAAAAGCTTCTCCTCCTTAATCTCTCTGAGGGTATCCATAAGGTCTCACTCGCGGTTGGACTGATCTTGATTGCCGATTGTAAGGACAATTTTCTGGCTGTGACTTGTGTACTTTTGTTCTATACTACAATAATGCATAGGGCCCAGGGCGGGTTTTCTATTGTAAGCATAAGCAGGTGGTGGGACTACTCCCCTAGTGCATAAATGAGAAGGATGATCACCTTCACAATGCACACATCGTCTAAGCATGGGTACTCTCATTGGATTGTTGGGGTAGCTTCTCGGCCCTTGAACATTCAATTTCTTTGCCACTAAGTCGGCTACTTCCTCTACATTGTTCCTAGAGTTTGATGTGCTACTGGCGGAGTCTTCACTTTTCACACTTTCTTGAGGTATTTTCAAGTCTTCTGCTAGATTGTCCTCTAGATCAATACATTCTTTCATACATTCTTGCAAATTTTGAACTCTTTTCACATATACTAGTGATCTTAATGATCCATTCACTAATCCTTCCAAAAACAATGACACCATTTTGTTTTGATTAGGTCTCTCTTCAACAGGGCATCGGTCCACATATTGCTTCAATCTTCTTGCTGCCAATCTTACCGATTCCGTAGGAGCTTGCTTAAAACTATGGATCAATGAGGAAGAGTTGTTTTTTATTCCAGACTTGGTGAATTTTTCAATTAATTCTTGATAGACTTGTTCCATGTTTTGAAAGTTATTAGGGTCTAATGGTTGGAACCATGCTAATGCCGTGTCTGTAAGGGTTAGTCCAAAAGATTCATATTGGATCAAGAAATCTTCCACTTTTTCAGCTTTGATTACTTGCTTGAATTCAGCTATGTGATTGTAAGGTTCACTGGAGCCATCATAGTGGTTTCTCATGCATTTGGCTACTTGGATTGGCCTTAATCTTCTTCCTGGTTCAAGTGGTCTAGGCATTATGGGGAAGATTGGTCTTCCTATGGGTATACCCGGTCCTCTTACTACAAGTGGTCTATTAGGGACAAGAACTCTATTCCTTGGTTCAACTGGTGGATGAGGCCATTAGTTAGGATTATTGCTTGGTGTAGCGAACTACACATGTGGCCTGACTGGAATATGCGTTTGTTGTGTCTGTCCCGAATGCTGATACGAATTATCTTGATAAGTTCCTTGGGGGTTTTGTGAAGTAGTGGCTTGATCTCTAGGAGGGAACACTGGTATGTTCTGATATTTCAACCCTGCTCTTTCTAACTCTGTTAAGGGCCAGTACCTCCTTTGGTTTTTGTCCAAATACATGATAATGGTGGGGTGTTCTGGGTCTTGTAACTTATAGATGATGACTGGGTTATTAGTCACTTCCCATAACGAAGAGTGAGCTCTGAGACGATGCTCCATCCCATTGATCAAATAGACATCCATTAGGGAATCATCTAGGGGAACTAGGTCTCCTCTCCAAACCCTGAAGACCGTGGACCTCCCTCTAGAGGTGGTTACCTGCTCTTCATGTTCCTCTTCATTAAGGTTATGGGCATTGCCTTCTTCCCCTTGCTCGTTGATGTTTTTAGGGTGTTCCGTGACCACATACTGAATATCCCTTTTGTCCATGTAGAATCCTCGTGCATATTTAACTGCTGGCCTAGGTACTATGTAAGCTTCTGTAGCTTTCTTCAGCATGGCCACTGATCTATTTAGCCCATCTAGGTAGATAGGTAACCCATGTTGGTTGGTGTTCACATATTCTAAAGATGTTCGATATTCACCCTCAATAATTGACATCATGCCAATTATTGGTACAAAATTCTGCATATCCTCTGAGGCCATGAGAATTTCTTCCTCAGACTCACTCGAGGTTTCAGAGTAGTGTGAATGACTACTAGGTTCGGCTACACTTCCTACAGAAGAAATCACACTTCTTCGACTCCCTAGGGTTCTTCAGGATCTTAGGTTCATTCGATTGAAGGCTCTAGTCAAGTTGTTACCAACCCCTTGCTCCAAACGTCTTGGCTGAGTTTCTGAGTTTTTCGAAATATTTGGCTGACTTGGCCATCCTCACTAAGATAGTTTGAATTCTCCTAACTCTTGACAAACTCACGATACTCGATACTTCAGGAATATCGTCCTCTGAATTCCACTATAGTTGATATTTGATTCATTGGAAAAAGTCACAATACTCCATACTTGACTGGCTTGACATTACCACGATACTTGATATCGAGCAAGTATCGCGAAAAGACCCTCACGATACTCGATATTAGACATGTATCACAAAGAAGCAATCCCACGATACACGATACTCAGCTAGATTAAAAATTCAGGATACTCGATATTAACGTAGAGCATGATACATGATACTTGACTCCTGTGAAAAAGTCCTAATACACGATATTGGTGAGGTATCGCAAAAAAAATCAATGATACTCGATACTAGGAAATTCACGATACTCGATACTCCACAGGTATCGCTGGGGACAAACTTAGGATACACGATATCAGACAGGTGTCGCGAGCGAGTTTCCACAACACACGATATTTGATAGGTATCGCGACTAAGGCTGCACGATACTCGATAGGCGATAAGTATCGCAAGTAGGACTCGATGATACATGATATCAGCGAGGTATCGTGAGGCTAACTCAACGATACTGGATATCTCACAAGTATCGCAAGGAAAAACTTAACGATACACAATATTGTACAAGTATCGCGAGAGCAGCCCCCACGATACTCGATATCTCACAAGCCTAAGTATCGTGATACTCGACCACAGGAGCTCATGATATCCAGGTATCCTGATACTCAACCATGGGAGAACACGATACTTGGTATTTTTTCCATTTTTAGCAAGTATCTTTGGATTTTAATTGAATACAAATGGTCCTCGAGCTTATCTACCCTCTCCCCTCAGCCTGTATCAAGAAAATAGTCCTTCTCTACCCTGGGGTGACCCTCACGATATCAGGCGAAGGTCGCTTTTTTCTTCCACTAAATGATATTTGAAGGAATTTCTAGCAATGTAGGGATGCACTCACCTTTCCAAGATCCTCCAGCTCCTTTTTTCCACCTCTGCTCACACTCCTTGCTCCACACACCCTACTTCGTGCTTACATGATATCTGGCTTGTGATCTCTCTCTCTCTCTCTCTCGATACTTGCTTGGAGACAAGTGAAGTGTAGAAGACAAGTTTTTTGGTTTTTATATTTCTGAAAATTTTTCCTGACTAAAAAAAATGACAAGAACAAAGTTTGAAAGCTACTCTCCCTTCCTAACCTACTCTCTTCTTCCCCCTTTTCTACTCTACTCACTCTACTCACTTCCTGAGACTATCAACTCACTACACACGCTCCAAGAGTGAGAAGTAGTAAGTGCGGATAAGTGTGACTTACCAAAGAAGAGAAATTCTCAACTCCTCTACTCGCTTCAATGCTAAGAGCTACTTACCATCACACGAATGCCTCGGTTTGATTCGACATTCCCCGGCAACGGCACCAAAAACGTGTGTACCTAAGTACCAACTTAGGGACTTGTGGAGAAAGAGACTACACCTAGATCCCCCTCAAGTGCATATAGTGGGGATTCATGCTTTATTTATCAATCCACGGAGTATCAAAACCTAGCCGAGTGTATGAAGAATGCATTCAAATGATGATCAATGCAAATGAGCTTCCAAAGAGTGCAAATAAGTATCAATCTATTCCAAACAAGGTTGAGGGATCTGTTGAGATGTCACGATACTTGGAGCAGCAGCCAACAGTAATTCGAGGTTTTCCCTCAGCTCCGAGCTTCGAATATAGCAAGTAGCGGGTTCATTTCAAAGCTCTCGAGAAGACGCATCCAATGGGCGTTTCACTCAATTCTAACACTTTTGCTTCAAGTTGTGAGCAAAATACTGAGTCCTGGGAATGACCTTCCTACACTTCAGCACTTCCTACACTTCTCACACACCTTAACAACAACAGACAAGCACTTTCATGGATAGACAACACTTCCAAAAACTCTTCACAAGCATCACACATGCATACAAGCTCACAAAGAAGATGATACAGAGGGGAGAAGACACAAATTCGAAATTCTGTGCTCTTGATTCTCACAATGGCAAAAAAAGTCTTTCCAAAGAGTCACAATTTGACTTATATACATGTACCCTAAAAATGGTCCTTTCACACAAGAGACCGGCACTTTATTCACTAAAAGGTTAATTTCCTACTAATTTACATGGGTAAGCTGTTGGGTGTGTGTAGAAGTGCGAGAGACACACAAGAAGCACACACAAGGAGCACAAACGCAGCAAGACACATAGAGAAGATGATGGTTGGAATAGCTCTCTCTATTGATCGATGAACTGAACTGAAGTAGGAGCTGAATAATATCCCTAAGTACAAAATACCACCACATATGAGAGTATCAAGTATGTGGTAACATGGGGAAAAAACCTCTAGCCAGCACTAGAGTAAAAAGTGCCCATGTATAGGGAAAAGTTTCACATCAAAGCTACTCAAGGAACACATAAGTGTAACAAACCCCCCTGGAGCGAATGATGTGAACACATACAGGGAGTGACAGATCAACCCCCACAAGGTAACAAGCCTAAAGCTTTGCGAAAAGCTTCAAACTTTTCCCGTGGAAGAGCTTTGGTGAATATGTCTGCCACATTATCTTGTGTAGGCGCCTACATATACCAAATCAATATCTCTTGCATGAAGGCGCTCTCTCACATAGTGATAATGCAGCGCAATATGTTTGGTCCGTGCATGAAACACTGGGTTTTGTGCAACAGCCAAAGCACTCTGAGTATCTGTGAGAATATGCATAGCAGCATCAATCTCCATTCAAAGATCCATCAATAGGCGTCTCAGCCATATACACTCCACTATCGCTGTGAAAACTGCCATGTACTCAGCTTCACAACTGGATGTCGCCACTGTAGGTTGCTTCTTACTCAACCAAGATATGCATGAGTCTCCAAGGAAAAAGCAATTACCACAAGTGGACACGCGAGTATCATAACAACCATCCCAATCACTATCTATAAAAGCATGCAAGCATGGGTGAACATCTCTGCCATAAAAGAGACCTAAGCTCAAAGTGCCTCGGAGATATCTAAACACACGTTTCACTGCTTGCCAATGCTTAGTGCCAGGGCTATGCATGAATCGACTCAACTGGGAAACTACATACTGTATATCTGGCCTTGTGTTGCATGCATATATAAGACATCCCACAACTTGCTGATAAAGAGAAGTGTCAA
The DNA here is from genome assembly GCA_020310875.1 of Ceratopteris richardii. Taxonomy (NCBI): domain Eukaryota; kingdom Viridiplantae; phylum Streptophyta; class Polypodiopsida; order Polypodiales; family Pteridaceae; genus Ceratopteris; species Ceratopteris richardii. The sequence goes on from CM035412.1 coordinate 9,543,272, forward strand.
ATGCATCACTGGAATCCTCAACTGAGAACCTGAATCCTGTCTCAACTAGTGTGGAAACTGGCTTACAATGCTCAAAGTCAAAACACTGAAGTAGTTTTTCAACATACTTTTCTTGATGCATAACAATTCCCCCTCAACGGATACAAACTGGATGCCAAGATAGTAGCTCAAAAGACCAAGATAAGTGACATCAAAAGTATGCTGCAAATCAGCCATAAGAATGTCAAGTTTTGCATCACATGACCCAGTCAAGAGTATGTCATGGACATAAAGAACAAGCACTATAAGATCAGCCCCATTTTTGCGTACATAGAGTGTGGTTTCAATCGAACTACATGTGAAGCCAAGAGCAATCAAGTGCTTATGTATTTTGTCATACCATGCACGTGGAGCTTGCTTGAGACCATACAAGGCTTTATGCAAGCGACAAACCATATGCTCTTTCGCTTTCATAGTAAATCCAGGAGGTTGCTTCACATAAACCTCTTCTTGCAAATCTCCATTCAAGAAGGCTGTTTTTATGTCCAACTGATGCACTTTCCAACCTCGATGGGCAGCCAATGCAACCACGGTACGAATGGTAGTCATGCGTGAAGTAGGTGCAAAATTTTCCTCATAGTCAATGCCATATTGTTGCTCATATCCTTTGGCAACCAATCTAGCTTTGTAGCGATCAATGCTACCATCAGATTTTTCTCTTAATCTTATAAACCCACTTTGTACCAATGGCATTCTTTCCTTTTGGCAATTCACATAACTCCCAAGTACCATTCCTATGTATGGAATCCATTTTTGATTGCATAGCACTCATCCATTGTGGATTGTCACATGCATCTTCAAAAGAAAGTGGCTCTTCATTAAATGCTGTAGCAATAAGAGAATAATCCACAAAATTACTTGATGCATGGTGAGAGCTTGATCTTGTTCTACCAAGTAAAGGTGCACTCAATTTGCTATCCTGCAAAGTTTGTTTCAGCCACTTTGGCATAGATTGTGCACTCTTGATAGACATGTGTTCATTATGTAAAACATCTTCAATATGTACATCATGCGTGGGCTGAATTTCGTGCTCAGTTTCAGCCATATTTGCACGCAAATGTTCAGCCATATGTGGCTGAGGATTTCCAACAGTTTTGGTAATTTTTGGCTGAATTTTTCAGCCATGTTTGGCTGGAAATTCTCTGCATTTTCAGCCCTATTTGGCTGGAATTTTTCAGCCTTTTGAACCTCAGTTGGCTGGTCTACATGGCCATAGTCAAGTGCACCATTTTGGAACAAAGGCATAAGTGTATCGAACACATCTTGTGAGCTAACTGTTGGCAGTTTTTTGCATTCAAGTAGAGGGAAAACTGAATTTTCAGCAAATACCACATCTCGACTCACAATAATTGTGTTTGTCAATGGATGTTACAACCGATATCCCTTACTTTCAGCACTATAACCAACAAATATACATTTCTTTGCCTTGTCATCAAGTTTGTGACGTTGTTGTGATGGCACAAGAGCTTATGCCAAACAACCAAACAGACACATATGACTAACCATAGGCTTATGACCATTCCAAGCCTCATAAGGAGTGATGACTCTCAATGCTTTTGTTGGGCAGCGATTCAACACATAGTTTGCACACATGACCGCTTCCATCCAAAACTTATGAGGAAGATGCTTTCCTTTAACCATACATCGTGCCATTTCAAGTAAAGTTCTATTTTTACGCTCGGCAACACCATTTTGTTGAGGTGTATATGGCACCGTACATTGGTGTGAAATACCTCTTTCATGAAGAAAAGCATTAAAATCATGTGACATGTATTCACCACCACGATCCGTGCGTAGAGTCATAAGCTTTTGTGAAGAAAAATTTTCAGCCATAGCTAAAAATGCTTTGAAGCAAGAAAATACCTCATTCTTTGCTTTCATAGGATACACCCATGTATGGCGAGTAGCATCATCAATGAAGGTAACAAAATATACATGCTTCCCAAAAGATGGAGTCTTGATCGGACCACATACATCACTATGAACAAGTTGCAATTTTCTTGTAGTGTGTGTGTGACTATCTTTTGGAAAAGAAGCACGATGCATTTTTCCAAGAATGCAACCTTCACATGCATGCTTTTCAATGGACTCAAGTGTAGGCAAGCCAATAACTATGTCCTTCTTTTGCAAGTAGAGCAAACTATTGAAGTTTAAATGACCAAAACAAGCATGCCAAAGCTCCATTTCAGCCATGGAAGAAGTATGAGCAACTAAGGCATTCGAGGCAGCCCTCTTGTATGTATTGTGAAGAGATGTATAGGTATGTGCTTGAAGATGAAGAGGTGTTGCAAAATCCTTGATCTACACCAGCCAAATGAACTCCAGAAGTATATGGTGGGCCCTTTTATCTTGCCAATGGGTGTATTAGACACCCTATGTACCTTGGAAGATCACTCTCAAAAAGATAGATCAAAATAGATAAGTTGGAGTTAGCTCAGAGGTGAAAACTTGCTATTCTTGGTTCATACACCTGTCTAGTGTTTTACATAATTCTCTGAGCACAGCAGCAATTAGCTTAATTCCTCTTGGGGAAGTCTAGGTAACTTAAAGAGCTAACTTTCAAGAGTAATCGCATCAAAAATAATGAACCACACACTGAGAATGAGTTTTAACAATTGATGATATCATCCCGATTTTCACGGGCTGCTATAGTTTGAGACCAGTGAGCAGAAAAATCAACATAACTCAAAATGTAGGAATCGAATGATTATGAACATTTGTATGGTTATACTAGACAGTAAGCTGAATCCAAAAAGCTTTAAATCATTGAATTTGGATAAGTAACCAGTGAGAAACACCTCTCACAAGATGAGTGAAAAAGTCGGGTACCTAACAGAGAAGTGAAAATGCACAGACACTGTTGACTTCAACTGAACATAACTGAAGATTGCAACATCCAAATGAAATGAAAATTTGGGAGCATATAGTAGACTTATAGAGCTAACTTTACCAAGTTAAATCACTGAAAATGATGCACCAAGCTCAGAGAAAACATCTCTGCAAGCTGAGTGAGAAAAACTGAGAGTAATGGCAGTGAGTAGTACACTTCACAAGAACATGGAAAGATGAACTCAAATAATCATAAAAATGAAAGTATATTGCTTGTACAATACAATGAATTACTGATACATATGTGTGCCTTGTAATCACACCTTGATATGGCATAAAGCTCAGCTCTTGGAGGTCTTCACATAGGTCTCTCTAACCACGACTAAAACTGCCATCTATTTATAGTTAAGTTTGGGAGGCTAACTTCCCTCAATCACTCTCCAATCAATCAGTGATTGATTTGATTCTCTACCTACCACAAATCATGAATTCGTGGATCCTCTTTCCATTCTTGATCAAGTGGACTCAAGCACTTAAGATTCTTTCACTTTTACATTAAGTAAACTCTTCAAAAGTTACAAGAGGTAGTTCACAAGTGAACTTTACATAGTCTTCATTTTAAGGCTTTTTCTATGACTTTGTGGGACTCAAGCCAATACTTAGGCTTGTCATAGACTTGCTCCAACATGTATCCATGCGATACAAACCATTACATAATCTATCGGACATCACGATAACATCGCCATTGTTGAAATCATGAATCATACACTTATCATCAACAAAGTGTACATGAAGTCCAGCTTTGGCAATCAACAGAACTGAAATTAAGTTCTTCTTGATACCGGGCACATACAATGCATTTTTCAAGAGAATCACACCTCCATTTGCAGCCGTAAGCTCAATTTCTCCTACTCCAATGATAGGATAAGAGACATTGTTTGCACACACCACATGTCCTCCTTTAGGTGCATCTTTCAAAGAGGCAAAAAATCTTTTGCATGATGTTATGTGCTTTGAAGCACCACTATCAAAGAACCAATCCGAATCAGCCTCACTCACAACCATACATTTAGAATGTAAAGAAGCATCATAATGACATGTAACAACACATGCCCAAAAATCTTGAGCCATGTTAGCTTCATCACTCTTTGCATTTGCTGAATTTTCAGCAATAAACATGCCCGATTCCTTCTTCTTTTCATTGCGTTTAGCAAGCTTTCTACACTCATCAATAGTATGACCAGCCTTCCGGCAATATTTGCATCTCTTCTTCTTTTGCAAATCACCATCATTAGAGGAATGAGTGGAAGAGGAAGCTTGAGGCTTTGGTTTTGATGAACCAAAAGCTGAACCATACTTGCTTTTCCCCTTTTGTGAGATAGCAAGTGCTTGCGTTCCTTCAATCAAACCACTCCTATTCACTCTAGATTGCTCTTCTTGCAAAAGAAGAGACACAACCTTATCAAATGCATACATATTAGGATTTCCTTTTGCAACCAAACGAAGTGTAGTAGCAAAGCTTTGAAAAGATTCCGGTAATCCTTTCAACAATGTAGAAATGAGTGATGCATCCGGAATGATCTCATCTATGTTTGCCAATTGCTCTTTCAAGTCCTTGATGCGTGTCACATACACATCCACTGACTCATTTTCAGCCATACATACATCCTCAAGTTGCTTCCTCAAGTATGCAACACGTGCTTCATTACGCACGGCATACAAACTAGCAAGAGTGTCCCACGCCTGTCGTGATGTAGAACATGACCGAATGTGTGGAACTATGTGACGCTTCACTGAAAGTGCAATCAAAGCATGAGCTTGAGCATCTTTTCCATCCCATCTAAGCTACTCCTATGTAGGTGGAGAAGGAGAAACCATAGTACTCAAAGAAGAAGCTCCATCTGTGACAGTAGACTATGAAGTAGAAGCACCTGCCGGTCTTCGATCTACATCTGCCACTATGTTCCAAAGTTGTTTTGCAACAAGAACGTGCTTCATCATGTAAGACCACATTGGATAGTTGGTCCCATCAAGCTTATCTTCAGCTTGAAGCATGCCAAACAAGTCATTGCTGCCCGCCATTTCACTAAGGAACAAGAATGTGATAAAATCTTCACTTCGAGGAAAACTGAAATGAGTGCTGAAATTTCAGCTCACAAACTGTCACTCTGATGGCGATTTTGACTGCATGAATGGCTTCGAAATGGGGGTAAAACCCCAGCGCACCCCAGCGCACCTGGTGGAAATGTTTTCGGGCTGGTGAAGTTCACACTTCTATGCTCCGAAGTCGATTTGCACTGTTAAAGTGCGCACACGCCGCGACGCAAAAAACCGAAACTTGAGAAGAAGCTGAACGTGCTCTGATACCACTGTTGGATGTGTGTAGAAGTACGAGAGACACACAAGAGGCACACACAAGGAGAACAAACGCAGCAAGACACACGGAGAAAATGATGGCTGAAATAGCTCTCTCTATTGATCGATGAACTGAACTGAAGTAGGAGTGAATAATATCCCTAAGTACAAAGTACCACCACATATGAGAGCATCAAGTATGTGGTAACATGGGGAAAAAACCTCTAGCTAGCTCTAGAGTAAAAAGTGCCCATGTATAGGGAAAAGGTTCACATCAAAGCTACTCGAGGAACACATAAGTGTAACATAAGCTACTAATCTCCAAGGGTATGCATCTAGAGGACTCCTCTAGTGCACTTACATCGGAAAATATGTTACAAAATGGCTATGATACAAAAATAAAGTGTCCGAATTGGAAAAATTTTGGGGCCCGTCTTTTTCTTTGCCTTTTGCTCTTCTTAGCTCTGCAACATCTATGTTGACGACATGCTGCTCATTGGTCATATTGGGAAGGATATTGCTGATTTCAAGGCCGATTTTCATGCCTCATTTGAGATGCCTGATTTGGGGCATTTGCATCACTATTTGGGCATTCAATTTATGCAAGTTGATGGTGGAATGGATTTGTGTCAAACGAAATATATTGACACATTATTGCAACATTTTGGCCTTGAAGACTGTAAGCGTATTGCCACTCCTATGGAGACCGGTTTACGATTGAGTCTTCATGATGCTGGAGATGCATTTGATGCTGTTCTCTATTAGCAGGTTGTTGGATGCTTGATTTACTTATGCATTACTCGGCCATATATTCAGTTTTCTGTCTCACAGATGAGCAGGTTTATGGATTGCTCAAGATTCAAGCATTGGCAGGCAGTTAAGCGCATCTTTCGTTATTTGAGTGGTACTCGGCTACTTGGGTTGTTTTATCCCAAGGGGGCATCAGTACGGTCAGATTTGCATGCTTTTTCTGACTTTGATTGGGTTGGTTGCTATGACATTTGTGTCTCCACTAGTGGCTTTTGCTTCATTCTTGGTAGCTCATGTATATCTTGGTTGAGCAAGAAGCAGCCTACTGTGCCACTTCCAATTGTGAGGCTGAGTATAGGGAAGCTTTCATAGCGACTATTGAGTGTGTGTGGCTCAGATGGCTTATGGCTGATTTGAGTGTTGGTCAGACCTCTACCACCACCATCTTCACTGACAGTCAGAGTGCATTCGCAGTTGCGAGGAACCCTGTGTTCCATGCTCCCACTAAGAACATTGAGGTGCATTATCACTATGTTAGGGAGAGGTTCTCTCCTAGGGAGATCAGCTTGGCATATGTGCCCACACAAGAGAACATTGGAGACCTTTTCAGGAAGGCTTTGCCTAGGGAGAAGTTTGAAGCTTTTTGCAAACCTTTGGGCTTATTTCCTTTCGTGGAGTGATTTCCACATAGCTTGGCACTTCCTTATACATGCGTGCTAGCTCCTTGTTCACTGCATCACTCCCAAGGGTGATTTATTGATATATTTAGGTAGTGATGTGTGTGAACACAGTAGGACCACAGGGGCACTTGTTTCCCTCTTTAGGAGGTTTTTTTCCCTCGGCTTGTATATACGCCTATTGCCCTAATGGGCTACTTATCTTTCTACATTCTCTTGTAATACATTCAGTATTGTGTGTTGTGCTCCAAGCTTCTTCTTCTTCCTTGTGCTATTCGTGTGCTTCCGCGAACAGCACTTGTGTGCTTCCAACAAACGTTTCGGTGATACCTCTAGATAAAATAGGAGACACTAGTGAAGTTGAAGAAGGTAATACTTATGTTCCAACCACCTCCCAAGGTTACACAACTAAAGCTATCTTAGATTCAGGTGCTAGTGTTGTGATTGTAATCACCTCCTTGTGGAACCAATGGGGAAAACCTACATTAAGACCAACTACAGTGAAGCTTTGAATGAGTGACAGCCATATTGAAACTCCTCAAGGATTTCTAGAAGGGATAACTCTAACCACTTGTAGTGTAGATTTTGAACACACCTTTGCTATATGTGACTTTGGAAAAACTAACATCTATGAAATGATCTTAGGAAGAACCAACGCCTTGTACTTGCAATACTTAGGGGTCACAACAAAGGTTAATTTGAAGGATTATACCTTCATAGATGTACCACCCCTATAGTAGAATCCAATCCACAAGGTGCAAGAAGATTCAATCTCTCTGAATTATGTAAGCTCTCCCAATCCACCTTGGATGCATGAAGATACTCACTTGTGCATGTGCAAGCTTGAAGAGGAAGAGGAAAGATGCCTGAAAGTGCGAGAAGAAGGAACTTCTCAAGGAGCCAGACCAATTAGAGACCAAACATACACACCGATGATCTTTCGAGATGAGGACTTCGAGCCTCATGGTTGGGCAAAAATCTTAGCCACCATGGACATTGTTGTAAATGAACAACAATGGATGCCTCATTTTGATGAGGAGGGTTATGATATCTCTTTATTCATGTGTTAACCCTTGTTAGAAGAGTGGGACTAATGAGGTTGTAGAAGAACAAGAGGACAACGGTGATCTAGAGTCCATTGTGATGGATAGTTGCTTTGACTCAAAGGAGTAGTATCTAGAAAATGTAGAAGTATTTACCCAAAAAGAAGAAGAATCTCTCACAAGCATTATAACTTTAAGTTCAAGTGAGGAAAGTGAAGGTAGTCAAAAGAAAAAGAAAAGAAAAGCATTGAAACAAGTAGAGGAGGAATCATTGTTTGAAGAGTCAGAGAATTTCAAGAAATATGAAGCTGGAGATCAAAAACATTTGGTACAAATGCCTAAGAGAGAGGCCATCACAAAAAGAAGCATACGATAATAAAGAAAAAAACCAAAAAAATTGTAGTAACTATTGAAGAGAACAAAGATCAATATATGTTCATAGCAGAAGACCTAAGTGAAGAAGAAGAAGAAGAAGTAGAGCTTGTAGCTTTATTAAGGGAATATAGGGATGTGTTTGTGTGGATCTATAGAGACCTGAGGTAGGTAGATAAAAAAATATGCTCTCATACGATCCCCATGATGGATGATGCCAATCCCACCAAAGAGAAGCCCTACATATATAATGACACTTATGCATCCAAAATAAAAAAAGAAATCGAGAGACTGATTGAAGCTAGATTTATCTATGAGGTTGAGCACACTGAATGGGTGTCCCTTATCATAGTGGTGCCTAAGAAGAATGGAAAGTTTCATGTGCGTATTAACCTTAAAAAGTTTAATTCCTAGACAATCAGAGATAGCTATCCGCTTCTAATCATCGAACATTTATTGAAGCATGTTGCAAGCAAGGATGTTTATAGATTCCTTGATGGATTGGCAGATTACAACCAAGTAGTCATTGCCACAAAAGATCAACACAAAATGACCTTGGCCACAGAGTGGGGAATCTTTGCATTCTCTGTGATGCCATTTGGGCTCACGAATGCACTTGCAACTTTCCACATGTGTCATGTCTTCAAAGAGTTTCTATGAAAGATCTTAGAAGTAAATGTGGATGATTTATGTGCCCATTCCCAAGAAAGAAGACAACACATCCCAGAGCTCAAACAAATCTTCAACATGTGTAGAGAATATCAAGTTTGTTTGGACCCCAAAAAGTGTGTGTTCATGGTATGTCAAGGTAAGATCTTAGGTCATATTGTTTCTAAGAATGGAATATCAACAGATAAGCACAAAGTAAGAGCCGTAGCAGACTTGCCAAGGCCAAGGAACATTAAGGAGGTACAAACCTTTATGGCCCATTGTTGATATTACTGCAGGTTTAGCCACATGTATGGGATCATAGCAAAACCTCTTTATGCTCTACTAAAAAATTTTGAGTGGAATGACGAATGTGAAAATTCCTTCAATGATTTGAAGAGACGTTTGTCCACCACACCAATACTGACCACTCTTGACTGGAAAAAACTATCCCATGTCCATATAGATGCATCCAATTATGCAATAGGATATGTGCTAGCACAACCCACATGTGAAGGAAATCTAGATTTACCTATAACATATGCTAGCAAACAACAAAATGTAGTTGAACTAAACTATACAACAACTGAAATAGAAGGATTAGGCATGGTATATGCCATGAAGAAGTTTAGACACTATATATAGGCCAACAAGTTCAATTTTTCATTGATAATGAAGCTTTATTATATTTGGTCAATAAACCTTGCAATATAGGATGCTTAATAAGATGGCTCCTCTTACTAATGGAACATGACTTGGAAGTGGTTGTTAGGAAAGGTAGGACCCGCCTCAGGGTGGATCACCTTTCTCACATCATTTCAGGAGAGTCACTGCAAGGAGTGTGTGATGAACTAAATGATGCTTATCTATTCAATTTAGAAGTTGTTTCTAAATGGTCAAATAAGTTGATACCTGTCCTAACCTTTGGACCTACAAATAAGAATGTGAAAATAAAGAAAGATGAAATTGTAAAATCACAAAAATATCAAATAGTGGTAGGAAGTATGTACAAACAAGATATAGAGGGCGTATTACCTTTTTGTGTTGAGGAGGATGAAAATAGTAGTTGGTTGCAACAAGCCCATGAAGGATTGCTAGGAAATCACTATTCTAAACAATGAACATTTCAAAATCTGAAATTTTTAGGAGTGTACTGGCCTAGTATGGAAAAAGAAATACATGAGAGGATTAAGAATTGTCTTATGTACTAGGAGAGAACCCTTGTGGAGTTTGCTACTCTTTATCATGTGTCATTAATTCCATAATGGAGTCCTCCATTGGTAGAATTTATGAGATCGGGAACAATACTCAGTGAGGTTAGTCTAGTAGGAAAACAAAGCATGGAGAAAGAGTCTTAGAATTATGCCTTATTAGGAGAAAACCTATACCAAAAAGGCAAGGATGGTTACTTAAGACTATGCATTCTTGAATCAAACTATTTGACAATCTTAGAAACTACACATAGTGGTGTTGCAGCTAGACACTTCGTGCCTGATTGAGTAATTAAGACCATTCTATTCTGAGGACTCTGGTGGCCAACTCTTCATATGGATGCACATACCTATGTGAAGAGATGTGACACATGCCAACATGCACAATATCCAATCAAAAAAGATGAGATGCCTTTGAGGTGAATGATGGGAGGATGCATATTCTTAAAATGGGGTATGTACTTTGTAGGTCCTATTAATCCCGCACTGGTTGTATTCTTGTTTTTAGGTCATTCTTGTACATTCCTTTTTATGTAATAGAAGAAGAAGATTATTCTTCCTTGCCTCAATGTTTGTGTGTGTGTGTGCTTCTCCTTGAGAGTGAGAGTGTGTGTGAGCTCTCTTCCTTATCTCCTTCCTCGTGACATTGTATCAGAGCTAGCGTGACTCTAGAGAGCTCATGGAGAAGGCAACAGTGAAGAGTATGCAGCAAGGCATGGAGAAAATGCGATTCAGAAACGACCTCCATTTGCTATGAAAATCAGCGTGAAGGTAGAAGACCTCAAAATATTTTCATGAGTTATCCTTTAGGGTCACTCCTTTTTGTCAACTCAAATTTTCGGAGCCATCTTGACCTCCATTTTGAGCCCACAAGGTGGGCCCCACAAAGAAACAAGGTCAGTTTCAAAAACTGTTACTTGCGTTGTGTGCGAAAACACCCATATTCAAGATCTAGAATTTCAAGTGATTCCGTGTACTGTTGATACACGAAAACTGTGTTTTTCTGAGATCGAATTGTCACGTCATAGTGCGATAGTGTTCAAGCAGAAGTCCTACCTATAGTGTTTTGCAGTGTTGTGAATTGCTGCAGAAATGTCAAACGCGGATGGAATGAGTTAGCTTATAATTGATAAGCTAGAAAAGAAAAACTTCCATGCTTGGAGATTCAGAATGACAAATTTCCTGATGGGAAAAGGCTATTGGAAGTACATTGAAGGAGAGAATGAAAATGCTCCGTAGCTACCAGAAAGAAATCGGACTAAAGATCAGGTAAGAGCATATGAGGAATGGAATCAAGGAGCATGAAAGGTAATGTATTGGCTATATGTTAGCATATAGGATAGCATGATTGGGCACATATAGGATGCCAAGACTCCAAAAGAGGCTTGGAACAGTTTGGTCACATTGTATGAGACCAATACAAAGGCACAAAAGTTGCAACTCAAGAACGAGCTGCATACCTTGGAGAAAAAGAGCATGTTGGTAAGTGACTATACCTTGAAAATCAAAAGCATATGTGAGTCACTTGCATCTATTGGAGTGAATGTAGATGATGATGATAAGGTGGAAATATGCCTTCGTGGTTTAGGAGCTGCATATTGTTAAAAGTCAAGCTTCAAGCTAAAAATTCGTGGGGAATCTTTTATGGACATATGGAGCAATCAAAGGAAGCCAAAAGCCACGAGATTCCATCAAGAAAAGTCACTCAACCACTCCCCAAGTCATCTCAACTAATTCCTCCAAGTTAGGAGGCTGATTTGGAAAGGTAGTTCCTAGATTTTAGGGGCACACCTCTCACTATAAAAGGAGCATGTATCCCGACTTCTTTTGGGCCATCTTCTTGGAGTTTTAGCTCATGTAAAGTGAGCACTAAGTGCTGGAGTTGTGATAAGCAAGCCCCTTGCTTAAGCAACCCCCTTGCTTGCTTGTTTGTTTTCTTTTAGTAGGCATATCTATGTGTGTGCGCAGGCAGTGTTGCAACTCTCTACCCCTGAGTTGTTAGCATTGGTTCTCCCTCATATGGTATCCATTTGATGTAATTCTTGTCTCATTGGATAGCTATAAGAGTCTATTTTATGCTTACCAATTCTCTGGAGCATTCTCGGAGTAAGCTGGGAGCAACATTCATTTTAGTGAAGTTGTGTGATTGATATCTCTCTCTTTGTGTAGGCTCTGTTTGGATATATTTTGCTCTCTGTTGTAAGGGCTGGTTCTCCTTCTCTATGTATCCATTTGCTATGATTTTGGTGTCATTGGGTAGCTATTAGAGTGCTCTAAAGTTGACTCAAGCTTGAGATTCATTCTCTGTATAATCTCGGAGAAAAGTTTGCTGGAGTGAAGTGAGGTCTCTGCTTGACTAGCAGTTGTGAGCATTCAACTAGCTCATGTTGTAGACATTGTTTCTCTTTGTGTAAGCATCCATTTCAAGTGACATTTGTTTTGTTGGAAAGCCCTTGGTGTCTACTACAGGTCTTCAAAAGCTCACTGGAGTTCTCTGCATAAGCTCTGAGTAAGAGCATTTTTGGTGTTCGCGCTTCATCGTTGCTTAGGGGTTGAGATACTTCCCCCATCAGTGGTATCAGAGCATTTGGGCATCTTGGAGGTATCACATACAAGCAAGAAGGCCTCTTGGAGTTGGTGGTTGAAGAGTTGCATCAACAAAAGCTTCTTGGAGCTAGCTCACATCAAGGGGGAGCTATTCTACTCAAATTTGCAAGAGCACAAGGTGTCCATCTAAGGAAAGCTTTGGATTGAGGTAACCTCAGAGCCTCATTTTCATTTTACACACATTGGAGCATTAGCCAAGGGCTAGGTCAAGTATCAAAGACTAGATATGGGAGACTTCAACACTCAAATTGAAGAGCTAGACAAAGGTTACTATCAACCATGGAGATTTAGGGTCTCCAACTATCTTATGGGCAAGGGCCTTTGGGGGTTGATTAGTGGAAGTGAACCAAGACCTAGGTTGGATGAGAATCCAACCAATGACCAGAGAAGGGCCTTTAGGGAATGGAATGAAAGAGACAAGAGGGTTATCTTTATTCTTTCCCAACACATTAGCAATAGCATGATCGGCCATATCCAAGACCTGGATTCAAGCATGAAGGTATGGGAGACACTTGAAAGGCTTTATTCAACAAGCACCAAAGCAAGGAAGATCCAACTCAAGAATGAGCTCAACAACCTTAGGAAGAGCTCAGGGAGTAGCATAAATGACTACATACTTAAGGTCAAGGAGTTATCAGATGCATTGGGATCCATTGGAAGCCACGTAGACGATGACGATCTTGTGGCTTATACTCTCAATGGTTTGAGAGATGATGAGAATTGGAAACCCTTTACCACTTCAATTTATGTAAGGGATAATCTTCCCGATTTTGAGCAATTGGTTGCTCTTATGGTCACCGAAGAAATGAACATAGGTGGAAGTTCAACTAAAAGCAAAGATGCACAAGTTTTCTATGCAGGTAATCAAAGGGGCAAAGGAAGACAAGGACAAGGAAGGGGCAAAGGAAGGTTTGGAGGAAGGCAAGGCCACTCAAGAAATCAAGGACATGACCAAGGCACCTCATCACAAAGAGGGAGAGGAAGATCAAGAGGAAGAGGAGGACGACATCAACAAAACAGGAATCAAGATGGCGAAGGATGTTACATATGTGGCAAGTTTGGCCACTATGCTAGAGATTGCTACCAAGGAGGAAACCAAAGGAACTTTAATCAAGGTTCTTCATACAAAGGCCAAGGTAATTATGCTTCTACAAGTTCAGAAAATGACAATCTCTTGATGATGCACATGAATGGGAATTCAAGCAAAGTAGATAACACTTGGTATATCGATAGTGGATGTAGCAACCATATGAGTTGCAATGCTTCTTGGTTTACTAATCTACATGTTCCCAAAGGTAAAGGACATGTAGAAACAGGTGATGATACAGCCCATGAGATCTCCAATGTTGGAGATGTAGCTTTGGATGACAAGGAGGAAGGAAGATGTCTCAAGGATGTCTTGCATGTACCTACCATCACAAAGAACTTGGTGTCCGTTGGGCAAATGGTTGAAAGAGGCTATCAAGTAAGGTTCAACAAAGGTGGATGCTTTGTGGAGAACCCTAAGCAAGGTTACAAGGTCATAGCAAGAGGAAGAAGCAAGGGAGACTCTTCACTTTGGAGGTAAATTCTCATTCTACTCAACATGTCTACTTCACATATGGAAACAAGAGGATTTCGGAGTTGGACTTGTGGCACAAGAGGATAGGTCACATCAACATACAAAGAATGAAGGAAATGCAATTCAAGAGGCTGGTTGAAGGTCTTCCCAACTTCCAAGGACAAGGTATGAAGCATTTATGTGAATCTTGTCAACTAGGGAAGCAAGCGAGACTTCCATTCAAGAAGAGTGGCTACATAAGCCAACATCCATTGGAGTTGATACATACAGATGTGTGGGGGCCAACGAAAGAGCAATCCATTGGAGGTAACAAGTACTTTGTCACTTTTATAGATGATTGCACAAGGATGGTTTGGGTTTATTTCATCAAAAACAAATCAGATGTGTTTACATGTTTCAAAGCATTCAAGGCAATGGTAGAGAAGGAAACAGGTACATATATCAAGAAGCTAAGGTCCGATGGAGGGGGAGAATATTTCTCAAATGAGTTTTCTGATTTTTTAATGGATCAAGGCATCAAGAGGCAAGTAACATGCAGGTACACACCCCAACAAAATGGAGTAGCAGAGAGAAAGAATAGATACATTGCCGAGATCGCTAGAGCAATGCTTAATGAGATGAATGTACCTAACATGTTTTGGAGTGATGCAGCAAATACCGCCGTGTATCTAATGAATAGGGCTCCTACCTCAAGGATCCATGGCTTGACACCATATCAAGCCTATTATGGTAAGAAACCTGATCTTTCCCACTTGAAGATATTTGGATGTACTTGTTATGTACATGTGCCAAGTGAATTGAGGCACAAGCTACAACCAAAGGCAGAAAAGTGTGTGTTTCTAGGATATTCAAATGATCATAAAGGTTACAAGTGCTTCAACCCAAACACAAAGGACTTGAGAATATCAAGGGATGTAGCATTTGATGAGCTACTCCCTTGGTATAAGAAGTATGATTGTATGCAGGACTATGAAGAAGAAAAGCATGGACATGATGAAGAACAAATCGACCTAGAGCTAAGCGGCCCAAGGTGTTCCATCAATGAAGATAGTTCAAGCATGAACTCACCATGGAGGGGGAGATCTTCATCAAGCTATGAAGCACAATCAATCAACAAAGGCAAAGAAACATTGGTGGAGTTGGATGAAGAAGGTAATGAAGTTGAAGATGATGAAGGACACATGATGGAGAAAGAAGCCACGTCAAAGAAAGAGATCAAGTTCCCAAGGCAAAGGAGGTTTATTCCTCTAAAAGGTGAAGAAAGGAAGTCTTCTAGAGTTAAGTATCCAACTCAAAGGTTTACTTATGATTCATACATGGCAACACATTATGCATATATGAACAAAGTAGTAGAAGATCATGAGCCCGATTGCTATGAAGATGCAAGCAGGTACACCGAATGGAAAGAGGCAATGCAAGAAGAGATCGACGCACTTGAGGAAAATCAAACATGGACTCTAGTGCCCAAGAAGGAGAACATGAAGGTAATAGGTAATAAGTGGGTGTATAAAGTAAAGAGGAATTCAGATGGATCTATTTCTAGGTTCAAAGCAAGATTGGTGGCCAAGGGTTTTGCACAAACCTATGGAGTGGACTTTGAAGAGACATTCAGCCCCGTGGCAAAGATGAGCACCATTAGGACACTCATTGCAATGGCTGCTAGCAAAGGATGGAAGCTCTTCCAATTGGATATCAAGAATGCCTTTCTCAATGGAGACTTGGAAGAAGAGGTATACATGGAGCAACCACTAGGTTTTGTTCATAAAGAGTTTCCACATCATGTTTGTAGGTTGAAGAAGGCACTTTATGGCCTAAAGCAAGCTCCAAGGGCTTGGAACCAAAGATTGGTGGACTATTTGATCAAATGTGGTTACAATCAATGCAAGGCGGATCCATCTCTCTTCATCAAACAAATAGGAGAACTTGTGGTCTACATGTGTGTGTATGTAGATGATCTTATCATTACAGGTAATGATACAAAGGGCATTGAGGAGATCAAGGCAAAGCTTGGAAAGGAGTTTAGGATCTCTGATCTTGGAGATCTTAGGTATTTTCTTGGCATTGAAGTTGTATACAAAGAAGAAGGTATTATGCTCATACAAAGGAAGTATATTCTAGACCTACTTGAGAGGTTTGGGATGCTACATTGCAAGCCTATTTCAAATCCCATGGAAGTTAATGTAAAGCTAAGCTCCATTGATGGAGAGCCATTAGAGGATGTAACTTTGTATCGATCTATTGTAGGCTCTTTCAATTATGCCACAATAACCAGGCCCGACATAGCATATGGAGTTGGAGTGTTATCACAATTTATGCATAGTCCAAGGACTACACACTTGCAAGCTGCAAGAAGAATGTTGCGATATCTCAAAGCCACTATAAATGAAGGATTGTTCTACTCATTTGATGATGATATGCAGGTCAAAGCTTATTCCGATGCCGATTGGGCCGGTTCGAAGGAAGATAGAAGGAGTACAAGTGGTTACCTAGTCATGCTAGGTAGCAAGATCATCTCATGGATTTCAAAGAAGCAACCCACGGTGGCATTATATTCCACCGAGGCTGAGTATAGAGCTTTGGCTCAAGTCACATGTGAGCTAATGTGGATTAAGAAGTTATTTATGGAGCTTAATTTGTAGGTTGACACATATCCAATTTTTTGTGACAACATGAGTAGCATTCATCTAGCATCGAACCCTGTCTATCATGCTAGAACCAAGCATATTGAAGTGCACTATCACTTCATAAGGGAAAAGGTGATATCCAAGGAAGTTTCAGTACATCATATTGGTACCAAGGACCAAGTTGCGGACATGTTTACAAAGGCTTTGGATGGGATGAAGATTTCAAAATTCAAGCAATGCATCAACATGAAGGAGCTTGGATGAGGATGAAGAATTGAAGCTTGAGGGGGAGTGTTAAAAGTCAAGCTTCAAGCTAAAAATTCGTGGGGAATCTTTTATGGACATGTGGAGCAATCAAAGGAAGCCAAAAGCCACGAGATTCCATCAAGAAAAGTCACTCAACCACTCCCCAAGTCATCTCAACTAATTCCTCCAAGTTAGGAGGCTGATTTGGAAAGGTAGTTCCTAGATTTTAGGGGCACACCTCTCACTATAAAAGGAGCATGTATCCTGACTTCTTTTGGGCCATCTTCTTGGAGTTTTGGCTCATGTAAAGTGAGCACTAAGTGCTGGAGTTGTGATAAGCAAGCCCCTTGCTTAAGCAACCCCCTTGCTTGCTTGTTTGTTTTCTTTTAGTAGGCATATCTATGTGTGTGCGCAGGCAGTGTTGCAACTCTCTACCCCTGAGTTGTTAGCATTGGTTCTCCCTCATATGGTATCCATTTGATGTAATTCTTGTCTCATTGGATAGCTATAAGAGTCTATTTTATGCTTACCAATTCTCTGGAGCATTCTCTGAGTAAGCTGGGAGCAACATTCATTTTAGTGAAGTTGTGTGATTGATATCTCTCTCTTTGTGTAGGCTCTGTTGGAAATATTTTGCTCTCTGTTGTAAGGGCTGGTTCTCCTTCTCTATGTATCCATTTGCTATGATTTTGGTGTCATTGGGTAGCTATTAGAGTGCGCTAAAGTTGACTCAAGTTTGAGATTCATTCTCTGTATAATCTTTGAGAAAAGTTTGCTGGAGTGAAGTGAGGTCTCTGTTTGACTAGCAGTTGTGAGCATTCAACTAGCTCATGTTGTAGACATTGTTTCTCTTTGTGTAAGCATCCATTTCAAGTGAAATTTATTTTGTTGGAAAGCCCTTCGTGTCTACTACAGGTCTAAAAAATCTCACTGGAGTTCTCTGCATAAGCTCTGAGTAAGAGCATTTTTGGTGTGCAGAGGGCAAAGAAGGATACCTGTGGAGGTCATTCGCGCTTCATCGTTGCTTAGGGGTTGAGATACTTCCCCCATCACATATAAGTAGTTCAGAACTTCTATACAGACCAGGGAAAATATTCCAAATTTTGTTGATCTGGTATCTATGCTGATTATTGAAGAAACAAATCTTGGTGAGGATTCAAACTCAGTTCTGAGTAGGTATTATACTCTGGCAGAGGAAGAGGCAGAGGTAGAGGTTTCAAAAGTGTAAGAGGAAACAGTAACCAAGACCAAGGTCAACAACAGAATCATGCAGGAGGAAGAGGACAGTTTCGAGGCAGGGGAGCCAAAGAGATTGCAAAAATTTCCAAAGAAATGATTCAGCTAATGATAGTAAAGGATGCTAGAATTGTGGTAAACTTGGATACTTTGAACATGATTGCAGGTTGAGGAATCAAAATAATAGAAGGCAGCAAGACAACTATGCATCCACAAGTGCAAATGATTTTGAGAAGTTGTTTATGGTTCAACATCACATGATGAATACAATGCCTGTTGGTGTTTCAAAATGGAATGATAATGTATGGTATGTTGATTTAGGTGCTTCAAATCACATGAACAGTCATGCGGAATGGTTTAGTACTTTGCAAAAATTGCAAGTCCCTAGATATGTTGAAACAGGTGATGACATATCACATCCTATTGAGCATACAAGAAACATAGCACTATCTATGGAGGATGGAAAGGTAAAACATCTTATTGATGTGCTGCATGTTCCAAATGTAACAAAGAATCTGGTTTCTATTGGACAAATGGTTGACCAGGGATTACAAGTCATGTTCAATGTTGATGGATTACATGTAGAGGAGTACAAGCAGGATGGAGGATTGGTTGCCAAAGGAAACAAAGTGGGTAGGATGTTCACCTTAAATGTGAAGACTCCTCAAATGAATGCAGTCATGTTTGCAAAAGGTGCATGGCTTATTGCTGATATAGAGAACTAGCACAAAAAAATTTGACACGCAAATCTGCAAAGGCTGAAATTGATGTAGTCAAAGGAGATTGTCCATGGACTACCAAATTTCAAAGTTGCAGAAATGCAAAAGGTATGTGCAGCATGTCAATTTGGTAAACAATCAAGAGCATCATTTCTAGATGACAAGCATGTTAGTGAGAATGTACTAGAAGTAGTACATACAGATGTTTGGGGTCCAACAAAGACCACATCTATGGGTGGTTGTAGGTTTTATGTTACTTTCATTAATGACCATACACACAAAGTATGTGTATATTTCATGAAAGAGAAGTGCAAGGTGTTCACTCACTTCCATAATTTTAAATTTATATTGGAAAACCAGGCAGGGAAGTACATTCAGAAATTAAGATCTGATGGAGGAGGTGAATACATGTCAAATGAGTTCAATAGTTTTCTAAAAAATCATTGAACTCGGTGTCAATTTTCATGTAGGTACACACCACAATAGAATGGTGTTGGTGAATGCAAAAATAGACATATTGCAGAAATAGCAAGACCCTTGATGGCTGAGAACAATATGCCTCATTATTATTGGGTAGAAGCTGTGCATACTACTGTATACATCATGAACAAAACTCCGAATACTATTGTACATGAAGTTACACTTGAAGAGAAGTTTAGAGTTAAAAAGCCAAACTTATCACATCTGAAGTTTTGGGTTGTATTGCATATGTGCATGTCCCAGATGAATTGAGGATGAATCTTGATCCAAAAGCAGAAAAGTCTATGTTCATTGGATACTAAAAAGCCTAAATTCACCTACTAAGGAAAGCAAAGGCATCTTGATTGCCATTGTTACCCACAAAATTATCTAAACAACCTCCATAATTTATTATGCTAGCTAAATATTGTGCATTATGCACTATATTTGAATAACATGTAACTGTAACATCAGAACCGACCCAAAATTATCCCAAAAACATGGGATTGCATCAGTATATATTATACCTTCTAAAGTCCCAAACACTTTCACTTACATGGTTAGGATCAGGGGAATACCATACATAAGGTTAGAGAGTAAAACATAATACAAACAGAGACAATGCCACTTTAAAACACATCAAGAAACAAATGAATCACTGGATATCGACTCTACCCTATATCTTTGGCATAGAATATGAAAGCATTCTCATATCAAGATTGGCAAAGTATGATCAATATACTCCCAAAATATCAAATTCATACTTGAGGCATTGTACTTAATATATTTATCACAATCTCTACTCTTAGACCAGGGATCAGATAAAAGTTGGCTGACTTTTGAACAAACACTCAAGCACCCTTCATCCTAATATGTCTTAATTCATTCCATATAATGAGCATGCTTAAATATAAAAGGCTGGCATGATTTACACAAAAATGTCCGTGTCTTAAACTCAGTGTTACACTTAAAAAAGTAAAGATCATTACGTAAGGAAAAACCTAATGTCGGTGAATGAGTGAGCTGGAAAGGAACAAATGTGCCATCACTCTCAGTAGATAAATCTAATAAAGCTCAATGAAGTATCCCTGACATATACCGGTGTTACCACTATACATGTCAGAGAAACAAAAAAATGGTACGTGTCATCCTAGATCATCACATGTTGAGCTTGATATCTGAACATATACAACTTTAAAACCATCACTTACCACCTTCTCTTAACTTTAGGGTTATTATACCTATTCCCAAAACATCCAAATCATTGCCATCTGCAATAGTAACTCTTCTACTTGAAGAATAGGAAAGAGAAGAAAATACATCTCTGCAATCTATCATATGCTTTGTAGCACCTAAGTCAAATATCCAAGGACTCACAGAAAGAACTTGTAAAGCTTCCTGATCAAAAGCTACTTCCTCAATAGTGATACAAGCATAAGAATCACCTTGAGGTTTCCCCTTTTTATCATTTTCTACAACATTACCTGATGCCTTTTTCTTTTCTGCTACAATCCTTTTATAACATGCTGCCTTTAAATGTCCAGGTTTCTTGCAGTAATAACAAATTACTTCCTTCTTTTTAGAAGACTTCTCTTTAGATGTAGTAGATATAGAATCTGAAGTAGAAGGTGAGAGGGACCTACTTTCTTTTATGGATTGCTTTTCCTTCTTATCCTTCTTCTTCTTTTTACCCTTTGATGAAGATGAAACTGCTTCTTCATTCTCTTCCATTCCCTTCAATTGATCTTCATCTTGAAGTAACAAGAACTCTAGCTCTTCAAATGTAACCTCTCTATCTCTTGTGGTAAGGGTAAGAGTGGTTATAAAAGACTCATATGAAATAGGAAGTGAATTAATCAGCATATTTACCATTTCTTCATCTGATATATCAACTCCTACATTTAGAAGTTGATCTCTCAAGTCAAGGAGTCTCGTAATGCGGGTTTGAATTGACTCACTAGCCTTCATCCTTGTATTTGCTAGTTGTCTCCTCAAGTGAGCTTTCCTAGCTGGATTTCTACTCTCGAAAAGATTCTCAAGCTTCAACCAAGCTTGTCTAGAACTTCTGCAAGATCTGACCTCTGGTAGAATATGCTTTTTGACACTCATTGTTATGAATGACAATGCTAAAGCATCTCTAGCATCCCATCTTTCCTGATCTTCAGTAGGAGGAATTCTAGGTAAAGACCTAGCAGTGACCCTGGATATAGAAGTGGTTACCTCTTCTTTAGTTGGTTTTGCGATTGTGACTCCAGCACCTCTTGAAGTTTTTGTATCCCCTTCTTCAGCTTCTCATCTTGGTCTTGTTAAGGATCCATTGACGATACTCCATAAATCCTTTGTCACTAAAATATTCATCATCATGAAACTCCACATGGGATAATCGGAAGGACCATCTAACTTGTGCTCAATCTCAATTCTTATCTGACTCATGTTTAATTAAGTGTGTATGTCAATTATGCTCTGATACCAAGTGTTGGAATTTGGGGCCCCAGGATCATTCCAAACTAAAACGTTTTGAGCATACACAACTTAATTAGCCAAGATGATATGTCAGATATAGAAAGAAAGAGATCTTGAGACAAGATTAAAGAACATAAACTGGATGCTTACTCACTTAAAAAAATAGATTTCCAAGTTACAACATATGAGTACTACTCAACCATATAAAGTGGTGCACTCACTAATGGAAGAATATCCAAGAAGATGATGATACAAAATTTAGATTATGTTGAAATAATCTAAGTGTGTGAAGTGAATGAGCAATGAAGCTAACCTTATTCTCACAAAATAGTGTAACAAAATTTTGAATCAACCAACCCTAATTTTGAGATTAGGGTAGAGAAACCTAAAAAACAAAATATAAGGTTAACTCACAAAAGATAGTTACCACCACCTTGTAGAAGACTTCTTGCTCCAAGAGAGTAGTCTCTCCTTCACCAAAAATTCACCTTCAAAGCTTCATAGCACCAAGAGCTAGTTTGTGATCTTTGAGAGATCACCTCCTCCAAGTGTGAGACTCCTCCTTGATCTCCTTGAGAGGATTGCTTGATGAGTGATGTATCAACAATGAGACTATGCTTCTTTATATAGGTTGTGAACTCCAATGAAAAGTTACACTGAAAAACTCATATCGAGAAAGCTACGCGATTTTGAATAGCCAAAAGCAAACTATTGCGATTTGAATTTGGTGTCCGTGAGTTTTATCCAAATGTATGCTTTTCAAAAATTGACTTTCGCAATCAACGCTGACGAGACTTGAACCTTGGTGGGTAGATATTGCTTTTTAAGTCGTTTCTCCTAGACCAAGGCACCCATATGGTTTTCTTGAAAGAGGTATATAAAGAATATATACTATAACTATTTTCCAATAGTTTTGGACCATTGTTGATCATTGCTTCCAACAAGTAGACATTTTAGCTACAGGGTTGAATGTTTCCTCATAATCAATGCCATATGTTTGTGCATATCCTTTAGCTACCAATCATGCTTTATACCTGCTTATGCTACCATCAACATTACGCTTTACATTGTAAACCCATTTGCAGCCTATGGGTTTCTTTACTTATGACAATGGAACCACCTTCCATGTATCATTCCCATAAAGTGCAGCCATCTCCTCATCCATAGATTTTTCCCAATCTGCATTTCCAATTACATCTTCAAAACAAGAATGTTCAACATCTTGTATTACCTTGGTCATGTAGGCACAATGACGAGCCATATAACTGTCATATGTCAATCATTGCATTGAATTTCGCATCCTCCCAGATCTTCTTGGTCCTAGGTCACTTCTCCTTGTATCATCTACATGTGCCTTCTTACTCCTGGAGTCTTCAGAGAGAGCAATCCACGTTCCTCCTCAAGAGTCTTTTCTGAACCACTTGAATCTCCATCAATGTCTCAAAACCTGCACATGTTTTACTCTAGAAGAAAGCTTTTCTTTACCTTTCTTGGATGTATTTGATGAATTTGTTGGACTGAAATTTCCACACAATCTTCCACTCCATGGACTTGAGTTGGAACTATTGCTTGGTGATGCATCCGGTCCACTCAAAATGTGAGATTTTGCACTTGATTTTTCAACAGTTTCTTTGTCATTTGGTTCAAGATTCAGTCCTTCTTTGGCATCTCCATAGAAGCTTCACATTTCATCAAATACCACATCTCTGCTCACCTCCACCTATCGTGTGAGTGGGTTATAACATTTTTAACCCTTTTGATCAAGGGAGTATCCAATGAAGACACATTTTTCTGCTTTCGGATTAAGCTTCATCCTCAACTCATCTGGAACATGTACATATGCAACAGATCCAAAAACTTTCATATGTGATAAGTCTGGGTTTTTACCTATAAACTTCTCTTCAGGTGTAACTTGATGTACAACAGTATTTGGAGTTCTATTCATGATGTATACAGTCATATGCACAACTTTTGCCCAGTAACAATGAGGCATATTCTTTGCAGCCATCAAGGCTCTTGCCATTTTTGCAATATTTCTATTTTTGCATTCAACAATGCCATTTTTTTGTGGCGTGTACCTGCATGAAAACTGACGTCGAATTCCATAACTTTTTAAAAAATTGCTAAGCGCATTTGACATGTATTCACCTCCTCCATCAGATCTTAATGTTTGAATATACTTCCCTGTCTGCTTTTCCACCATAGCTTTAAAATTCTGAAAGTGAGTGAATACCTCACTCTTCTCTTTCATGAAATAGACCCACACTTTCTATGTATGGTCATTGATGAAAGTAACATAAAACCTGCAACCACTCATAGATGTGGTCTTTGTAGGACCCCAAACATCTGTATGTACTATTTCTAACACATTCTCACTAACATTCTTGTCATGCAAAAATGATGATCTTGACTGTTTACCAAATTGACATGTTGCACATACCTTTTGCAGCTCTGCAACCTTGAAATTTGGTAGTCCATGGACAATCTCCTTTGACTGCATCAATTTCAACCTTTGCAAGTTTGCATGTCCAATCCATTTGTGCCACATCTCTATATGAGCAATAACTCATGTACCTTTTGCAAACATGGCTGCAATGCTTGTGCAGGCTATTTCATCTTTGTGCCAAAGGTATATACCAAAATCATGATCTAAGCTTATTTCGACCTCCGAACGCACTATTCCAATGCTTGTGCAGGCTATTTCATCTTTTTGTGCCAGTGTAAGCATCTCGATGTCATCTACAGGCCTAGTGAAATTTGTATAGGTAGTTTTGTTCAACTTTTTGAGATATAGTCAAGGTATAGTCTTGCATCAAGGTATTTCAGTCACCGCCATGGTTGAAAGCAGTGATGTATTCCATATGTTGGTTGTTGAGTATAAGTTGGATGGTACCAACTACCCATTATGGGCTTATATGATGAAACATGTATTGGTTGCAAAAGGACTCGAGAACATTGTGCAAGGTGTTGAAGAATTTGAGATATAGTCTTGCATCAAGGTATTTCAGTCACCGCCATGGTTGAAAGCAGTGATGTATTCCATATGTTGGTTGTTGAGTATAAGTTGGATGGTAGCAACTACCCATTATGGGCTTATATGATGAAACATGTATTGGTTGCAAAAGGACTTGAGAACATTGTGCAAGGTGTTGAAAAATGTCCTATCACACCTGTAATTGTTACAATTGCAGATATTGAAGCTGATACAGAAGGTGTCGAAGATGATGTCATATTTTGCATATTCCTGTTCGTGTTGTGGTTTCTGTTGCACCTATTGCGGAGCAAATTCGTTGAGATGGTAGAGATTCCCAGGCACATGCATTGATAGCTTTGTCTGTCAAACGTGCCATTATTCCTCACATATGCTCTTGGAGAACAACTAAGGATGCTTGGGATACACCTACCACATTGTACCAACCTAGGAATGAGGATCATGTTGCTTACCTCCGAAAACAATTGGAGAGTGAGCACATGAATGAAGCTGATTCTATGGTCAGTTTTCTAACAAAGATCAAAGACTTGAAGGAATCGTTGATTTTTGTTGATGAGGTTATACCAGATAGCTCACTTGTGATGACCGTTATGAATGGTCTTACTAATTCATATCAGAGTTTTGCTTCTACTCTTCCGTTAATGATGAAAGACAATCCAAATTCCTTATCATTTGAGGAGTTAGTCTTTGTTCTATTGTAGGAAGATCAGTCCAGGAAAAACAAGTCCATTATGCGTGTTGCAGATCAAGCTTACCTTGCTAGTCAAAAGGGCAAAGGAAAATGGATCTCTTCAATTAATAAAAAGAAATCTGCTAATTCTGCACAATTGAAGAGGGAACACAAAGATAAAAGAAATCAGAAAAGCAGAAACTGTAAAGGAAATGATCATATCATAAAGAACTGTTCGAAACTGACTGCTAAAGAGGCAAAGAAGAAAGAGGCTAGAATGGTTGTTGCAGAAGCCTCTACACCAAAAACTGAGTCTGCCAATCTTGTGGAGGAAGAAGAATGGGCATTTACTACTGTTTGCAGTTTTGACCCATCTTCTCATGAGCAATTCATATCTGTAGTGATTCAAATGTTTGGTACTTTGACAATAGGGTGACCAAACATATTACCTCGCAGTGCAGTTTCCTCTCTTCAGTCGAGCCAACCCCTACAGGGAATAATGTTACATGCGCCAACAAGTCCTCTTATCCTGTTATGGGAGTTGGTAAGATCATTTTGACTACTGCTCATGGTAGTTATTTCACTTTGTCAGATGCTTTGTTTGTGCTAGAGATCAAGAAACATTTGTTATCAGTTTTTGCATTAGCCAATATTGGCTTGGTTGTGAAATTTGTTGATGATAGATGTACAGTTCATGATATGTCAAATGGCGACGTGATTATTGCTTCTAGCATTTTATGTCGTGGGCTGTATAAGCTCATAGAATATGAAAGATCTATAAATGATTTGGCATATGCAGTACGTGATTCTCAGGCTATGTCAGATGCAAAGCTTTAGCATGCACACTTTGGTCATCCTAATTTTGCTAGTTTGCTACACCTCTAGAAATCTGAAATGGTATCGTCTTTGCCCAAACTAGAGGCACTTGGAAAACATGTTTGTGATGGCTGTATATTGGGCAAAATGCACCGTTCCTCCTTTCCAAAAGATGGTTCAGTTTGGGCTACTCAAAAATTGTTGCTTGTACATAGTGATGTCTGTGGTCCTATGCAAACACCTTTTGGAAATTATATTTACTTCGTGACTTTCATGGATGTTTTTTCCAGGCATGCATGGGTATATCCATTGAAGGCAAAGTCTAAAGTGTTCATGTGCTTCAAATAGGTTTTGCTTTTGGCTGAAAATCTGTTAGCATGTAAAATGGGCAACCTTCGTTCTGATCGAGGGGGTAATATATGGCTTCTGATTTTAATGCATTTCTGGCTGAACGTGGGATAAAAAACCAGTGTACAGTGCCGTATACACCTCAACAAAATGGAGTTGCTGAATGAAAGAAGAAGTCACTCATGGAGATGGCAAGTTGTATGATCAAGAGTCACGCTTTACCACATTGTTTCCAGCTTGAGGCTATCATGTTTGCAACATATGTACTTAAGAGGTGTCCAACTAAAGCGTTGCAGTCTATCACTCCATATGAGGCTTGGCATGATCGTAAGCCATCTGTTGCTCATCTACGTGTTTTTGGTTGTTTGGCATATGCATTAAGGCTTGAACAACATCATAGAAAATTGGATGATAAAGTAGTAAAATGTATTTTTGTTGGGTACAATTTTGAAAGTAAAGGCTATCATCTATATCATCCACAGACTAAATGCATTCTAGTTAGCCATGATGTTGTTTTTGTGGAAGATGCTATTCCGCCATTGCTTTCTTGTACTAAGGAGACATTTGTTGTCTCCTTAGACATGTATGATACTTTGCTGCCTCTTTTTACACGTGGACAATCTAGTGCTCGTCCTAATGAGGCAACCTCTTAGCCTTTCTAGGTTTCATGTGATGATGAAAATCATTCCATTTCTGATGTAGATTTACATGATGCACTTGTTGATGAGAGAATTGATATTGAGCACGAAAAAACTATGCTAATATGGCTGGTGTAGACTTTGCGTGATAGCAAATTAGATCCACCTCTATCATATCATACTCAATCAGGCTCTCATAGTGCCTCTTTTGCATTAGATTGCTAGGTTATGGCTGCATCTAGTCTCTGTGATGAGATTGAGCTTGTTTCGTTTGATGAAGCACAAAATTCAAAAAATTGGATGGTTGTTATGCAATATGAATATGATTCTATCATGAAAAATAGTACCTGGTCTTTATGTGACTTGCCTGCTGGCATGAAGGCCATTGGCACTAAGTGGGTATACAAGTTTAAGTGTAAACAGGATGGTACAGTTGATAGGTATAAGGCTAGGCTTGTTGCAAAGGGTTATGCGCATGAAAGAGGCATTGATTTTGATGAAACCTTTGCTCCTACTTGTCAAATGACTACTGTTCCTAGCATCTGTGCACTTGCAGCTCATCATGGTTGGAATGTAAATCAGTTGGACATTAAAACAACATTCTTGAATGGTGACTTGCATGAAGAAGTGTACGTTTTGCAGCCCCATGCCTTTTTGCACAAAGGGCATGAAAACTAGGTGTGCAGGTTAAAGAAGGCATTATATGGTTTAAAACAAGCACCACGTGCTTGGTATGAAAAGATACATGCCTATCTGATTGCACATGGTTTTGAGAACAGTCAAATCGAAAGCACCTTATATGTTAAGCGTGCTAATGATGTACTTGTGATCATTGTGGTTTATATTGATGACATGCTGCTTACTAGTCCTCATGTGAAGCGTATTGTTGATTTTAAGGCTGATTTGCATGCCTCATTTGAGATGTTTTATTTGGGGCATTTGCATCACTATTTGGGCATTCAATTTATGCATGTTGATGGTGGAATGTTCATGTGTCAAACGACATATATTGACACATTATTGCAGTGTTTTGGCCTTGAAGATTGTAAACCTATTGCCACTCCTATGGAGACAGGTTTATGACTAACTCTTCATGATGTTGGAGATGTATTTGATGTTGTTCTTTATCAGTAGGCTATTGGATGCTTGATTTACTTCTGCATTACTTAGCCACATATTCACTTTGTTGTCTCACAGATGAGCATGTTTATGCATTGCCTAGGAGTCAAGCATTGATAGGCGGTTAAGCGCGTCTTTTGCTAATTGAGTGGTACTCGACTACTTGGGTTGTTTTATCCCAAGGGAGGATCACTACCACCAGGGTTCCATGCTTTTTTTGGATTGGGCTGGTTGCTATGAAAATTGTGTGTCCACTAGTAGTTTTTGCTTCATGCTTGGTAGCTCATGTATATCTTGGTTGAGAAAGAAGTAGCCTACTGTGGCCACTTCCAATTGTGAGGCTGCATATAGGGCAGATTTCATAGCGAATGTTGAGTGTGTGTGGCTCAGATGCCTTTTGGATGATTTGGGTGTTGGTCAATCTTTTGCCACCACCATCTTCACTCATAGTCGAGCACATTGGCAGTTGCGAGGAACCCTATGTTCCATGCTTGCACTAAGAACATTGAGGTGCATTATCATTATGTTAGGGAGAGGTTCTCTGCTGGGGAGATCAACTTGGTATATGTGCCTACGCAGGTTAACATTGCAGATCTTTTCACAAAGGCTCTACCTAGGGAGAAGTTTGAAGCTTTCCGCAAAGCTTTTGGCTTACTTCCTTTTCTGGAGTGATTTCCACATAGCTTCACACTTCCTTATACATGAGTGCCAACTCCTTGTTCACTGCATCACTCGTAGGGGGGATTTGTTGATATATTTAGGTAGTGATCTGTGTGAACACACTAGGACCACCGGGGCACGTTTTTCCCTCTTTAGGAGGTTTTTTTCCCCTGGCTTGTATATATGCCTATTGCCCTAATGGGCTACTTATCTTTGTACATTCTCTAGTAATACATTCACTATTGTGTGTTGTGTCCAAGTTTCTTCTTCTTCCTTTTGCTATTCGCGTGCTTCTGTAGATGTCTAACTCCAAGAGTTTTACCTTCTCGTCCTCCATAGACAATGCTATGTTTCCTGTATGCTCTATAGAATGCAATGTATCATCACTTGTTTCAACATATTGAGGAACTGACAATTTTTGCGAACTACTAGACCATTTTGCATGGCTGGTCATGTGATTTGAAGCACTTGAATCAACATACCAGACATTATCATTTGATTTTGAAACACCAATAGACATCATATTCATCATGTGATGTTCAACCATGAACAAATCCTTAGAATCATCTGCACTTGTGGATGCATAGTTGTTTTATTGCCTTCTGTTATTTTGATTCTTCAACCTACAATCATGTTCAAAGTTTCCAGTTTATCATAATTCGAGCATCCTTTACTATCACTACCTGAATCATTTCTTCGGAAATTTATGTGATCTCTTTGGCTCCCCCTACCTCAAAGTTGTCCTCTTCCTCTTGCATGATTCTATTGTTGACCTTCGTCTTGGTTATTATTTCCTTTGCCACTTCCAAAAACTCTACCTTTGCCTCTTCCTCTGCCACATTAGAAAACCTACTCAAAACTAGGCTTTTCTTGGGAGTTTGAATCCTCACCAAGATTCTTTTCTTCAATAATCAGCATGGATACCAAATCAGCAAAATTCGGAATATTTTCTCTAATCTATATAAAATTTCTGAACTGCTTATATGCAGCTCCTAAACCACGAGGGCACACTTCCACCTTATCATCATCATCTACATTCACGCCAATAGATGCAAGTGACTCACATATGTTTTTGATTTTCAGAGTGTAGTCACTTACTAACATGCTCTTTTCCTCCAATGTATGCAACTCGTTCTTGAGTTGCAATTTCCATGCCTTTGTATTGGTCTCGTACAATGTGACCAAACTATTCCAAGCCTCTTTTGGAGTCTTGGCATCCTATATGTGCCCACTCATGCTATCTTGTATGCTAACATATAGCCAATACATTACCTTTCATGCTTCTTGATTCCATTCCTCATATGCTCTTAATTGTTATGCAGACTGATTCCTCTTTGGTAACTGCGAAGCATTTTTGTTCTCTCTTTCGATGTACTTCTAGAAGCCTTTTCCCATCAAGAAATTCATCATTCTAAATCTCCAAGCATGGAAGTTATTTTTGTCCAGCTTATCGCTCATAAGCTAACTCATTCCATGAGCGTTTGCCATTTCCACAACAATTCACAACACTACAAAACACTACAAGCAACACTTCTACTTGAACATTGTCACACTATGACATGACAATTGGATCTTAGAAAAACATAGTTTTCATTTATCAAGAGTACATGGAATTGCTTGAAATTTTGGATCTAAAATATATGAGTCTTGTCAAACACAACGCAAGCTATAATTTCTGAAACTAACCTAGGGCCCTGCCTTGGGGGCTCAAAACGGAGGTTGAGATGGCTATAAAACTTCGATCTGACAAAAACAAGTGATCCTAGAGGGGTAGCTCTCAAAATATTTTGAGTTCTTCTACCTTCATGCTGATTTTTGTAGCAAATGGAGGTCATTTCTAAATCGTATTTTCTCCATGCCTTGTCACGTACTCTTCACCGCCGCCTTCTCCTCGATCTCTCTATAGCCACACTGGCTCTGATACCATGCCAAGAAGAAGGAGATAAGGAAGAGATCTCACACTCACACTCTCACAATCAAAGAGAAGCACACACTCAGATTGAGGCAAGGAAGAATGATCTTCTTCTTCTTCTTCTATTACATAAGAAGTAATGTACAAAAATGACCTAATAATAAGAATACAACAAGTGCCATCACTCTCGGTAGATAAATCTAATAAAGATCAATGAAGTATCCCTGACATATACCAGTGTGACCACTATACATGTCAGAGAAATGAAAAACTGATACGTGTCATCCTGGATCATCACATGTTGAGCTTGATATCTCAATACAAGAGGAGTTCAAAATCAGTGACTTAAGTGAGTTCACATATTTCCTAGGTATGCAGTTCATATACATAGATGAAGGAATGTATTTGACTCAGAGAAGATACATTCAGGATCTACCTCTTAAGTTCAATATGGAGAACACTAAACCTTTAGGTACACCTTTTGAGATGAATCATAAACTTAGTGTTTATGAAGGTGAGAAAATTGACGACAATAAAGCATATGAAAGCTTGGTAGGTAGCTTGATATATGCGACTCATACAAGGGTAGTCATCGTATATAGTGTGGGAGTGCTTAGTCAATTCATGCACTCACTTAGAACACCACACATGGATGCAGCTAAGAGAGTATTTAAGTATCTCAAAGGTACAATCAATGAAGGTATATTCTTTGCTTACTCTTGAGATTTGGATATCAAAATCTATTTAGATGTAGATTGGGCAGGAGCTAAGGATGATAGAAAAAGCACCTCTGGTTACTTAGAATTTGCAGGTTCAAAGCTAGTGTCATGGAGTTCCAAGAAGCAACCAACAATTGCTTTATCCTCAAATGAAGCAGAGTACAAAGGTTTGGCCATATCAACTCAAGAGGAAACTTGGTTAAAAGCATTATATATATATTTGGGACTCATAAGTTCCACACCTCACATATTTGGAGATAATATAAGTTCCATCATCTTCCATGCAAGAACCAAACATATAGAGGTTCATTACCACTTCATCAAGGAGAAGCTCATGGCAAAGAAGATTGACATTTCTTTGTTCCAACTAAAAAGCAAGTAGCAGATATGATGACGAAGGCACTTGATGGAATAAAGCTTTGTATATTCAAAGTTATGGCAGGTATTCAACCTCTTAGATAATGAAGACTCAAGCATACTTTAGCTTGAGGGGGAGTTGTCAGAACATCAAGCTTACACTATGCTTACCGTTTGGATTACATTGAAAGAACGTTGGAGAGTTCTTTTACTTATGCTTATTTATTGTATTTTTTTAAAAGCCTTTTTATGGATCTTTTTACATTGTAAAAGCCTAGAGATTTACACATGTAAAAGGATAAGGAGAGAGTCCGAATTCCATGAATTTGTGGTGGTTGATTTGCATTCAAATCAATCAATCAAGCTACTAAAAGTAGATCAAACTAGATCTTCACTTTCCTAGATTATATGAAAGTGAATTCATTCCTTCCAACAACCTTTACCGCCTTCATTTGAGTTCAAAATCCACTTTTAGAAGTATTGGAGCACTTGAAAAGCCTACATAAAGACTTAAAATCACTTTTACATTACATGGAAGCAATGTACATACACATGTGACCATCATTGTCTTGCTCCTTCATTTTTCTGCATCATCTTCTTCAATAACAGTAAGTTTGTGAAGATTGCTGCTCTTTCTACAAAGCTCTAAATTGGATGAAAAAGGACTCATTGAGAAGGTATTATTGCCTAGTTTATGTTTTAAATTTTCAAAGCATTTGGTTGAGTAGATTGGCAGAAATCATAGTTTTTCGGCCATGGGCTCAATCTCTATGTATTCTTGAAAAATAGGAGGTACCACTGTTGAGTGTCTGGTTCATTCCAAAAGCATATTTTGCTTATTTCTTCTACTCTTGTGCATTATATACAATAAACCCTATGTGCATCACTCCCAGAAAAGGATTTTTTCTATTTGGGATCACAATGGTCACTATGAGCATTTGAAGTTCATTGTCTCATCCAAAGATAGTAACTTTTTGAGCTAGTGGATGTGCAAAGCTATCTATTTTGTATCAACTTTTTCTCCTTGATGCTCCAAAGTACATAGTGCATTTTATATACAATCAATCCTATGTGTGTCGCTCCAAAGTACATGGTGCTTATTTCTTCTACTCTTGTGCATTATATACAATCAACCCTATGTGTATCACTCCCACAAAAGGATAGTAACTTTTTGAGCTAGTGGATGTGCAAAGCTATCTATTTTGTATCAACTCTTTCTCCTTGATGCTCCAAAGTACATGATGCATTTTATATACAATCAACCCTATGCGTATTGCTCCAAAGTACATAGTGCTTATTTCTTCTACTCTTATGCATTATATACAATCAACCCTATGTGTATTGCTCCAAAGTACATAGTGCTTATTTCTTCTACTCTTGTGCATTATATACAATCAACCCTATGTGTATCACGTTGGTCGCTATGAGCATTTGAAGTTCATTGTCTCATCTAAAGATAGTAACTTTTTTGAGCTAGTCCATGTGAAAACCTATCTGTTTTGTATCAAGTCTTTTTGCTTGATGCTTCAAAGTATATAGTGCATTTTATTGCACTTATCACATGCCTATAAGGTCTATTTGAGTCTTCATAAGATCAAGGGTTGGTCTTGTGCTCGTTGATTGGACCAAATTTTCTTGCTTGGCAACTCACTTTTCTACCTCCTACAAGCTTCTTCAAGTTCTTTCATGAAAGAAACTTTAGATACATCTATTCCAGAATTTTCTCTATGAAGAAGAAGCAATTGACCAATATGGTTAAAGAGTTAACCATTTAGCAATGCTTATAATGGACTATATCATTTTCGAGAGATGCCTAGTTATGTCAATAGATAATATCTAGTATGAAAATGCTAGCTCTCTTATCAATAGACATGAACATAGATACCATTGATTGCATCATAATCAAAGAAATAGTACAATTGCTTAGTCAATTCATGCACGCACCTAGAAGAGCACACATGGATGCAACTAAGAGAATAAAGTATCTCAAAGGTACAATCAAAGAAGGTATATTCTATCCTTAATCTTGAGATTTGGATGTCAAAATCTATTCAAATGCAGATTGGGCAGGAGCTAAGGATGATAGAAGAAGTACATTTGGTTACTTAGCATTTGCACGTTCAAAGCTAGTGTCATGAAGTTCCAAGAAAGAGTTGTTTTATCATTTACTAGATCAGAGTGCATAGGTCTGATCATAGCAATGCAAGAGGCAATATGATTAAAAGCATTGTATGTAGATTTGGGACTTGTGAGTTCCAAACCTCATATATTTGGAGATAATGTAAGTTCCATGCATCTAGCAGCAAACCTATTTTCCATGCAAGAACAAAACACATAGAGGTTCATTACCACTTCATCAGGGAGAAGCTCATGGCAAACTATACTGACATTTCTTTTGTTCCAACTGAAATGCAAGTAGCAGATATGATGATGAAGGCACATAATGTAATACAGCTTTGTAGATTCAAAGCTATGGCAAGTATTCAACCTATTAGAGAATCAAGAATCAATCATACTTTAGTTTGAGGTGGAGTTGTTGGAACACTATGCTTGAGATGGATTTGATCTACATCAAAAGCGATGGCTTGGCTTATGTTGAAAGAATATCCATTGGAGAGTTCTTTTACTTATGCTCATTTATTGTATTTTTTTAGAAAGATTTTTTATGGATCTTTTACCATTTAAAATCCTAGAGCGTTACACATGTAAAAGGATAAAGAGAAAGCTCAAATTCCATGAATTTGTGGTGGTTGAGATGCAATCAATCAATCAATCAATCAATCACCTAAAAGTAGATCAAACTAGATCTTCACTTTTCCTAGATTGTAGGAAAGTGAATTGATTCTCTCCAACAACCTTACCGCCTTCATTTGAATTCAAAATTCCCTTGTCCAAGTCATGGAGAGCTTGACAAGTATATATAAAGACTTCAAATCACTTGTACATTACATAGAAGCAATATACATACACTTATGGCCATCATTGTCTTGCTCGTTCATTTTTTTGCATCATCTTCTTGAACAATAGTAAGCTTGCAAAGAATGTTACTCTCTCTATAGAGATCCAAATTGAGAGAGATCTCAATTTTTTTGTCTCAGGGTCAATCTCTATGTATTCCTAAAACTAGGAGGCACAACTGTTGAGTATCTGGCTCATTCCAAAAGCATATTTTTCTTATTTCTTGTACTCTTGTGCATTCTATACACTGCACCCTATGTGTATCGGACCCATAAAAGGATTTTTTCTAATTGTAATCACGCTGGTCGCTATGAGCTTTTGAAGTTCATTGTCTCATCCAAAGATAGTAAGTTTTTTGAGCTAGTCAATGAGCAAACCTAACTATTTTGTATCGAATCTTTCTCCTTGTCGAAAGTACATAGTGCATTTATTGCATTTATTGCATGCCTATAAGGTCTATTTCAATCTCCATAAGCTTGTTCTTGTGCCAATTGGCAGGATCAAACTTCATCGCTTCGCAACTCACTTTTCTACCTCCTAAAAGTTTTTCCAAGTTCTTTGAATGATGATAAGGTGGAAGTGTGCATTTGTGGTTTAGGAGCTGCATATAAGCAATTCATAACGTCTATATAGATGAGGGAAAATATTTTGAATTTTGTTGATCTAGTGTCCATGCTGGTTATTGAAGAAAAGAATCTTGGTGAGGACTCAAACTCCCAACGAAAACCTAGTTTTGAGTTGGTATTCTACTCTGGTAGAGGAAGAGGCAGAGGTAGAAGTTTCGGAAGTGGAAAAGGAAACGGTAACTAAGAACAAGGTCAACACCAGAATCATGTGGGAGGTAGAGAACAATTTTGAGGTAGGGGGAGCGAAAGGTGCCACAAAAGTTTCAAAAGAAATGATTTGAGTAATGAGAGTAAAGGATGCTAGAATTGTGGTAAACATGGACACTTTGAACATGATTCAAGGTTGAAGAATGAAAATAAGAGAAGGCCACAAAACAACTATGCTTCAATAAGTGTAGATGACTCTAAGAATCTATTCATGTTTCAACAACATATGATGTCTGTTGATGTTTTGAAATCAAATGATAATGTATGGTATGTTGATTTGGGTGCTTAAAATCACATGGCCAATCATGTGGAATGGTTTTTAGTAGTTTGCAGAAATTGTGAGTTCCTAGATATGTTGGAACAGGTGATGATACATCATACCCTATTGAGCATATAGGAAATTTTGAGGACAGAAAGGTAAAATATCTTGTGAATGTGCTAAAGCTTCCAAGTATAACAAAGAATCTCGTTTCTGATGGACAAATCGTTGACTACGGATTACAAGTAAGGTTCTATGTTGATGCGTTATATGTAGAAGAGTATTGTTTAAACTTAAACGTTACAACTTTTATTAATTTGTCAAACGTTACAACTTTTGCGCTATGCCTTATGCGTGCGACTTTTCAGGGTATAATAAAAATTAGGAGTTCCTTTCCGACAGCTTACACTGGCACGCACAATGGACTCGAACCCAAAATTGGTAATTACATAGTCAAGGCTCATCTATGATGACCTGAATATACATAGTGCGAGCTAATTTGAAGGTACGTGTAATTTTTTACTTTTAGGGAATCTAGCATATCCTTCAAAATCGCAGGTTATATAAGCTGTGCATTAGTCCTAATAGAACTAGAAGCAATGACTTGGCTTATAAGTAACTCCGTCTGCGTCTGCAAAAATGATTCCTGTAAATAAAATTCGTTGGCTAGAGCCGCAGCTTTATGTCAGCTACCTCTGCATCAATGCATGAGAGCCTGTCCACCTGAGATCCCAATTGCTTTTCTCTTCCCTCCAGCTCCTGAGCTTGAAACTGCATGGTTTTGTAGAAGTCTTCTCTCTCGTTTTGCACACCTCCAAGTTCCTTCTTTAACTGTATGGTCTTGGTGATTTGAGCAGTGAACTCTTGATCTCAGTGGAACAACCGCTCAGTGACATTATGCACTTCAGCTTTGGCTTTAAGCACATTGGCCGCTAGTGGCTGTGAAGCTTCATCTAAAACACTGAATGCATCCCTCGTACTATGGAGCTCATTTCCTAATGCGGTCATAGCATCCGTTTTGTCTGCAACTTCTTGCTTCAAGCCTGTGATTTCTGATTAAGTTATCTGTTTAAGTTAAATTCAATCTGGGTTCTTGGGATGGTTAGGGGTCTATAAACAGAGGCCCTGTTTGTATTTTCCCAAATCTATAGATTAAGAGTATACTACTTCACCGAATTAACGTGCTAAATCGGACTATCTTCCCATTTCTGTTTTGAATGCATTCTTCAACACACTTCCACACCAGACAGTTAATTGTATAACTTCTTCACTTATCACGTTAATCAATCTACTTAATACTTCATTGAACTTCACTTAGTGATTAAACATAATCAACAGAATTGATAGTACTCAAATTACATAGTAATTTGGTAACTGCACTTTGCTTCCGACTCTCGCCAGACGAACAATCCGGTGACTACTATGCCTTCTGCTTCAAGCGACTCTTTTATTAATTTGTCAAACATTAGAACTTTTGTGCTATGACTTATGCGTGCGACTTTTCAGGGTATATTACAAATTAGGAGTTCCTTTCTGGCGGCTTACACTGGCACGCATGGTGGACGCAAACCCAAAATTGGTAATTACACAGTCAAGGCTTATCTATGATGCCGTGAATATACATAGTGCGAGCTAATTTGAAGGTAAGTCTAATCTTTTGCTTTTAGGGAATCTAGCATATCCTTCAAAATTGCAGGTTCTATAAGCTGTGCATCAGTCCTAACAGAATTGGCAGCAATGACTTGGCTTATAAGTAACTCCATCTACGTCTGCAAAAATGATTCCTGTAAATAAAATTTGTTGGCCAGAGCCGCATCTTTGCACAACTTTATGTCAGCTACCTCTGCATGAATGCGGGAGAGCCTGTCCGCCTGAGATCCCAATTACTTTTCTCTTCTCTCGAGCTCCTGAGCTTGAAACTGCATGGTTTTGTAGAAGTCTTCTCTCTCCTTTTGCACAGCTGCAAGTTCCTTCTTTAATTGTATGGTCTTGGCGATTTCAGCAGTGAACTCTTGATCTCGCTGGAACAATCGCTCAGTGACATTATGCAATTCAACTTTGGCTTTAAGCACATTGGCCATTAACGGCTATGAAGCTTCTTCTAAAACAGTGAATGCATCCCTCGTACTATGGAGCTCATTGCCTAATGAGGTCATAGCATCCGTCTTGTCTACAACTTCTTGCTTCAAGCCTGTGATTTTTGTGTCCTATTGAGCAATGATATTGTCTTTTTCGGTGAGCTGTTCTTGCAGTTGCTAGATTTGAGTATGCAGAGAGTGAATTTCGGCCTTGGCTGCAATTAGTACCTCTTGGAGAGGGGTGATGTCCGCTTCTAGGAGATTAACCTTACTCTGTAGCTCCTGTTGAATTGTCTGAGTGGCCATCTTCATCTGGAGGGGCAACTGCTGGGAGAGTTGAATGAGTAGTTGGACCATGGATGCCAATTTAGTGAGCATTACTACTGGAGGAAGAGAAGGAGGGGGCTGCGAGGGTGGGGCAGCCAACAGGTGAGGTGATGATGGGGAAGAGTAATCAGGAGAGGATAGGAGATTGGTCAATGCCTCACGACGGGCAGGTGAAGGCGAAGAGGTAGGAACTTCAGCAGCATCAAGAATGGTGGTTGGAGGAGGAAGAGGAAGAAGGGAGGTTGGAACTAATACAATTCCAGTTTCGTGTTGAGGGACCGACAAAGCGACTTCAGCAATTGCTTCTTCATTATCGGTCATGTGATTGACTGTATCTGCTTGGTCCTCTACGTCTCGTGGAGAAGGAGATTGACATTCACTAACAACGGTAGTTGTAGCTCAATGATGAGTAGCACCTCCTTTAGTGTCAATCTGGGAAGACGTGAGGATGGTATTAAGACCTCGAGCAAGTGAAGGCACAAGTGTGTGAGTGAGAAGCACACCAACATGCACACACATACACACACGCGCACACACAGCAAGAACAAAGAGAGAGACAATGGAATTCCTTTAGATTACTCAAAAGTGATCATACATGTTCAAATCTATTACAAGCTACCCTCAGAAATGAGCTCTTTAGCTCTATTTATAGTTTTTTACTAGTTTTTGGCCCTGTCTAGACCTAGTGTCGGGAATAGTTAAAAATTAGGTTCTAGGGCCTATTGAGGGCTCAAACGAAGTCTAAAAATCATGAAAATTGATACGATGATACTTCTAATAC
Source organism: Ceratopteris richardii (assembly GCA_020310875.1). Taxonomy (NCBI): domain Eukaryota; kingdom Viridiplantae; phylum Streptophyta; class Polypodiopsida; order Polypodiales; family Pteridaceae; genus Ceratopteris; species Ceratopteris richardii. Next base: position 9,582,578 of record CM035412.1, read on the forward strand.
TCTTCAAGCTCGAGGACTCCTCGGCTTGCACAAAATGGAGTTATAAAAAGGCAAAATGGTATTTACAATGATTTTTAGTGATGAGAATCACTGTTATTAAGATGTTGATTTGGAAAAATTTGAATGGCCTACTTGTCAGATCTTCGTTGACTACTTTGTCTGCTTGTGTCTTCTCTTCGCTTTGGCTCCCTTCTTTGGCTTCCTTGTCTTGTGAGTCCTTGGGTGCCTTGACTACTGCCAACACCCCCCCTCTCTCGCATCTGTCGTCTCTGACCGACCCTTGTCTAGTTGAGCGTTGGACATAGTATTGAACCACATCTGAAGCAAGGTGGTGTTCTTCTAGTCGCAGCCCCTGTGCTAGGTCTGTTAACAATGCATCCCAATCCATTGGACCTGGAACGTCTTGATGTGGCACCCGCAATCGATCTGAGTGGATGGTCCTCTCCGCAGCGAATAGTTGGAGGAGATGTGAGGGCCTGGGTACAAATATTTCTGAGTGATATTCCCAGAACCCTGTGGCGATCATCTCCTCGAAGGTCTGCTTGAAGCAAGCTGGGAGGTATTTTATTCTTGCATGCCAGGCATATATTACCTTTATTGAGGGGGTGGTGCTCATGTTGTATACCAGGTCTAGGTTGCCTGCAGTGAAGCCAACTCCTGAGAAATGGGGTCTTTGATGTTTTTGAATGTTCTGAAGGTGATCAACATTAATTCAAAGATCTTCATGCAGATATGTGCCATCACATCAGGGGTGTTCCGTAGTCGAAGGCTCCAATGATGGATTGTAGAAATCATATAAGCAACGGTGGGAGGTCCTAGTGGAGGTGCTAGATAAACATAATTTAACCACCTTGCACAGCCTTTGACATTCTTGACAGCAATGGTAAACTCGGGCCAGGTGCATCTTCGGAGGACTGGGACATAACAGTGGTTGTATTTGATAAATAGCTACATGTTATTCCAGGTACAAACCATCTCGGGATAGGTCTCAGGAAGACGGATCCGCCAGGTGGGTTGATGAATGGATCCTTTTTTAGCACTCTTAGGGATATAATCGGGGCCAAATTGTGTGGCAAAGGTTGAAGCCTTGCCACATCGTCGTTGAATCTCTGTGTTGTAATCTGTCAAGAGTACACAATACGGCACATATTGATCATCGTTGGTGCCTATCCATCTGTGATGAGACATACTTCAGAAATATTCTGAGTTTATGATAGTGTCTTCCAATTTAGACATTGATTGGATTTGGACTGCCACTCGATCTTCATGGGTTTTAGCTATCTTTTCAAGTTTCTGAAGCCATTCGGGTGCTTCAACTTCCAGGGTGTCCATTCCTTCCGAGGTTTGCTGACCTCCTGGCATCGGCATAGGAACATATGGTTCCTCATACAATTCATCCACCTCAATGGGCACCAATTCATCTGGCTCTGGTTCTATAATTGGAGAGGGTTTTCTTTCATGCTCCAGTAGCTTCTTTTGCAATTCTTCCACCTGATCCTTTAATGCCTTTACCTCCTCTGAAGTCGATGTTGTCACTATGACCTTGGGTTGTTCCTCCTGTTCCCTAAGCTAGCGGCATAGTGCATCTCGTTCCTTTTCCATATTATCATGTGCTTCTAATAATCACCATAGCTTTCCAGGATTATCTTCATTGTATTGGAGGGGACTGCTTTAAACTGTTCTGGGTCGATCTCGTGGGGGGAGCCTTCCATTGCAGCTTCTAGGTTTTCTTCATTTTGCTTCTGCAGATGCTTGTTCTCTTCAAGGGCGGTAGCCATGTGTTTTCTGAGTAGGTTCAAATTACGCCGGACTCTTAGATTATCTGTTTGGTAGACTTTAAGTAAAGCTTCGAGTTGTTTGACACCTGGCAACTGTGATGGTTGGGGTGTCTCTAGGAGATTTTGATGGGCCTGCTCCAGTGTGGTGTAGCGTTGATTGAGGTCAGCGTTTTTGTCTTCTATAGTTTTAAGCCGCCTCTATAGTTGTTGGTGATTTGTAGTTAGTTGATGAGGACGGTCTTCGAGAGCCTGATACTTACTTTGTAGTTGATACACACATTGATGTAACGTTGAAAACACATTATTTACATTGAAATATGCACGGAAAGGAGAGGATGAAAGGGGAATGGGAAAGGGAAAGGGAGTTGTGAATGCGGTGGAGTCAAATGGTGATGTGGGTGGAGGGGGTATGGGAGATTGAGGCTGCGTGGGGGGAGGGAGTGGTGTTGTGGCTGGTGATGTTTCCATGGTGCCAAACGTGTGTGTGACTGTGAGATGGGGAGAGTGGGTGGGGTGGATGTGATGTTCGTGAATAGTGTTGTGAAAGTGGGCATGGTAACTCCTCCGAATTGGATGCCGGGAGAGAGAGGAATTCGCATGACAAATGTCGTAATGGTGGAAGTGGGGGTGGTAGTGCCATGTGGTGAAGTGAATTGTGTAGTGAGAGGTGAGGAGTGTGGTGAGAGTGGTGCCTCCTGATGTTCTTCTGTTTGTGTAGTATCTCCTGGCGCTGATACATCAATGTGAATTTGCTTGCCGAAGCGCATGGGACGGGTTGGCACCCGTTTCTCAAAGCAATGAATATAAGCCATAGCTGAATGAATGGCTTCATCCAAGCCCACTGCGTCTGCGTGCAAGTTCATGGATTCAATAAACATTTCATCCACGCTTCCTCTCCTAACATTTGGCTCATTATCATCTTCCCTGTTTCGAGCGACAGTTTGTGCTGTTCCTGGACTCGCTTCATGGTTTCATACAATCTTTTTATTTGGGCCGAATATGCTCGGGCACTTGCTAGTTCAGAAATTTCATCATATTCTTGATCATGCTCCTCGTCTGTTTCCTCTTCCATCTCTTCTTCATCTTCCTCTACTTCTACTACTTCCGGTTGGGTCGGGGCTGAAGTTGTTGTAGTAGGTTGAGGTCCTTGGGTTTGCTCTGCTACTGTCTCTAGGTTAGACTCATTAATCATGCGGGTGATTTCTTCGTCTATAAAATCAGCTAGGGTGTAGCCTTGGGGGTCCGATGGAACCGGAGGGAACACTAAATTTGTTCCTTCTGCACTCTGTCTGGGAAGGCTAATCGTAAATGTTTGGACACGTCTTGTCTGAGGTGGTGTGACCTCTGGTGTGAGAGGTGGCACCCCTTGCTTGTGCACAGGGTATTTGAACTAAACCCCTCATTTTCTTCGAAGGTGGCCCTGTTGTTGATAGCCGTGTCTGGAATTCCTAGGCTCGGGACCACACTAGGGCTCTTTGGATAGGTACATCATATGCTAAGCATCTGTAAATTATCCTTGTTAGTGCACAACATCCATGAAGCACATTCTTATGTTTCTTATTCCAACGCTGATGTGCTAACTGTATTTGATCGATGATCCAGTGTGGGAGGTTGATTGTGAGATTTTTTGTTTCCGCCAAATATAGGCTAAACCAAATTCTTTTGGGTGGCATGGTGAATCGCTCCTGTGCTAGAAAGGCAAAATGTTGCATGACTATACGTAGGGGGAGGGTGATGGTAGGCGTCATAGCGACCATATCCTTTAATTTGTTAAGATCTTTATGTTTCATCCGTCCAGGGATTAGAGTTTCCTTCTCTGTGGGGATGTGCATGCCATTCATTTCCAAAGCTTCCCGTACTAGATTGAGGGTCAGTTTGAATCTTTTAAGCTTGTGGCCTGGTGTTAATGAGGTTAGCACAAATGTACTATCACCTCCCTTTGCTCTGCTACGAGTGATGGTGCTGATCAGGTAAGAACAACGCAAGAAATCAGGCTTGGGTAAGAGTGCCCTGAAATAACTATCCCAGCCCGCACTGGTCCAGACAGATCTCATTACTTCAGCATTCTGATACTTCTCAAATTCTCGGGTGAAGAAATGGTATCTTCCCCATTTGCCATTCAATTCAATCTTTGATTCCTAAAAGTAAGTGCCTTCACCCAATGGTCCTGCAACATCACTGAACCAGTGTGCATGTTTGCCAACCTGTGATGTGTGCCCTTGCGGAGGATTCTGAATGGGCAGCACATGTACTGCTCTGAGTTCTTGTGGCCTCTCGGTGAGCTATGGTTCGAGGAGGAGGGTTTCAATGTCCACCATCTGGCCGCTGGATCCTGCTTGGGAACTGGTGCCTCCTGCTTCTTCCATGTTACTGCTTGCTTGCTGGTTCTGTGAGTATATAGAATCATGCTTTAACATTGTAATGGACAAGATAGAACAATTTTTGTCCCCGTTACAACATTAACATGAGGTGAATGATGGGTTAGTAGGTCAGTGAGTGCTCGATGATTGTGTGTGTTGCTAGTGAACAAGTAGTCCTATGAGCTAAGTGAAAGATGCAGTGTGAGAGTGATGCAGTTAGTAGGTGGAGATGAATTTACAAATGGGGTGGGGGGGTTTATTACAAGATTTGGGCTGCCAAATACAGTGGATGACTTTTGGTTTTGGTTTTGTGGAGACTCTGGAGGGCTTTATGAGAGTGTCTGCTTGGAAATGAGGCTTTTTAGGGACCCATTTACAAGTGAATCTGCTCGTGTTCATGGGGAAACATGTGTTTGCATGTATGGAATAAGAGTGGGCATCGGCTGTTCGAGTGAGTGAATCATTCTGTACATGATGTGGGCTGTGTGTGACTAATTGAGCCCGCAAGGAAGCCTTAGGCACCCAAATTTGTCTTGATTGTGGGCTAGCCTTCATCGACTTCTTGGGTACCAAGATAGACTTCGCTTTCACCTAAGAATTGTTGGAGGACTTCTTATTAGTGTCTTGTCGTGGATCACTAATAGGGAGTTGAGCTAGTTGTTGAGGCTTGACCGCAATAGGATGCTCGCCTTTTTGCACCCACATTTATTTTAATAGTTGGGATACCGTGCTTCGTATTTTCTTTTGACTTCGAGCATAAGTCGTCCGCTTCTTTTGCATTTGATCCTCCTTTGGTTGCTGCATCCCTGTGGCTTTTGGAAAAGAAGGGAGTTCCGCCGTATCCTTGACTTCTTCGTTGAGATAATCATCCCTCTGCATCACATAGTTTTGGACAAGAATAGCATGGTCATCTTCATGTGTACTCCTGGAAGGACCGGGAGTGTGTGGCTTTCCTAGTTCCTCGAGTGCTTCATTTTCTAACTCAATTGTAATGCGATTCTGATTTACCCAAACCTGAAGAAGTCCACTTCTTAGGTTGAGGTTGACTGCATGATCATAAATCCAGTCTTGGCCCAAGACAAGAGACTTAGTGAGATCTTCATCTTGACACACTAGTACTTTAACTATCATTAAAACATCTTGAATGTAGAGGGGAAGTTCCACCTCGCCCATGCAAGGGGTTTCCACACCTCCCAATCCTATGAGATATGCTTCCATAGGATTTATATTTAAGTTCAATTCACGAGAGTAAGAAAGTTTAATAGCACTAGTGGCTGCACCTGAGTCAATCAAGGCTCTTACAGTCCTTGCACTCTTTCCTTGTTCTATCTCTAAGGTTACAAAAGGACGTCTATCAATTATTCTATGGGAACTTACTCCTGAGACTTCACACATAGCCATATGATCCTGGATCCCAATAGGCACCTGTCCTAGGTTGGTCTCTACCCTGCCTTCTCAATTTCATTCTTCGGATGCATTCCAATGCTTCTACCTGTGCCTCTTCTCGAATTCGTTTTTCTTCTTCCTTGCATTTCTTGGCAGTGTTGAGTCGATTTAGCATCTCTTCAGTCAGGGGTTCTTGATATAACTTGACTCTGCAACCGCTTATGTAGCTAGGGAGAATATCGCCTTCTAAAGTGGCTAGTTGTACTCCTCCACTAGTTGAAATCCTATTTATCATAATAGGTCCATAACCACGCTTTTCTAATTTTCTCGCATGTGGCTTCAACGTGTAGACTAAAACTAGGTCTCCTGCATTCAGACCCTTATCCTTCACATGGGCATCAAAATATGCCTTCTGTCTTTTCTTAGCTGCATATATTCCAACTGCAGCTCTTAGTCTTGTTTCACCTAGTCGTTCTAGATCAAAAATCCTCGAAGAGAGTTCATGACCCGTCTACTCATGCTCCTATGCTACTTTCAATGTAGGTATCAAGAAGTCCAATGGTAGCACTGCATTTTGACCGAATACCATCTAAAAGGGTGTGGCTTGGAGTACCGTTCTATAGGCAACTTGGTATGCCGAAACAACATGGTGTAGCTGTTTGTCCCAATCAGAGCGTTTATTATTCACTAATTTGGTCATTTGCATAGAATCTTATTTGTGATCTCGGCTTGGCCATTAGCTTGGGGGTGATAGGGAGCAGACTTTTTATGTACTACCAAGAATTCTTGGAGAAGATTTTCAATAACTTCATTCAAGAAGTGAGTCCCTCTATCACTGACTAGCTCTATAGGTAGCCCGTATCTTGTGAATACATTCTCAAATAGGAACTTAGCTGTCGTTTGAGCATCGTTCTTCGTGGTAGCTTTCACTTCTACCCACTTGGTTAGATAATCTGTGGCCACAATAATGTATTCAGCATGTGAACCCTTCGCTGGGGGGTTAATAGGACCTACAAAGTCTATTCCCCACTTAGAGAATGCTCGTCCACCCATCATAGGTTTCAATGGCATCTCATTCTTGCGTATAGGATACTAAGTTCATTGACAAACGTCACATTTCTTCATGTAGGTATGTGCATCCATGTGAAGGGTCGGCCACCATAATCCTGCAAATAGGATTGCCTTGATCACCCGGTCTGGTCCAAAATGTCCTCCTGCTACACCTTGATGAGCAGTTTCCAAGATCTTGAGATATTCACTCTCATGGACACATAGTCTCAGGTAACCATCTCTACCACACTTGTACAAATTGTCACCAATAAGTGAGTAGTCTAGGGCTTCTAGTTTTAAACTTCTTCTCCTCACCAGGGTCATGTCTTGAGGGAATGTTTATGTCCTCAGGAAGGCTACTAGTGGTTCACTCCAATATGGCACTATGGATACTTGATAAAGAGTGGCATGTTCCACAGGTGGTTTAGTGTAGCAGATTGGGCATTCCTTGCACAACTTATGGACATCAGCCTCCATAGTTGGCCAATGCACTCTGAACCTCCTTAGTGTCTGTAAAGTTCTTTGCCTCGAATGGTGTTGCTCTAATGCACCTATATGTGCTAATTGCAACCATTTTGCGTAATCGTCCTCTTCCACACAACAAGCCAATATCCCTTGATCTGTCTGTTTGTACATACTTCCTGCCATGATATGGTACTTCTGGGCTTTTACTACCTCCCTATCTTGAGTGTTTATGACTGGATGTTTAGGCTTGTATGTCAATACTAGCACTAGTTTCTTAGCCCACTGAGGTACAACTTCTAAATTAAATAAGTAGGCATCAGGAAGATCATCTGATACTCCTTGTGGGGCCTCTCCTGATGTGAGCCTAGAGAGATGGTCAGCTCTCAAGTGAGACTTGCCTTTCCTCACCACAACCTCAAAGTCATATTCCATTAGCAAGAGGAACCATCTAACTAATCTGCCTGTATTGGAAGGTTTGTTTACCAAGTACAACAATGCTTGATGATCAGTAAAAAATTTAAACTTATTTGCAAGAAAATAGTGTCTTAACTTCTTAACCACACATACCATGCCTAAGCCCTCTCTCTCAGTAGTGGTATAATTCCGTTCAGCAGCATTTAACTATCTACTAGCATAGGCAATGGGAAGATCCATATTACCTTCACCAGTAGGTTGAGGTAACACACATCCAATAGCATAATTGGATGCATCTATGTGAACATGAAAGGGCTTATTCCAATCTGGTGTGGTCAAGATTGGTGCTGAACACAATCTTCTTTTGAGTTTGTTGAAAGAGTTTTCACATTCATCAGTCCACTCAAAGTTAGTCAAAAGTCCATACAGAGGCTTTGCTATGATGGCATACATGTGTATAAAGTGTCGGTAATATCCACAATGCCCCATGAAAGCTTGTACTTCCTTGACATTCTTTGGCCTAGGTAGTTCTGCAATGGCTCTCACTTTTTCCTCGTCCGTAGATATGCCATTCTTTGACACTATGTGTCCTAGAATCTTGCCTTGCCTGACCATGAAAACACACTTTTCTGGGTTTAGGCAGACTTGATATTCTCTACATTTGTCAAAGGTTTGCTTGAGTTCAGGTATATGTGTCTGTCTAATGTTGGAATGAGCACAAAGATCGTCAACATAGACCTCTAAATTCTTCCTCAAAAACTCTTGAAATACATGACACATCAATCTCTGAAAAGTGGCAGGCACATTGGTAAGCCCAAATGGCATTACCCTAAAGGCAAATATGGCCCACTCTATAGAAAAAGCCGTCTTATGTTGATCTTCCGGAGCTATGGCTACCTGATTGTAGCTAGAAAATCCATCGAGGAAGCTGTATACTTCCTTGCCTGCTACTCTTTCTAATAGATGCTCCGTAATTGGAAGTGGATAGTTGTCTCAAATTGTGGCTGCATTAACCTTCTTCAAATTAATGCACACACGTAGCTTTCCATTCTTCTTGGGCACCACTACAATGGGGGATACCCACTCAGTGTGCTCAATTTCATAGATAAATCCGGCTTCAACCAAGCAGTCTATCTCTTCTTTGATCTTGGCAGCATAATTATCATTGTATGTGTATGGCTTTTGTTTAGAGGGTTTAGCATCTGAGGTCATGGGAATCATGTGTGAGCATATGTCAGGGTCTACACCTTTCAAGTCCTTGTAGCTCCAGGTGAATACGTCTCTGTATTCTCTTAGCAAGGCTATTAGCTAATGCTGCTCTTCTTCCGTCAGGTCATGTCCTATGTAAGTGCATCTCTCTTCTCCTTCTTCTATGGATACCACTATTTTCTTGGTGGTTTCTTTGTTATCATAGGCCTCCCCTGATTGCACCTCACGTTTAGGAATTCTTATCATAACTCTGCTATCATCAATCTCATACTTTTTGAAATTCTCGGGGACCTCAAACAAAGATTCTTCCTCCTCTGGTGTGACTTCTTTCTTCTTCCTCTTCTTTCCTTCACTCTTGGAATTCACCTGCGTGGTTAACCTTAGATCATTAGTAGGCTCTTCGTATCTCTGTGGGTGCATCTGATGCAAAAGGTGGGTCCATAATGATTGACTCTAAGAAGGAGTCACTTGCATCCTCAAATGCATCAGGGCTATGTTTGCATTCTTCTAAAATTGCATCTCCCATGATTGGCTCCATGGAGAAAATGGAAATGTCATAGCCATCCTCATCACAGTGGGGTGTCCATTGTTCTTCATTGATGGCTACATCCATCGTTGCTAAAATTTCCACCCAATCGTGAGGTTCAAATTCTTCATCAAGGAATACTACAGGTGCATAGGCTGGGTCTTGAATTGATCTATGTGTCTCTTTCGCAGCTACCTCTCTGGCTTTTTCTCTCTTCTCTTCTTCTACTACTACTTTGCACATCCATAAGTGGGTGTCTTCATGCATCCATGAGGATCCTGATCCTATGGACTGCACTGACTCAGTATCATCTTTGGCTCTATGGATGGGATTCCATTGGATAGGGGGTACATCTCAATGAGAGTAATCCTTTAGATTAACTTTGGTCGTGACACCTAAGTGTTGCAAATACAAAGAATTGGTTCCCCAATCCTGTACCACTTGCAATTGTCACATAAATGGTCTTCCCAAGATCATCTCATAGGCATGGTTCTTGCTAAAATCACATATGGGGAAAGTGTGCTCAAACTCAACACCGCATGTAGTGAGAGTTATTCCTTCTAGCAAGCCTAAGGGTCTTTCTATGTGACCATCAGCCATCTGCAATTTCATTCTCATTGGCCTAAGTGCTGGATTGCCCTAACGCTTCCACAGGGAAGTGGTAGCAATTGCAACTCCGGCACCTGAGTCTAGAATTGCCTTGGTTGTGTATCCTTGATGGGTGATGGGAAGATATGTGTTTCCTTCTTCTCCTTCACTCATATCTCCTATCTTGTCCAAAGGCATCTCTGGCACTGTTCTATGAGAACCTACCTGGGAACGCGGTTTAGCTATCTCTGGTACTTGTTTGGCTATGTGTTTCCATAGTTCTGGTCTAACCTTGAGTAACTCTTCTAAAGTGAGATTGCACTACACTTTAGTATTCTTTACTACCTCCGTATTCCTAGGTATGACTGAGTCTTCGTTTCCTACCATGACCGTGGGTGTTCTCATACAAGTAGACTTAGCTTCCCATGGTCCTGTGAAGTGGGGTAATTCATGTAAAGAATTAGACTCAAAGTCTAATCTCTCTTGAGATTGTGCACTCTCTTGCTCCTCATAAATGGAGGGAATATCTTGTGGGAATTGATCATGCGCGTCATCCACGAGTTCAAAGGGAGGAGGGATTTCACTCTCTTTAGCCCATTTTTCTTCTTGAATCTCTCGTGGGAATTCGGGTGAGTATTGATTCATAGAAGAAGATGTGTCTGGCTCTGTGGAGTTGGGAACATAAGCTTCCTCGGTGGGAAGGCTTAGCCTTTCACTTGGTTTGTCCCTATTTTGAGAGGCGGGTTCCTTTTCTAATTGTGCAATTAACCTCTCCAATCTTTCTAACAGTCCATCAAAGTGCAACTGCGTCTTAGTGGAACTAGAGATATTAAAGAGGCGACTTGCTTCAAACATGGTTTGGGCCAATTTCACCATCTTAGCACAAATCTTGGTTCTTTCCATCCCTAGGTCTGTTCTAGGATAGCACTTGTCATGATCTGTCACATTTGGCCCTTCTTGGATTTTGGTCTGATATGCCTTAAGCATCATGTCTATGTCTTAAGGAGTGGGGTCAGCTAGAACTGATCCTACTCTAGGGGGTGGTGGAATGGTATGATGAGGTGGGATGGAGGGTGATGGAGAAGGTGATAGGGATGGAGGTGGTGGTGGTATGTGAGAGTTTGATTGAGAGGTGAGCTCAACAATTTTGGCTTTTGTTTCTCTTATGCTTTCTTCTAATTCACTCATCTTCTTAGACCATTGTCTTTTCATTCTCTCTCGGCTATCTTTCCATGCTCTCGTCCGTTTCTTGGCTATGCTCTCAGTTTCACTAACCTCGACACTCTTTTCTTGGCCTACATCTTGATTTTGCTGCAATGCCTGAGCTTTGGTGATAACTTGCACTACTGTAGTGGAAGTTACATTTCCTGTAGAGTCTACTACTAACCCAATAACATTAATAGGAGTGATTTTTGGCATATTATTGGGATTCTTTGGGCAATCTCGTAAGAGATGCTTCTTTCCGCAATCTTGAAAAAATCCTTGAATTGTGACTGATTGGGGTTGCGTAGGGGTAGGCATCGGGCAATCATGAAGGAGGTGATCTCCCTGACATCTGTAGCATGGTCCTCTAGGAAACGGGGGTCTTACTTGCCTAAGTTGAGGTCTAGGGTTGGGATTTGTGTACATGAAATTTGCGTAATCTGGCTCCCAACTAGGTTAACTTGGTTCTCCACTATAGTAGGACTCACCATGTTCAGAAGACTGCATGTAGTAAGTCTGGGGGCTATCAATATGTGTAGAATCAAAACTATGGTCACTGGGATCCCTTTCTGATAGCAATGGAGTTACTAGCACTATAAACCTATTCAATTTTTCTTCTTCAGCTGCATACTTGACTGAGATCACATTGGCTGGAGCAGGAGGTTGTTGTGCTAGCACTGGTTGAGGTCTCTGCTGGGCCTGATATTGTGGTTGGTAGGTTTGTTGAGGCCTAGCATACTGTTGTGGTGGGTACTGGTTCTGGTATCTTCCTTGTTGAGGATAGGGCTGAGGGTAGGTTTGCCTAACGGCTTGCTTATTGTATGGGCAATCTTGTGCAGTGTGATTAGTGTATCTGCGTTCTATGGTGCAGTACTGGCTACTGGGATTAACTTGGGGTTGGGCCATAATGGGATATACATTCGCCATATGGTCACCTCCACAAGTGTAGCACCGCTTAACTGGGGTGAATCTTGGGATTTGTTTGCTAGAGACACCTAGTTTTTGAGCTACTTTCTCAGCGAGTTCCTCAATAGATGTGGATTGCGAGGAAGAGAGGCTAGTAGAACTATCTGAATCTTTCTAGATTTTGGAAAGATCTAATTCCTCCCCTAGGTTATCCTCGATGTTGATGCACATGCGTACACACTCTTCTATGGTCCTAGGGTCTTTCAAGTACACATATGATCTCAACTTTGTACTTAGCAGTCCATCTAGAAATAAAGCCACTTGTTTGGTTGGTGTGGGTAACTCAAAAACAGGACATCTCTCTAGATATTACCTAAACCTTCTTCCTGCCAGTCTAACCATCTCTTGAGGGGTTTGCTTGAAGCTATGAATCAGTGAGGAAGTATTGTGCCTTATGCCACTCTTAGAGAATTCAATAATGAAAGCCTCTATAAGTTGGTCTATGCTCCTGAAGTGTCTCTCATTTAATGGTTGAAACCACCTAAGAGCGGTGTTCCTAAGGGTTAGACCAAAGGCATTGTACTGTGTGAATAGATCCTCCACTTGTTTAGCTCTCAAGACTTGCCTAAACTCGGCCACATGGTCATATGGGTCTCCTGTGCCATCGAAGTACTTCTTCATGGATTTAACCAGCTGTGTAGAGTTCAAAGTCCTTCTGTGATCTCTAGGTCTTGGTAGAGGGAATTCATCCACATTTCTTTGGTTTCTTGGGACTCTAAGTCTCTCAGGTTCCACTCTATCCGTCTCTGTTCTCATTCATTCTCTTTCCCAATGGGTTGGCTAAACTCATTTGTGGTCTATCTCTACTCCGGTCTCTTTGAGCTCCATGAGCTTGGGATGCTCCAGCTCCTGAGTGGCCATAAGTGACATTAGATCTAGGTTGGGGAAAAATAAATTCTCCCTTCCAAGTGTAGGCATGCCTACCATGCTCTGTGACCACAAATAGCCTCTCTGAAGTATGATCTAAATAGGTCACTTTGCCTGGGCTATCGGGATCTTTGAACTCATAGATGGTGATCGTTCCTATCTCATTCGGCTGATTAGGCTTATACCTCCAAAAGGCTTCCTCAGTCTCTCGGTTCAAGAGCATATCTATACTCTTATTGTCCTGGGGAACCCACTCGGGATTGAGGATTCTCGTTAGAACTGATTTACCTCGAGGGGTCCTAGGTTCTCCAACTAAGTTCCCTTGCTCTTGGTCACCTATGTCCGTCTCTGGGATCACATTCCCAAATTCGTCTATCCTATCTGGGTGACTGGTGACTACATATATGGTTCCTTCCTTGTCCAGGTATGCTCCATTTTCAAACTTGACTGCTGGATGTTCGAGTCCAATGGGTTGGTCAGGATTTTTAATTTGGACCACGGATCTTCCAAGGCCGTCATCATAGATGCAAGCACCTAATCGGTTGGTCCTAAGGTATTCTAGTTGTGTCTTGTAAAGGCCTTCTACCCTGTGTAAGTATGGCACTTCTGAACTTCCCGTGGGTCTCTCCATACCGTGAGACATCTCAGACTCGCTAGTTTCAGAGCTAGGGTAGTATGAATGATGGCTCAACTATTGGGCCCAATACCTAGCAGTATGATTGAAACTAGCCTCTGAAGACCTAAGACTTTGTCTATCTCTTCCTAGGTGTCGTCGTGATCTAAGGTTCATATGCCCAATTGAATACTCCCCAATTTCCCATGTACAATTTCGTTGCTGAGTTCTTTGGTATTAGTCACTTGTTCTTTTTAATTTTCTTAGGATGTTACTTCTTGTCCAATCAATCATCGTTACAAGAAACACTTAAGTTTTCTCTTACTTGAGGTTGGTCGCTTCAGTTAAATTCTTTTCCCTTAAGTTGTTTTGCAAATGGAATTTCTGTGTAATTGCACTTGAGTGATTAGAGTTCTTGGACTTGTTGTGCTTAACGTAACCATAATTGATTAAAACCTCTATCCGTACTTAGCCTAAGCTAGGGATTGATAGAGGGTGTTGAGAATTTCCAACCTTTGGCTTCTCTCCTTAGTTGCCCTTGTGTGCCCAGGAAGCGGGTTCCCAAGCTTGCACTTACTCTTGCTTAGAATGCCCTTCAATGCTCTCAAAGGACCTGTAAAAGTCCCAAAGTTAGCTCAAGACTTGATTTAATTGACACAACAGACCATTTTCATTCATGCAATTCAGAGATCAAATTGTTCTTTGGCTTTATGAAAAACAATCCCAAAGATCCCTTAGCTTTCTCCCCTAGTTTTGGTTGTACTCCCCACGAGCTTTCCAACCAAACAAAAATCACAGCAAACGGATTTCGTATGAGAAAGTTATGTCAGCTCAAGGTTCTCGGGCTAAAACAGGGTTCAAACAGGCTCATCAAGCAAACATGATTTCTCAAATTACTTTTGTAGTGGCCTCACAATGCTCTAATATACTTTAATTTTTCCCCAAATAATTGCCAAAAACTGACCAACTATCTTTACCCTAAAAAATGGCCGAATTTGCCCGTCAATCGCGATCGAAAGCTCTGTCAATCGCGATCGAAAGCTCTGTCAATCGCGATTGATATGTCAGTCGCGATCCACGTGTCGGTCGTGATTGACAGGTCCGTCGTGGCTGTCAGTCGCGATTGATGGGTCTATCGTGATTGACACGTGGCCTGAAAATTTAGTCCCTCGTGGTCAAAGGATCGTTGACTGTGTCGATCGCGATTGACAGGTCCATCACGAGGGTTGCATTGGTCGTGGTCAAACAGTCGTTGACTGTGTCGGTCGGGATTGATAGGTCCGTCGGGACTGTTGGTCGCGATTGATGGGTCGATCGCGACTGATGGGTCAATCGCGATTGACACGTTGCGCGCGATAAGCCTATCGGTCACAGTGGGTCGTTGATTCTATCGGTCACGATTGAAGTGTCGATCGCAATTGACAGGTCGGTCAGCAAGTGTCCGTCGTCGTTTGTCGATCAGGATTGATGTGTCAATCACGATTGATAGAAAACTGAGGAATTTTAAAATTTCAAACACATAGTCATGAAGCTCTAGGCCTATACATCACTTTATGCACTTAGTTTTGCAAAAAGGTCAATTTTTCTATCGGTTGTGATTGACAGAGGTCAACGCCTTGGGACCTGCACAGTCAAAATGTTTACCTGCTGGAGCTGGTGCAGCTGTTGGGGATGCTGATTCCTGCAGAAAATCTCAAAAAACACAGAAAATCACAAGCACACAAACGCTCTCTCACTCTCTCTCACAAGTGAAATGAGGGGAATGGTATGGGTATGGTGATATGAGCAAAAACTGAAATTTTTCGCGATGATGGAGATGGAGGTGGAAGATGGTGATGATAATGGTGTTGATGAAGATGGTTAAAAAAACAAATGAAAATAGATAAAAGTGAAGGAAATACCTATAACTCCAACGCCTCAACTCTACGTCTTACGATCACATGCTCGTCCTCAAAGCTCGATCCCCGGCAACGACACCAAAATTTGGTGTAGCTCAGTGATGAGTAGCACCTCCTTTAATGTCAATCTGGGAAGATGTGAGGATGGTAAGAAGACCTCGAGCAAGTGAAGGCACAAGTGTGTGAGTGAGAAGCACACCAACATGCACACACATACACACACACGTGCACACACATACACACACACGCACACACAACAAGAACAAAGAGAGAGACAATGGAATTCCTTTAGATTACTCAAAAGTGCTCATACATGTTCAAATCTATTACAAGCTACCCTCAAGAATGAGCTCTCTAGATCTATTTATAGTTTCTGACTAGTTTTTGGCCCTGTCTAGACCTAGTGTCCGGCCTAGTTAAAAATTAGGTTCTAGTGCCTATTTGAGGGCTCAAACGAAGTCTAAAAATCATGAAAATTGATAGGATGATACTTCTAATACTCCTCAAGCTTGAGGACTCTTCGGCTTGCAGAAAATGGAGTTACAAAAAGGTGAAATGGTATTTACAATGATTTTTAGTGATGAGAATCACTGTTATTAAGATGTTGATTTGGAAAAATTTGAATGGCCTACTTGTGAGATCTTCGTTGACTACTTTGTCTGCTTGTGTCTTCTCTTTGCTCTAGCTCCCATCTTTGGCTTCCTTGTCTTGTGAGTCCTTGGGTGCCTTGACTACTGCCAACAGTAGCTTTTGTTATTTTCTTCACAGCCTCAACATCGGGTTGATGAGATTCCTCCCGTTGTGAGAGTTCAGCTACATCTCCCATAATAACGTCTTTTTCTGGCTGCTTACTAGGAGACGATCGAGCAGATTCTACCTATAAGGAAGTGGTGGTGTCATGAAAGAGTTCAACTTCTTGAACGACGTTAGAACCCTGCACCTGGCTTTGCAATGGGCTAATTCATCTGCATTTTTGTTTGAAGAAGTGTAGCAAATTCGTGCAAAATAGCGTGGCATAATCCTATACATTTTGGTGTGGTTTCTGCCTATTATTGTGTAAGTAGTCAAAAATTTCGACTTGGTAATACCGAGCTCTCACCGAAACTCACCGAATTCTCATCGGACCAGACTGCACTATCACTGGAAATGTTCTCGCTGGATAACACGAACCTGTCACCGAAAATGACCGAATTCTGATGAGATAATGCGGAACTTTCTTCGCACTACACCTCTGTACAACCAAAAATCACTGTATTTTAGCAGACTCGCACCGGAATGCATTGGATTCTCACCGTGTGCTATCGAACTACCACCGGAATTGCCGCTGGCTGGCTGTACTGAACCTTCTGCAATTAGACTTGATTCTCCTGCACTTTTACCACCGGGGGGTGTTCCTAATAAGTTCAGAACTGCCCAGGGATGTTGATCTCTGTGGTATTTGGGGTATGATTCGTTGGAACATGTTACAGGCATATATCAAAGAATTCTCCCTCAATCTTTAATCTTCGATGCAAACGACTACTCCATTTCCCACAGACGACGCCAGTGTTTAAACTTAAACTTAGAATTAAGTTATCTGTTTAAGTTAAATTCAATCTCGTTTCTTCCGTTGTGGGCTTATATGATGCGACATGTCTTGGTTGCAAAAGGTCTATGGAACATTGTGTAGGGTGTTGAAAAACGTCCTATCACACCTGCAACTGTTACAACTACGCGTACTGAAGCTGATGCAAAAGGTTTCAAAGATGATGATATTCTGCATATTCCTATTTGTGTTGCGGTTTGTGCTACACCTACTAGAGAGAAAATTCATTGGGATGGCAGAGATGCCCACACACATGCATTGATAGCTTTGTCTATCAAACATGCCATTAAACCTCACATTCGCTCTTGTAGAACAACTAAGGATGCTTGGGATACACTTACCACATTGTACCAAGCTAGGAATGAGGCTTGTGTTGCTTACCTCCGAAAATAGTTGGAGAGTGAGCACATGAATGAAGGTGATTCTATGGAAAGTTTTCTAATAAATATCAAAGACTTGAAGGAATAGTTGATTTTTGCTAATGAGGTTATACAAGACAGCTCACTTGTGTAGACCGTTCTGAATGCTCTCCCTGATTCATATCAAAGTTTTGCTTCTACTCTTTGGTTGATTATGAAAGGCAATCCAAATGCCTTGTCATTTGAGAAGTTAGTCTCTGTTTTCTTGCAAGAGGATTAGTCCAGGCAGAACAGGTCCATTATGCATGTTGCAGATCAAGCTTTCTTGGCTAGTGAGAAGGGCAAAGGAAAATGGAGCTCTTCAATTAGTAAGCAGAAATCTGCTAATTTTGCACAATCGAAGAGTGAAGACAAAGATAATAAGAAATCAGAAAAGGAGAGATTGTCTTGCAAGTATTGTAAAGGAAATGGTCATATCATAAAGAACTATCCAAAATTGGCTGCTAAAGAGGCAAAGAGGAAAGAGGCTGGAATGGTTGTTGCAGAGGCCTCTGCACCAAAAATTGAGTCTTCTAATCTTGTGCAGGAAGAAGAATGGGCATTCACTACTGTTTGCAATTTTGACCCATCTTCTCATGAGCAATGCATGTCTGTAGTAGACTCAAATGTTTGGTACTTTGATAGTGGGGTGACCAAACATATTACCTCGCAGTGTAGTTTCTTCTCTTCACTCAAGCCTACCCCTACAATGAATACTATTACATGCACCAACAAATCCTCCTTTCCTGTTATGGGAGTTGGTAAGATCATTTTGAATATTGTTGATGGTAGTTTTTTCACTTTGTCAGATGCTTTCTTTCTGCCAAGGATCAAGAAAAATCTATTATCAGTTTTTGCATTAGCCAAGATTGGCTTGGTTGTGAAATTTGTTGATGAAAGATGTACAATTCATGATCTGTCAAATGGCAATGTGATTATTGCACATGTTTGTGAAGGTTGTATTCTGGGCAAAATGCAACATTCCTCCTTTCCAAAAGATGGTTTAGTTTGGGCTACTCAGAAATTGCATCTTGTACATAGTGATGTCTGTGGTCATATGCAGACACCTTCTTTTAGAAGTTATCTTTACTTCATGACTTTCATCGATGATTTTTCCAGGCATGCATGGGTATATCCATTGAAAGCAAAGTCCGAAGTGTTCATGTGCTTCAAAAAATTTTTGGTGTTGGCAAAAAATCTATTAGCATGTAAAATGGGCACCCTCCGTTCTAATCGAGAGGGGTAATATATGTCTTCTGATTTTAATGCATTTTTGGCTAAATTTGGGATAAAACACCAATGTAAAATGCTATATACACCTCAACAAAATGGAGTTGTTGAAGGAAAGAACAGGTCACTCATGAAAATGGTGAGGTGTATGGTTAAGAGTCAGGCTTTACAACATAGGTTTTGGCTTGAGGCTGTCATGTGTCCAACATATGTACTGAATAGGTATCCCACTAAAGCACTGTAGTCTATCACTCCATATGAGGCTTGGCATGATCCCAAGCCATATGTTGCTCATCTGGATGTTTTTGGTTGTTTGGCATATGCATTAGTGCCTGAACAACATCGCAAAAAATTCGATGATAAAGCAGTAAAATGTATTTTTGTTGGGTACATTTTTTAAAGTAAAGTCTATCTTCTGTATCATCCACAGGCTAAATGCACTCTAGTTAGCCATGATATTGTTTCTATGGAAGATGCTATTCAGCTATTGCTTTCATGTACTAACGAGATATCTGTTAGCTCTAAAGACATGTATGATACTTTGCTACCTCTTCTTGTAGGTGGACAGTCTAGTGCTCGTCCTAATGAGGCAACTTCTCAGCCTTTGCAAGTTTCATGTGATGATGGAGATCATTCCATTTTTGATGGAGATTTACATGATGCACTTGTTGATAAGAGAGCTGATATTGAGTAGGCAAAAACTATGCCAGAATGGCTAGTGCAGACTTTGCGTGACAACAAATTAGATGCACCTTCATCCTATTGTACTCATTCAGGCTCTCATAGTGCCTCTTTTTGCATCAGATTGCTATGTTATGGCTGCATCTAGTCTCTATGATGAGAATGATCCTGTGTCGTTTGATGAAGCACAAAATTCAAAAAATTGGATGGCTGCTATGCAATCTAAATATGATGCTATAATGAAGAAAGGTACTTGGTCTTTATGTGACTTGTCTCGTAACAAGAAGGCCATTGGGACTAAGTGGGTATACAAGATGAAGCATAAGCCTGATGGTATAGTTGATAGGTATAAGGCTAGGCTTGTTGCAAAGGGTTATATGCAGAAAAGAGGCATTGATTTTGATGAGACCTTTGCACCTACTTGTTGAATGACTACTCTTTGTAGCATGTGTGCACTTGCCACTCATCATGGTTGGAATGTACATTAGTTGGATATCAAAACAGCATTTTTGAATGGCCACTTGTATGAAGAAGTGTATGTTTTTCAGCCTCGTGGCTTTGTATAGAAAGGGCATGAGAACTAGGTGTGGAGGTTAAAGAAGGCATTATATGGATTATATCAAGCACCACATCCTTGCTATGAAAAGATACATGCCTATCTAATTGCACATGGTTTTGAGAACAGTCCAACTGAAAGCATCTTATATGTTAATCGTGCTAATGATGTACTTTTGATCATTGTGGTTTATGTTGATGACATGCTGCTCACTAGTCCTCATGAGAGGCATATTGCTGATTTTAAAACTGATTTACATGCCTCATTTGAGATGTGTGATCTCGGGAATTCGCATCACTATTTGGGCATTCAGTTCATGTACGTTGATGGTGGAATGGCTTTGTGTCAAATAAATATATTGGCACATTATTGCAATATTTTTGCCTTGAAGATTTTAAGCCTATTGCTACTCCTATGGAGACAGGTTTACAATTGAGTTTTTAGGATGTTGGAGATGCATTTGATGTTGTTGTCTATGAATAAGAAGCAATTGACCAATATGGTTAAAGAGGTAACCATTTAGCAATGCTTATAATGGACTATATCCTTTTCGAGAGATGCCTAGTTATGTCAATAGATAATATCTAGTATGAAAATGCTAGCTCTCTTATCAATAGACATAAACATAGATACCATTGATTGCAATCTAAATAAAAAAATAGTACAATTGCTTAGTCAATTCATGCACTCACCTAGAAGATCACACATGGATGCGGCTAAGAGAGTAAAGTATCCCAAAGGTATAATCAAAGAAGGTATATTCTATCCTTAATCTTGAGATTCGGATGTCAAAATCTATTCAAATGCAGATTGGGCAAGAGCTAAGGATGATAGAAGAAGTACATTTGGTTACTTAGCATTTTCACGTTCAAAGCTAGTGTCATGAAGTTCCAAGAAAGAGTTGTTTTATCCTTTACTAAATCAGAGCGCATAGGTCTGATCACAACAATGCAAGAGGCAATATCGTTAAAGGCATTGTATATAGATTTGGGACTTGTGAGTTCCAAACCTCATATATTTGGAGATAATGTAAGTTCCATGCATCTAACAGCAAACCTATTTTCCATGCAAGAACAAAACACATAGAGGTTCATTACCACTTCATCAGGGAGAAGCTCATGGCAAAGGATATTGACATTTCTTTTGTTCCAACTGAAATGCAAGTAGCAGATATGATGATGAAGGCACTTGATGTAATAAAGCTTTGTAGATTCAAAGCTATGGCAAGTATTCAACCTATTAGAGAATGAAGAATCAAGCATACTTTAGTTTGAGGGGGAGTTGTTGGAACACTATGCTTGAGATGGATTTGATCTACATCAAAAGCGATGGCTTGGCTTATGTTGCAAGAATATCCATTGGAGAGTTCTTTTACTTATGCTCATTTATTTATTTTTTTAAAGATTTTTTATGGATCTTTTAGCATTTAAAATCCTAGAGCATTACACATGTAGAGGGATAAAGACAGAGCTCAAATTCCATGAATTTGTGGTGGTTGAGTTGCAATCAATCAATCAATCAATCAATCAATCAATCAATCAATCAATCACCTAAAAGTAGATCAAACTAGATCTTCACTTTTCCTAGATTGTAGGAAAGTGAATTGATTCTCTCCAACAACCTTACCGCCTTCAATTGAATTCAAAATTCCCTTGTCAAAGTCATGGAGAGCTTGACAAGTATATATAAAGACTTCAAATCACTTGTACATTACATAGAAGCAATATACATACACTTGTGGCCATCATTGTCTTGCTCGTTCAGTTTTTTGCATCATCTTCTTAAACAATAGTAAGCTTGCAAAGATTGTTACTCTCTCTGTAGAGCTCCAAATTGGGAGAGATCTCAGTTTTTTTTGTCTTAGGGTCAATCTCTATGTATTCCTAAAACTAGGGGGCACAACTATTGAGTATCTAGTTGATTCCAAAAGCATATTTTGCTTATTTCTTGTACTCTTGTGCATTCTATACAATCCACCCTATGTGTATCAGGCCCATAAAAGGATATTTTTTAATTATAATCATGCTGGTCGCTATGAGCTTTTGAAGTTCATTGTCTCATTCAAAGATAGTAAGTTTTTTGAGCTAGTCAATGAAAAAACTGTTGGTGCATGACAATCATCAATTGAAGGATTATGGAGAAATGAAGTCAAGAAGTCAAGAAGAAAACAAAGTCAGATGGTTGAAGGAAGGGCATATTCAGAAAATCCAAAGACATGTACACATATGTACATTAGCTGACTTATACCTTTGTTTAGTCATACACTTGTATATACTCATCTATAAATATGTTGGAAAATGTCGGGGCATTGAGAGCAGAAGAAGATTAGAGAATAGGGAGAGAGAAATTAGTGTCATTAGACACATTGTAAGTGAGTGAATCATCCATCCTCACTAGTATGTAATTTTCTGAAGAAATCAAAATTTTGCGCCCGATGTTTAGCTGTCTGCTCCTTCTGTGTTTAATCTTTAGAGAAATCCTTCTGCACGTATCTAAGTCCATAGCTAATCTATCTATGGCTAGAATTTGAGAGGTTAATTGTAATCAGGTTGAGAGAATTTTGATTAGGAACATTCATATGTAAGAATGTTCTAAGAGTCGAAAAATCTGGCGCACATTTCATCTTCAAAGAAATGGTCAGTGCTCAGTCCACAGTGTAAAGTTTTACACAAGTGAGGGCTCAAAATCTAAGTTGAAAGGTAAGCCATCTATGGCTAGAAGATCTTGATCAAACGGGTTCAGAGTTGGGAGAACCAGTGCTAAGAAGTTGCAGGTGTCAAAGTCGCCATTGCAAGGAAGCAGTTTCAGACATAGGTAAAGTGTTTCACATATTTCTCACAGTATACTCAATCATTTTGAGAGATTTAACTTGGTAAAGTTGCGCAACCTTAAGGCAAAGTGGTGTGCAAAGTTTTATAAAAAACTTTACAGGATTGATTAGTCAATGAGTGATTAATCTGCAACAGACTTTTCTGAAGAAGTTGAATTTTTCACAATAATCAATTTTCTGATAAATTGGTGAATAATCTCTAAGTTTGGTGGAGTCTAAAGTTGATCTTGATATAGAGGTGATCTAAATTCAAGGTCAACTTGTTCTTTTGGAGATTAACACTCTCCATCAAAAACCTATCTATTTTGTATCGAATCTTTCTCCTTGTCCAAAGTACATAGTGCATTTTATTGCATTTATTGCATTCCTATAAGGTCTATTTGAATCTCCATAAGCTTGTTCTTGTGCCAGTTGGCTGGATCAAACTTCATCGCTTCGCAACTCACTTTTCTACCTCCTAAAAGTTTCTCCAAGTTCTTTGAATGATGATAAGGTGGAAGTGTGCATTTGTGGTTTAGGAGCTTCATATAAGTAGTTCATAACGTCTATATAGATGAGGGAAAATATTTTAAATTTTGTTGATCTAGTGTCCATGTTGGTTATTGAAGAAAAGAATCTTGGTAAGGATTCAAACTCCCAAGGAAAACCTAGTTTTGAGTTGGTATTCTACTCTGGTAGAGGAAGAGGCAGAGGTAGAAGTTTTGGAAGTGGAAGAGGAAACAGTAACTAAGACCAAGGTCAACACCAAAATCATGTGGGAGGTAGAGAACAATTTCGAGATAGGGGGAGCGAAAAATGCCACAAAAGTTTTGAAAGAAATGATTTGAGTAATGAGAGTAAAGGATGCTAGAATTGTGGTAAACATGGAAACTTTGAACATGATTCAAGGTTGAAGAATCAAAATAACAGAAGGCCACAAAACAACTATGCTTCAATAAGTGTAGATGATTCTAAGAATCTGTTCATGTTTCAACAATATATGATGTCTGTTGATGTTTTGAAATCAAATGATAATTTTTGGTATGTTGATTTGGGTGCTTAAAATCACATGGCCAATCATGTGGAATGGTTTTTAGTAGTTTGTAGAAATTGTGAGTTCCTAGATATGTTGAAACAGGTGATGATACATCATACCCTATTGAGCATATAGGAAATTTTGAGGACAGGAAGGTAAAACATCTTGTGAATGTGCTAAATGTTCCAAGTATAACAAAGACTCTGGTTTCTGCTAGACAAATGGTTGACTAGGGATTACAAGTAAGGTTCTATGTTGATGCGTTATATGTAGAAGAGTATTGTTTAAACTTAAATGTTACAACTTTTGTTAATTTGTCAAACGTTACAACTTTTGTGCTATGCCTTATGCGTGCGACTTTTTAGGGTATATTACAAATTAGGAGTTCCTTTCCGATGGCTTACACTGGCGTGCACGATGGACTCGAACCCAAAATTGGTAATTACATAGTCAAGGCTCATCTATGATGCCCTGAATATACATAGTGCGAGCTAATTTGAAGGTATGTGTAATTTTTTGCTTTTAGGGAGTCTAGCGAATCCTTCAAATCGCAAGTTCTATAAGGTGTGCATCAATCCTCACAAAACTAGCAGCAATGACTTGTCTTATAAGTAACTCCGTCTACATTTGCAAAAATGATTCTTGAAAATAAAATTCGTTGGCCAGAGCCACATCTCTATGCAACTTTATGTCAGCTACCTCTGCATCAATGCAGGAGAGCCTCTCCGCCTGAGATCCCAATTGCTTTTCTCTTCTCTCGAGCTCATGAGATTGAAACTGCATGGTTTTGTAGAAGTCTTCTCTATCCTTTTGCACACCTGGAAGTTCCTTCTTTAACGTATGGTCTTGGCAATTTCAGTAGTGAACTCTTGATCTCGCTGGAACAACCGCTCAGTGACATTTTGCAATTCAGCTTTGGCTTTAAGCACATTGGCCGCTAGCGACTGTGAAGCTTCTTCTAAAACACTGAATGCATCCCTCGTACTATGGAGCTCATTGCCTAATGCGGTCATAGCATCCATCTTGTCTGCAACTTCTTGCTTCAAGCTTGTGATTTCTATGTCCTGTTGAGCAATGATATTGTCTTTTTCGGTGAGTTGTTCTTGTAGTTGCTGGATTTGAATATGCAGAGAGTGAATTTCGGCCTTGGTTGCAAGTACTTCTTCTTGGAGAGGGGCAATGTTCGCTTTTAGGAGATTAACCTTACTCTATAGCTCCTGTTGAATTGTCTGAGTGGCCATCTTCATCTAGAGGGGCAATTGCTGGGAGAGTTGAATGAGTAGTTGGCCCATGGATGCCAATTTAGTGAACATTACTACGGGAGGAAGAGAAGGAGGGGGCTGCGAGGGTGGGGCAACGAGTAGGTGAGGTTATGATGGGGGAGAGTAATCAGGAGAGGATAGGAGATTGGTCAATGCCTCACGATGGGCAGGTGAAGGCGAAGAGGGAGGAACTTCAGCAGCATCAAGACTGGTGGTTGGAGGAGGAAGAGCAAGAAGGGAGGTTGGAACTAATACGATTCCGGTTTCGTGATGAGGGATCGACAAAGCGACTTTGGCACCCGCTTCTTCATTACCGGTCGTGTGATTGACTGTATCTGCTTGGTCGTCTATGTCTCGTGGAGAAGAAGATTGACATTCGCTAACAACGGTAGCTTCTGCTGTTTCCTTCATAGCCTCAGCATCCGATTGATTTTATTCCTCCCGCTGTGAGAGTTCAGCTACATCTTCCATAATAACGTCTTTTTCCGACTGCTTACTAAGAGACGACGGGGCAGATTCTACGTGTAAGGAAGTGGCGGTGTCATGAAAGAGTTCAACTTCTTGAACGGCGGTGGAACCCTCCACTTGGCTTTGTGATGGACTAATTCATCTGCATTTTCGTTGGAAGAAGTGTAGCAAATCTTCATCATCGTCATCTTCTAGCATCAGTGTAGATTCCTCATGTAACAACACAGTATCCGTTGTAGGTGGTTGCATGGCTTGGATCACCGAAAGAAGAAGGGTGAGGAGGTGAGGAAATCGGGTACGGTGAATTTCATGCTTGGCGAATTGTTTGGTAACTGCTAAGCATTCACGGTGAATGCGTCGGAAGAAAAAGGACATGAAATTGACCCCCTCTCGTGAGGGAGTATCAATCATCGAATAGAACGGATGGGAGATACCATACGTGCATTTTTGCAGCACGGTGCACTCTGGTTCGGGATGAGAAAGTATGGCAAACTCATTAGATGAGTGTCGGGGAAATAATTCCTTCATGGTCGCTAGGGGAAGGAGCAGTCCATCAACCAACCCTTCCTAAGGGAGACGAAACCCCTCAGCAGCCGTGTTTAGTGTAACTACTACACGGGGGTTTAGGCACGTTAAGGGCCAACACTGCTCTGTAGCAGGTGTGGCGGCTATGGCAGAGATAATCTATGCATGAAAGGGATGACACTCCACTGAATGCCATGGCAATTTAGTGAAGGCCAGAAGTCCTTGAGCACACAAGTAGTCACTCACATCCGGAGTGAGACCTCCACGAAAGGTTACTATGTTCACAAGAGCTTCCATGGTGCACTCAGAAACAAGCAAAAACACAGAGCACACAAGGGTAGCAAACACACAAAGACACAATTGAGACTAACAACAGGAAGGACAAGATTAAGTAGAAATATTAGAAAAATCAGGCAGCAAGAACCCTAATCATAACACAGTATTAGAAATATACCAACATAATGGTGACATGCATGCATTAACAAGATCGGCTATACAGAGGCGGCTATTAATCATGGTTAGATGAGAAAACAAAAGGATTACGGTCAGTTGGTCAACCGAAACACGGAGGTTAGAAAAGAAAGGCGAGTGAAAAGAGTGGCAAGCGAAAAAGAGCGAAAATATCGAAAGCACCTCACAAGGTGGTAGTCGGCGGATAGTAGGGTCAAAGCTTCAAACCATTAATCACTTTAGGTAGAAGATGAACACTTAAGGTGGATAACCAAAAATTTGCAGGTCCCACTTGGTCAATAATATGGTATGGACCGAACCAACATGATTTAAATTTTTCGACAGATTTATTAGACTTAGCATTATAGAAGAGGACTAATTTGTTTACCGTAAACATGGGGGTTTTGAGGAAACGATCGTGGGTTTTGGCCTGTCTCAGCTGCACTTCCTGCATCACCAGGAAACTCTCCAGACGCTGTTCATCCAAGGACCATAAAGCCTCCAATTGAAAGGGAAAAGATTCTTCCGGTAATAGCTTCCGTTCTAGAGCCACACGCAGACTGGGAACCACTAGTTCCATAGGAGCAATCGCTTCTAATCCATATCCCAACTTAAAAGGAGTTGTTCCAGTCGCCACTTTGTATGTGGTATGATAAGCCCATAGTACAGCAGGTAGAAATTGGTCCCATCTCTTTGGGCAATCCAACACCAATTTCTTCAAGATATGTAAGAGAGTTTTGTTGGTACTCTCAGCGAGTCCATTTGCTCGTGGGTAATAGGGAGAACTGAATTTATGCACAATCTGGAATGTTTGCGTAAGCACTTGCATTAATGTATTTGCAAAGTGCGTACCTTGATCAATTACTATCTCTAAGGGTAACCCGTAACGCAAAAAGATATCCTTCATTAAGCATTTAACAACCACAACCGTTGTAGCTGATCGTAGAGCTCATGCTTCGGCCCATCTAGTTGTGTAATCTGTGCATGTCGGAATATATCTGTTATTGGTGACTATTGGTGGAGGTGTAATAGATCCTATGAAATCCAAACCCCATTTGGTTCAAGCGGCACAACGGGTTGGAGAGGGAAGTAGTATCACTGTAAAGGCTGACGGGAACATTGACACTCATCGCAATGTTGTATATATTGTCATGGACAAAGGAAACCATCCTAGATCTTAGATTCCATGTGAATCCTATATCTCATGATTGGTTCCGAATTTGGGGAAACTAATGCTTGCATTGCATCCGAAATGTGCAAAACCCTAATATCGACTGTCTTCTTGCTTGATTCTGACATCCAGAGACCATGCTTCGAATTGAGGACATCATTGATGACATCATCAATTTGTAACTACCCTAGAACCGCCCTTGGAAAACCTATATAAGGAGGTGTTGGCCACATTCATAATCAGTCTTGCCAATACCACTCTTGGGAGCTCAAGGAGTCGTTACCGCCAAGTAAGTACTCTTCAAGTTCCAGTTCTAGTTCTTGTCTTGTTCCTTGTTCTAATCCACTTCTTGGACATCCTATCTGTCCCCTTGTAATCTCGTAGTACGAGATCCTGTCGAGTTCTTTCGTGTATCCAGTTCATCCATCTCCCAGAAGCGAGTTCTTGTAATCCAGATATCTTGTCTCATACTAACGATCCCGGTTTGTGGGATCTCCTGTATCATCTCTAGTCCAACTTTCCATACCTATTGGTCCTAGGTTGGGGGGACGTCTTGTATCTCTTACATCTTCTTGTATTATTTTCCCTACATGGGTGTTCTTGTAATCATAAGTGTATTTTGGAAATCTTGTCTACTGTATTTAGAGAGCACAATCTAGTGCTCCCCTGACATTTTGGCAAGACCATCTTCTATCCAAGACCAGGCATCATGGAGAACGCTTATGAATAGATCGTAGCATCACTTCAGAGTCTCCAACAACAAGTGAAAGACCTAAGTCATCGACAGACACAAGTCGAGATGGGACATCCAATGCATGTAGGTGTAGTCCTCCAAGAATTACAAGAACGAATCGGGAGTCTTCAAGAAAATCAAGGGAGTATTCAAGTGAATCAACGGCCTAGTACATCATTTATGAAGGAACCCAAGAATTGCATGCCAGAAAAGTTCGATGGGGATCGCAAAAAGTTTCGTGGATTTCTCCAGCAAGTTAAATTATACATCCATATGCAACCTGATAGATACCCTGACGAGGCATCCAAGGTCGGGTTTATTGGAACCTTGCTCTGTGGCCAAGCATTATCATGGTTTGCCCCAGTCTTGGAGAAGAACATGACAGTACTTCAGGACTATGAGGGGTTTCTTCGAGAACTCTCCGCCACATTTGGAGATGCAGATACAAGTCAAGTAGCAGAAACAAAACTTCGGAAGTTACGTCAAGGTAACCGCCTTCTCTCTACCTATGCATCTGAATTTAGGCAGTTTGATATGTGATCTCACTTGGCATGAAGATTATTTCATAAGCCAATTCAGATGGGGTTTAAGAGATATTGTGAAGGACCTTTTGCTCACGATGCTAGAGGTTAAAACATTGAATGAATATATCATGCAAGCTATTCAATGTGATAACCGACTTTTTGAAAGGAAACAAGAAAAACAAGTAGAAGGAAGACCTCGCTAGTGGAAAGCTTTCCAACCCACTACTAAAGATGAGTCCACGCCTGAGCCTATGCAAATAGATGTAACTAGGTTTCAGCCTCTAACACTAGAAGAGAAACAAAGAAGGAGACCCTAGGCATATTGCAATTAATTGTCCAAACAAGAAAACAAACTCCAGAGTCGCAGCCACCCTTGTAGAGCAGGCAAACGAGGAAGTCCACTTGTAAAAGAGACCTTGCAGCCGGACCATGATATAAGAAAGGGTCTCATAATTCCACTTACACCCATCGAAACATGTCTCTACTGTGGAAACCCTAGGCATATTGCAATTAATTGTCCAAACAAGAGAACAAACTCCAGAGTCGCAGCCACCCTTGTAGAGCAGACAAACGAGGAAGTCCACTTGTAAAAGAGACCTTGCAGCCGGACCATGATATAAGAAAGGGTCTCATAATTCCACTTACACCCATCGAAACATGTCTTGCACCTGTCAAGTTAATCATGCCCAAGAAGACCCTTTCCCTTACAGCCCTAGTAGATTTAGGAAGAGTCCTCATGTTTCATCGATGAAGGATTGGTTAAGAAACATGGAATTCTTGTACTTCGGAAGAACAAACCAGTAGTAGCTAAAGTAGTAGATGGACGAACTCTAGGATCTGGGAATATAACCATGGAAACCACACCATTAAGAGTACACCTTGGTGACCATGAATCCCACATATGTTTCAATGTAATATCAAGCCCTGTACATCTAGTTATTATTGGAATGCCCTGGTTAAAGAAGCATAATCCAGACATTAATTGGGAAAAGAATAAAATCACCCGTCGAGATATCGAGAAGAACCCAACATATGTTGGAGCCAAAGCCTTCATACATGCAATAAAGAAGGAACCTACATATATGATCTATGCCATACCAGCTCAAGCATCCAAGAAAGATGATCCAGTACAACTACCCAATCAGTACAAAGGCTTTGAAGATGTTTTTGAAAAGAAGAATGCAGATATCCTCCCAAAGCATAGACCTTACGATTGCCCCATAGATCTTCAAGAATAGCACAGCCTCCCTTTGGACCAATCTACAGATTATCCCCAGAGGAACTTACAGAATTACGCAAGAACATTGATGAGAATCTAGCAAAGGGGTTTATCAAACACTCAAAGTCTCCAGCAGGAGCCCCTATTCTATTTGTAAAGAAGAAGGATGGGACTCTCCGGATGTGTGTAGACTATCGTGGATTGAACAAAGTCACTATAAAAAACAGATACCCTCTACCACTCATATCAGAGCTCTTGGAATGCCTTGGAAAAGAAAAATTCTTCACAAAAATTGATCTTTGAGGAGCTTACAACCTTGTCAGGATCAGAGAAGGAGACGAATGGAAGACAGCATTTCGAACAAGGTATGGGCATTTTGAATATGTAGTTATGCCATTCCGTCTTACAAATGCTCCAGCTATCTTCCAGCATATGATGAATGATATCTTTCAAGAATATTTAGATGATTTTGTTGTACTATACCTTGATGATATCTTGATATTCTCCAAAAATCTAGAGGATCATGAAGGTCATGTAAAGATAGTCCTAGAGAAACTAAGAGAAAAAGGATTATATGAAAAATTGGAGAAGTGCTCCTTCCATAAGACAGAAGTGGAATTTTTAGGGTACATTGTATCAGATAAAGGAATTTTTATGGACCCTAAGAAGATTCAGATAATCCTTGATTGGCAACCACCTTCATGTGTTCGAGATGTACATTGTTTTATAGGGTTTGCCAACTTCTATAGGATATTCATCAAAGATTACTCCAAGATAGTTACACCTCTTACCAAGCTTACATGAAACTCCAAATTCTTCATGGACCGAAGAAGTAGAAAAAGCATTCCAAACCTTGAAATCCGCATTCACTACTGCTCCAATTCTAGTTCACCCTGATTCTAGTAAGCCCTTCTTCCTAGATACATATGCATCAGACTTTGCCCTAGGGGCCATTCTCTCACAATATGGAGATGATGGACACCTACATCTAGTTGCATATAATTCAAGGAAATTTTCTCCTGCAGAAATTAATTATGAAATTCATGATAAAGAACTTCTTGCCATAGTGGACGCGTTTGATACTTGGCATCACAATCTAGAAGGAGCAGCCCATAAAGTTATCGTGTATACAGATCACAAGAACCTAGAGTACTTTATGACCACCTGCATTCTTAATAGAAGGCAATCTCAATGGAGTAACTTTCTATCCAGGTTCGACTTTGTCATTACCTACCATCCAGGACGTCAACAATATCAGTTAGATGCCTTGTCCAGAAGATCTTACCTTGCATCAAAGAAGGGTGAAGAGGCCTTCGATCAACAAGAGAGTGTATTACTCAAGCTTGAGCATCTCCAGTTAGTAGTTATCTCTTCAACCCATCCTGAAGATTTAGCCTTGAATCATCTGATTCGTGAGAAACTACCACAAGATGAATTATTTTGCAATCTTAAGCAGAAAACTCAAGAAGGAAAATTCCAAGAAGTAAATAAATTCTAGGAAAAGGACGGATTACTATTTTATAAGAACCTATTGTATGTTCCTCCAGGAAATCCGAGGATCCAAGTACTTCAACAACTTCATGACAACCTTGCAGCAGGACATTTTGGAGTAAATAAAACATTAGAACTCATATCTAGGGATTTTTGGTGGCCTCAAATGTGGAAGGAAGTCAAAGAATATATCCGAACCTGTGACACTTGCAATAGATCTAAGGTACCATGACATAAGCCTCGTGGCCTCTTGCAATCTTTACCTATTCTAGAAAGGCCATGGGCTTCATTGTCTATGGATTTCATCACATATCTACCAAAGCTAGATAAGTATGATACCATTCTTGTTATTGTGGATAGATTCACAAAGATGGCACACTTCATTCCAACTAAAAAGGCAATCACAGGTGCAGCCACTACTAGATTTTTTCTCAGATACATTTTTAGGATTCATGGATTGCCTCATGATATTGTCAGTGATCGAGGTCCACAGTTCATATCTAGCTTTTGGAACAGTCTTTGCAAGCTCCTTGGTGTTCAAGTTAAACTATGTACAACAAATCATTTACAGACTGATGGACAAACAGAATGGGTGAATCAAGTCCTAGAGCAATATCTCCGTTGCACTAGCAACTTTCACCAAAATGATTGGTTTGAGTTGTTACCCTTTGTAGATTTTGCCTATAACAATAGTGTTCATGCATCTACTAAGCAAACTCCCTTCTTTGCAAACTATGGACAACATCCAAGAATGGATATACAACTGTCAAATCATGTCAAGAACCTAGCTGCTAGAGACAAGGCCGAGTACCTGATGAACATTCACAAAGAACTCAAGGAAGAGATCCATAAAGCTCAAGAACAATATAAGTTCTATGCAGATCAACATCGTGTCCAGAATCCATTGTATCAAATTGGGGATAAAGTATGGTTACTTAGAAACATGCAAACTTCAAGGCCTTGTGCAAAGTTGGATCATCAAAGATTTGGTCCATTTACCATCTTGGCCAAGATTAATCCTATATCTCATGATTGGTTCAGAGTTTGGGGAAACTAATCCTTCCATTGCGTCCGAAACGTGCCAAAACCCTTAGATCGACTGTCTTCTTGCTTGATTCTGACATCCAGAGACCATGCTTCGAGTTGATGATATCATCGATGACATCATCAATTCGTAACAGCCCTAGAACCGCCCTTGGAAAACCTATATAAGGAGGTGTTGGCCACATTCATAATCAGTCTTGCCAATATCAATCTTGGGAGCTCAAGGAGTCGTGACCACCAAGTAAGTACTCTTCAAGTTCCAGTTCTAGTTCTTGTCTTGTTCCTTGTTCTAGTCTAGTTCTTGGACATCCTTTCTTGTCCCCTTGTAGTCTCATAGTACAAGATCCTGTCGAGTTCTTTTGTGTATCCAGTTCATCTCCGAGAAGGGAGTTCTTGTAATCCAGATATCTTGTCTCATACTTACGATCCCGGGTTGTGGGATCTCTTGTATCATCTCTAGTCCAGTTTTCCATACCTATTGGTCCCGGGTTGTGGGACGTCTTGTATCGATTACATCTTCTTGTATTATTTTCCCTACGTGGGTATTCTTGTAATCATAAGTGTATTTCAGAAATCTTGTCTACTGTAGTCAGAGAGCACAATCTAGTGCTCCCCTGACATATATTTGGTGACATCACGATACATAGTGGGCCACCACAATCCACTCTACATAATCTTCCGATGAGTCAGGTCAACCGCAAAATGTCCTCCAGTTGGGGTAGCATGGGCCATGTTAATGACTAAAGCAATTTCATGTGGGGAAACATATCTGAGTAGTACTCATGAGTGATCCATGTAATATAGTTGTCCTACAATCAACCGAAAGTGTCGACTGTACGTGGCTAGTCTTCATCGAGTAACTAAAGAAATCATACCAAGCGAACATCCACTAGTCAAGAACAGAAGCAAGGTGTCATAGTAAGAGGAGGATACTGGTAATTCCTATTGATCATCCTATATTGTCTCTGCTGCATAGATAGTTGGTGTTGTGTCATCAACGCCCTCCGGAAGCTCACCGGAATCCAACTGAGATAGAAAGTCAGCAAGAGCGTATGTTGACCCTGATTGATGTACGACGGAGTAATCAAATTCTTTAAGCAGCAAGATCCATCGTGCTAACCGTCCTCCCAAATACTGTTGTTGCACAAGATACGCCAATGTTGCATGATCTATGTGGAAGGTGAGGCGTCTGCCCAACAGATAATGTCAAATTTTTTTCACAGAATATACTAAGCCAAGACATTCTCGTTCAGTAACTGAATAGTTATGCTCTGTCGAGGCCAATCTGCGGCTCGCATAATATACAAGACGAAATCATTTATCCCTCTATTGCATCAGCACGCTACCAATGGCATTGTCGGATGCATCCACAAAAACATGAAATGGTGATTCCCAATTTGGTGCTTGTAAAATGGGAGCCTAAGTTAACAATGATTTCAGCCGGTCAAAGGAAAGTTGACACTCTTCGGTCCATTCGAACTGACGTGGGCTACTCGTGATCAATCGATTAAGTGATATGGCCAAATGAGCAAGCCCACGTAGATGTCGCCCATGCCACCGGATTTGGCCCAAAAACTGCATCACGTCTTTAGGTGTCTTAGGAGCAGGAGCCGCCACTACGACCTTCACTTTGTCTCAATCCACCTAAATGCCTTGTTTTGAAATAACGTGTCGGAGCTGCTTGCCACATGATATAGAGAATACTGATTTATTCGGGTTCAGGCACAAGCGATATTCCCGACACTTTGAAAAGCAACACCATAAATGGTATAGGTGTGCCGACGTATCACCCGATAACGAGAAATCATCCAGATACTCTCATAAATGTGGTGACATGAAGGGAAAAAACATCCTGCATGCAGCATTGGAACGTACTGGGAGCATTGGGCAGTCCAAACCACATTACGGTACACGCATAGACACCCTAGTTTGTAATAAAGGCAAACTTGGGTATGTCTTGCTCTACCATTCTAACTTGATTGTAACCACTGTATCCATCTAGAAAGGAATACATCTCCCGGCCGGCCACATCGTCTAACATGGTATCCAGGAACAACAATGGAAAGGGATTAGGTAGGGTTGCAGCGTTGAGCTTTCGATAGTCTACGCATATCCGTAATTGATTGTTTTTCTTTGGAACTATAACAATGGGAGAGATCCATTCTGCATGCTCAATAGGCACAATAAATCCCACCTTCAACAACCGATCAAGTTCAGCTTTAACCTATGCTGCATAGTTAGGATTCATCCTATAACTGGGTTGTTTGATGGGTCTCGCATCCGGTTTCAACACCGCTCTGTGTTGATAAATCCGTGGGTGCAACCCCTTCATATCCCTCTAGTCCCATGCAAACACATCAGCGAACTCTCATAGAAGCTGCAAGAGGTGCTCCTGGAAAGTCTTAGATAGACAAACCTTTATTTTTACAGCTCGTGGGTTGATTTGAACACCTAAATTGTAGGTGATCAGCTGATCTTCCAGTACATAGAACTGCCTGGGCCTTTCCAAATCGTCTCGGGATTGGAGTAATTGTTGGAGCATCGACTCATCCAAAGTCTGTTATGTACTCGACTCATGCTCACCGGTCAAAGGTACCACTGTGCAAGCTACCGAACTCCAGTTATCAGCCACCGTTTGTAAATCTATAGTGCCAAGTGCTAGCAAATCCTTGTTAGCTTTAAGGAAAGTCTCCTCTTCATCATCAGAGAGACCATCCAACATGTGTACAGCCTCTACTAAATATGGTCGTGCATGTTAGTCACAGGGTTTCATGTCATCCAACGGAAGAACTTATTTCCAGTGATTATTTTCAAAGAATAATTCATGCACTGACCAGTCTTGCACTACCTTAGCTTGTTTTAGCCAAGGACGTCCAAAGAGTAGATTATAATCCAGGCTAGATTCGGGTAAATCCAGCACAACAAAGTTCATTTTGAAAACAAAACCTTGTAGAGTGATCGGAATATCTCGCACCAAGCCCACTGGATGGACTCGAGATTGATCAGCCATGCCATTACAACATATCGAGGGAATACCGATGATGGTCAGCATACCGACGGTCAGCTGTCGGCGTCGGTATGACCCTCGAAAATTTGGGAAAGCCGCTTTGCCTCGGAAAGACTGCGTCGGTATAAGCATCTGTAATTTACTAGAATTACCGATGCTTATATCGATGCCATCTTTTTAACCGGGCCCGAAACCAAAATTCATCATTCTGAGCATTTTGAATCTAGATCTTCTCCTGTCAGGTTTGCGTGTGCCAATAGCAGATCTCTGTTTGTCACTCTCTCTCCCTCCCTCTCTGTCTCACTCTCTCTCTCTCTCCCTCCCTCTCTCTCACTCACTCTCTCTCTCCCTCCCTCTCTCTCACTCTCTCTCCCTCTCTGTCCCTCCCTCTCTGTCCCTCCCTCTCTCTCTCTCTAAACAAACCTCTACCTTTATAGATATGAAGTTTTGGTAAGTAGATTGCACATATTGTAGCACTCTTTTTTCTTTCTTTATGTTTTTACTTTACTAATATATTCTCTATTTGGTTTTGCAAGAGATTTTGGGATCAAATCTTTGGAAATTCGACGAAGGAGAACTTCAAGTGGATTTTGACGACCTTGATTCAAACAATTCTCTCTCTCTCTCTCTCTCTCTCTCTCTCTCTCTCCCTCTCCTTCTCTCTCTCTCTAAGCACACCTCTATTTTTATAGATCTGATGCTTTGGTAAGTAGATCGCACATATTGTAGCACTCTTTTTTCTTTCTTTCATGTTTTTGCTTTTCTAATATCTTCTCTCTTTAGTTTTACAAGAGATTTTTGGGATCAAATCTTTGGAAATTCGATGATGGAGAACTTCAAGTGGATTTTGACAACCTTGATTCAAACAATTACATCAATGTAAGTGTTTGTTTTGTTTTAAATTGAGAGCGACAGAGAGAGGGAGAGATATATACATATACATACACACTCACATATGTATAAACACACAAATACATATGCATACACACATACATATGCATATACACATGCACATGCATACACATACACATGCATATGCATACAAATATGTATATGCATACAAATATGTATATGCATACAAATATGCATATGCGTACACACATGCATATGCATACACACATGCATATGCATACATACATGCATATGCATACACACATGCATATGCATACACACATGCATATGCATACACATACACACATACACAATGCATATGCATACACACATGCATATGCATACACACATGCATATGCATACACACATACACAATACATATTCATACACATACATGCATGCATTTATATGTAAACACATACATGCATATATGTGTATACACATACATGCATGCATATGTATACAGCCATGCATATGCATACATGCATGCATACATGCATACATACATGAATGCATATGCATACAAGCATGCATATGCATACATGCATACATACATGCATGCATACATGCATACATACATGCATGAATGCATATACATACAAGCATGCATATGCATACAAGCATGCATATGTATACATGCATATGCATACATGCATATGCATACATGCATGCATATGCATACAAGCATGCATATGCATACATGCACACGCATATGCATACACATATGCATACATGAATGCATATGCATACATGCATATGCATACATGCATATGCATACATGAATGCATATGCATACAAGCATGAATGCATATGCATACAAGCATGAATGCATATGCATACAAGCATGCATATGCATACATGAATGCATATGCATACTTACATGAATGGATATGCATACATACATGAATGCATATGTACACATGAATGCATATGCATACATGCATATGCATACATGAATGAATATGCATACAAGCATGCATATGCATACATGAATGCATATGCATACATACATGAATGCATATGCATACATACATGAATGCATATGCATACATACATGAATGCATATGCATACATACATGAATGCATATGCATACATACATGAATGCATATGCATACAAGCATGCATATGAATACATGAATGCATATGCATACATGCATGAATGCATATGCATACATACATGAATGCATATGCATACATACATGAATGCATATGCATACATGCATGGATATGCATACAAGCATGCATATGCATACATGCATGGATATGCATACATGAATGCATATGCATACATGCATGCATATGCATACATGC
This sequence comes from Ceratopteris richardii, assembly GCA_020310875.1. Classification (NCBI taxonomy): domain Eukaryota; kingdom Viridiplantae; phylum Streptophyta; class Polypodiopsida; order Polypodiales; family Pteridaceae; genus Ceratopteris; species Ceratopteris richardii. The sequence goes on from CM035412.1 coordinate 9,620,293, forward strand.
ATGCATATGCATACATGAATGTATGCATATGCATACATACATGAATATGCATACATGAATATGCATACATGAATGCATATGCATACATGAATGCATATGCATACAAGAATGCATATGCATACATGAATGCATATGCATACATGAATGCATATGCATACATGAATGCATATGCATACATGAACGCATATGCATACATACATGAATGCATATGCATACATGCATGCACATGCATACAAGCATGCATATGCATACATGAATGCATATGCATACAAGCATATGCATACATGAATGCATATGCATACATGAATGCATATGCATACATGAATTCATATGCATACATGAATGCATATGCATACATGAATGCATATGCATACATACATGAATGCATATGCATACATGCATGCATATGCATACATGCATGCATATGCATACATGCATGCATATGCATACATGCATGCATATGCGTACGTGCATGCATACATGAATGCATATGCATACATGCATACATGCATACAAGCATGCAAGCATGCATATGCATACATGAATGCATATGCATACATACATGCATGCATATGCATACATGCATGCATATGCATACAAGCATGCATATGCATACATGAATGCATATGGATACATACATGAATGCATATGCATACATGCATGCATATGCATACATGCATGCATATGCATACAAGCATGCATATGCATACATACATGAATGCATATGCATACATACATGAATGCATATGCATACATGAATGCATATGCATACATGCATGCATATGCATACAAGCATGCATATGCATACATACATCAATGCATATGCATACATGAATGCATATGCATATATGAATGCATATGCATACAAGCATACATGAATATATACATGAATGCAGATGTATATAAGCATGCATATGCATACAAGCATGCATATGTATACATGCATATGCATACAAGCATCAATATGAATACATGAATGCATATGTATATAAGCATGCATATGTGTACAAACATGCATATGTATACAAGCATGCATATGTATACATGCATATGCATATGCATATGCATACATGCATGCATATGTATACAAGCATGCATATGGATACATGCATATGCATATGTATACATGCATATGCATATGCATACATGAATGCATACGCATACATGAATGCATACGCATACATGAATGCATACGCATACATGAATGCATACGCATACATGAATGCATATGCATACAAGCATGCATATGCCTACATGAATGCATATGCATACATGAATGCATATGCATACATGAATGCATATGCATACATGAATGCATATGCATACATGAATGCATATGCATACATGAATGTGTTGGAGACCTCTTAATCTCCAAATGTTTGATCTATACTGATCTAAGAACACTTCTATATCAGTTATAGAACAAATTTTACATAGATGTTACTTTGATTTACCAAATCATTCATGAACAATTCTCTAAGTGAGAATTTTCCTTCTTCAAGAAGTCTGCTTGAGAAATTGACTTCAATACATGCAGTCTTCAGATATCTTCAAACTAATGATGCGCAAGTCTTCACACTACATTTCCACAATCATATCAGCCATTGATTCTCCAAAAAATCATTAAACCTTTGATTTGATCCTTAAGATCAAAAGTATGTCAAAAACTGTCTTCCAGGAATGACGACTTTGACATGGTCAACTTCTTAAGTGGATTTTTCACAGAATAAATCCCATTTTTGCTAAATGCTTTTAGCCATAGCTTCCTTACCTTCTAACTTAGATTTTGAATGCTCACTCATTAAAGACTTTACACTATGCACTGAGATGTAAGCAAAACATTGACACGCAAAAGTGCGCGACTCTGAGAAGTCTGTCTGCAAATTCTACATACAAATGTTCCTATTGATCATTCTCACAGTAGGAAAGAAATTAGATCATAAAATTATGAACATAGCTTCATTAACTTTCAAGTTAGATGTGTACAAAAGGATTTTTGATCCACATGATCAGACTGAGAGAACTCAGAGAAAATCCCGTCGCTAATTTCTTGAGTAAAACTCTCTACACATCTCTCTAAGACACTTGTCTTCAAAATGACTCTCTACATTTTTTCTTTACATCATTGACTTATATACATATGATTTTAGACTTATCCCGCATCTATTAGATAACTCCTTATCATCCTAAGGATTACCTATACTCATAATACAAGACTTTACACCTGTAATGTACATATGTATACATACTTCACTTCTGAGATCTCTTCACTCTCTCAAGTGTTTTCTTCCACTTCAATATGATCATAAGCTTGATTCAAGGTCTTTATAATCACCAATTTGTGATTGGTTTGTTCCAACAGTGCCCCCTCAATCACTGATTGTGATTATTCCTTTCTTCTTCACTCCTGCCATCTCTTTGAATCTTTGTAGCTTAGGTCCATCCAAGCTTTCTGTCATCATATTTGCAACTTGTTATTTTGTTGAAGTATACATCACTTCAATCTCTTTATCAAGTACCTTTTCCCTCAAGAAATGGTACTGAATCTCTATATGCTTAGTCGTGGCATAAAAAACAGGGTTAGCTGCCAAATACAAAGAACTCATATTGTCTCTAAAAATAATTGGAGTACTCTGATCAGTTCCAAAACTCTCCAACAAGGTCTTTAACCATATTACTTCTTTTGCAGCCTCTACCATTCCTTTATACTCAGATTCTGTGGATGACAAAGCAACTGTATGTTGCTTCTTTGAGCACCAAGAAACTAATTTATGTCCAATATAACAGAGAGACCCATGAGTAGACCTTCTATCATCTGAATCACCTGCCCAATCTGCATCACTAAACACTTTGATTCTTGTGTCAGAAGTAAATCCATAGTACAAACCTTCACTTAGGGTTCCTTTGATATATCTGAGTACCCTTTGAGCTGCAATCCAATGAGTCTTCTTTGGACAATGCATAAATTGTGATAACACACCTACTGCATATGATAAATCTAGCCTTTTCAAGGTAGCATAGATTAAACTACCTACCAAACTCTGATATTTCTTCATGTCATTAAATTCTTCACCTCCATACTTGCTCAGCTTATGATTTACCTTCAATGGTGTTCTTGAAGGCTTGCAATCCTCCATGTTAAATTTGACCAGAAGATTCTTCAAGTACCTCTCTTGTGTAACATATACTCCATGTTGAGTATACACAATCTACATTCCTAAGAAATAAGATAAGTTTCCCAAATCACTAATCTTAAACTCCTTCTCTATTTGTTTCTTAAGTTCATTGATTCCTTGAGCATCTGTATCTCTGACAATAATATCATCAACATAAATACACATGTATATGTATCCATTTTCACTTGCCTTCACTAGCAAGCTACTATCTGCCTTTGATGCTTGAAATCCACAATCATTCAAGAACTTGACAAGCCTGTAATTCCATGCTCTTGGAGCCTGCTTCAACCCATACAAAGCTCTCTTGAGCTTACACACATAATCTGATCCAATTGAATCCATGAAACCTTCTGGTTGTTCCATGTACACTTCATCTGGAATGTATCCATTAAAAAATGCATTCTTCACATCTAATTGTGACAACTTCCATCCTTTACAAGCTGCAATAGCAATCAATGATCTAATTGTAGACATTGTAGCAACAGGACTAAAGGTTTCATCATAATCTACCCCATAAGTTTGGGCATAACCTTTGACCACAAGTCTAGCCTTGTACCTAGACACCTTTCCATCTGCAAATCTTTTTGTTTTATACACCCACTTACATCCAATGACTTTCTGATTCTTTGGTCTTGGCACAGATTCCCAAGTTTCATTTTCAAGTAGAGCATCATACTCTTCTTGCATTGCCTTCTCCCAATTCTGTTTACCTTTAGCTTCTTCATATGTGATTGGATCCTCTTCTATCTTCACAATGTAAGCATAATCTTTTGTTGTTAGAAAGGATGTATCATAACTATACCTTATAGGCTCTTTCCTTTCCCTTAAAGATCTTCTGACCTCTGCACTTCTTGAAGTCTCAGCCACATTTGATTCTGGATCAAATCTTGGCCCATCTTCTACATTACCCTGCAATTTACTTTAGTCAACATCATCAATATCTTCTTCATACATATTTACTTTTGCCTTCCCTTTCCTTTGTATTTCTTTGTCATCTGCATAATTATCTGTTGACCATGTATACCATTTTCTTTGCTCATCAAATGTAACATCTTTGGTAACAAGAAATTGCTTTGTGGATGGACTCCACAACCTGTAACCCATCTTTCTATCATCATACCCAATAAACACATACTTCTCTGCTTTGGGTTCTAGCTTATGTCTTAATTGTGTAGGATTATAAGCATATGTAGCTCAGTGATGAGTAGCACCTCCTTTACTGTCAATCCGGGAAGATGTGAGGATGGTATGATGACCTCGAGCAAGTGAAGGCACAAGTGCGTGAGTGAGGAGCACATAAACATGCACACACATACACACACACACACGCACACAAGGTAAGACAAAGAGAGAGAAGCAATGGAGTTCTTTTAGATTACTTCACGAGTGCTCATACAAGTTCAATTCTATTACAAGCTAACCTCAAAAATGAGCTCTCTAGCTCTATTTATAGTTTTTGACTAGTTTTTGGCCTTGTCCAGACCTAGTGTTCGGCCTAGTTAAAAATTAGGTTCTCTGGCCTATTTGGAGGTTCAAACGGAGTCTAAAAAATGTGAAAACTGATGGGTAGGTACTTCAAAAGCTCCTCAAGCTCAAGGACTCCTTGGCTTGCACAAAATGGAGCTACAAAAATATGAAATGATATTTACAATGGTTTTTAGTGATGAAAATCACTATTTTTGTAGGGATTTCTTCTAACGGTTTGACATACATTTCCTGGAGCTCCCTACTTGCTCCTTCTTCCTGTGGGTCCACCTCTTGGATATGCTTTAGCTTCATGAAAAAATAATGGCCTATTTGCTAGATCTTCGTTGACTACTCTGTCTACTTGTGCCTTCTCTGCGCTCCGACTCCCTTCCTTGACTTCCTTGTCTTGTGAGTCCTTCAGTTCCTTGACTACCAACACCTCCCCCCCTCTCGCGTCTGTCGTCTCTGACATACCCTTGTTGAGTGGGTCGTTGGATGTAGTACTCCACAACATCAGTGGCTAAATGATGTTCTGCTATTCTCAACCCTTTGGCCAAATCAATGAGTAGGGCATCCTAGTCTACTGGCCCTGGAACTTCTGGATGTGGCATACGTAGCTTTTCTGAATGTAGAGCTTGTTCCACCGCAAATAACTATAATAGGTGAGGTGGTCTAGGAATGAATATCTCTGAATGATATTCCTAGAATCCTGTGATAAACATTTCTTCAAACGTCTATTTGAAGCAAGCATGTAGATACTTTATACGAGCATGCCACGCGTATACGACGTTAATGGATGGTGTGGTGCTCATATCATAGACAAGGTCCTGATTCCCTTCATTAAATCCAATAGCCGAAAGATGAGGTTCTTTGATGTTCTTAAATGTCCTGAATGTAACTAGCATGAGCTCAAAAATTTTGAGGCACATCTGTGCCATGACATCGGGGACATTCTTGAACCTGACTGCCCAGTGTCGGATGGTTGAAATCATGTAGTTTGCTAAGGGTTGGCCATTACGAGGTACTAGGTACACATAATTTAACCACTTTTCACATCCTTTAACCGTCAAAACTGTTTTGTTGTACTCTGGCCAAGATCTTCTTCGAAAACCATGGCAGTAGCAGGGATTGTACTTGATATATAGAGGCATGTTATTCCACATGCGTACCATCTCATGATAGGTTTCAAGCAGGCGGATCCTCCAAGTAGTTTGATGTATATTCCCCTACTTGGCACTTGCTGGGATGTCATCCGGTGCAAACTGTGTCGCCGAGGTTGGTTCTTTTGTTGTGTGTTGCTTGATTTCAGCATTGTAATCCGCGATTAATACACAGAATGGAACATACAGATCATCGGATGTGCCAATCCATCTATGATGGGAGAGGTTTCTGAAGTAATCCAATTTTATGATGACTTCTTCTAATCGTGACATAGATGCTATTTGAACTGCAACTCTCTCATCATGGGTTGTAGCAACCTTCTCCAACCTTTGCATCCATTCAGGCGCTTCGATCTCAATCGTGTCCATTCCTTCTTTTGTTTGCTTACCTCCGGGTGTTGGCATGGGAACATATGGGTCTATAAAGATCTCCTCCACTTGAATTGGCACTAAGTCTTCAGGCTCCGGTTCCGCTAGGGGAGAGGGTTGACGTTCGTATTGAAGAACTTTACTTCGTAGTACTTCTAGTTCTGCTCTGAGTTTTGCGACTTCTTCTGAAGTGTCGACTGCTGTTGTGACCTTTCTTGGTGACTCTTGCTGAGTTGCCAGTTGCTTTCGTAGATCATCTCTTTCTCTTTCTAATGCTGTGTGGGCTTCCAAGAGGTCGGCATGGGTTTCCAAGATGATTTGCATATTTCCAGATGGGATAGCCTTGAAATTCTCTAGGTCGATTTCCTGTGGTGAACCCTCCATTGCTGCTTCCAGGTTTTCTTCAGTCTGTTTTTGCAGTCTCTTATTCTCTTCGAGTGTTGCGTACCTGTGCTTCCGTAATAAGGCGAGATTGCGTCGAAGCTTGAGATTGTCTGTGATTTGAGCATGTAACATGTCGTCGAGTTGTTTTTTTTCTTCAGTATCTGACTGGGGTGGATTGGCAACTAATTGATCATGTTGTGCTTGTAATGTAGTATACTGTTGTTGTAATAGCCGCTTCTCCTTCTCTAATTCAATGAATCTTGCTTGGAGCTGTTCATGGCTTTTGAAGAGACTCGTATGTTGTGCGTCTAGGTGCTAGTAATACTGTTGCAGTTGAGACATACATTGGTACATATTATTAAATACATTATTAACGGGGGTGGATGCGGAAAAAGTATTGAATGCAGAAGGGAAGGGAAAAGGGAATGAGAGCGTGTATGCTGTGCTTGAAAAGGGTGAAGTTGGTGGTGGGGGAATGGGAGATTGTGGACGTATGGGGGGAGGGAGAGGTGCGGAGGTGGGTGATATGTCCATGAGATCAAAAGTGGATGAGGTCGTGGGAGTGATTGTGAACATGGGAATTGTGGGTGCGGTGATGGTGGTGAAGGTGTAAAGTGGTGTGTGTAGTTATGAATATGAACCGCTAGAGAGTGTGAACGGGGGAATGGGGTTTTTCTGTGGCTATAGTTAGAATTACAGAGTTAGTAGTAGTGTAAACAAGAGAGGTGGAGATCGGTTGTGTAGGTTGTGTGGGTTGACTAATGGTCTGTGCTTCAGTATGGGAAGTGGACCCTGGGGCTGTGACAGTAGTGGTTACACTGGTAGTGGGAGGTGAAGGTGGTGGAGTTGGAGGGAGAGGGGGTAAGGGGGGTGATGGGGGTGCACTGGATGTGTGGGCTTCCTCAGTGTCAAGAATGGTATGAGGAGTGCTCGTGGTCGTGGATGTAGTGCCCTGGAGTTCTGATACTAATACATTCATTTGTTTTCCTGATCGAGGGGGGCGTCTACCGTATCTTCGCTCCAATCATCGTGAATATGCAAGAGCAGTCCCGCCTGGGAGCTAGTTCTTGCCTCGGCCATATCGAGGAAACTGGTCACCAGTTCTGTGAGAATATACAAAGGAGTGTTAACATTGCAAACGGACACCAAGCGTTCATGTGTCCCCGTTACAACATTAACATGATTTTAGTGAGAGGTTAGTAGGTCAACAAGTGCTCGATAGTCGTGTGTGTAGTTAGGGAGTGGATAATCCTAAGAGCTAAATGGAATGATGCGGTGTATGAGTGATGTAGTTAGTAAGTGGGTATGAGTTTACAAATGAGGATTGGGGGGTTTATTACACGTTTTGGGCTGCCAAACAAACAGAATGGCTATTGGTCTTGATTTTGTGGAGACTCTGGAGGGCTTGGTGAGAGTATCTGCTTGGAAATGAGGCTTTTTAGGGACCCCTTTACAAGTGATTCTACTCGTGCTCATGGGTGAATATGTGTTCGTGCGTGGTGTATAAGAATGGGTATCAGATGTTAGGGTGGGTGGACCATGTTGTACATGATATGGTTTCTGTGTAGCTATTTGAGCCCACAAGCAAGCCTTAGGCACCCAAATTTGTCTTGATTGTGGGCTAGCCTTCATCGACTTCTTGGGTACCCAGATAGACTTCATTTTCGCAGAAGAATTTCTGAAAGACTTCTTATTATTTTCGTGTTGTTGATTACTAATAAGAATCTTTGCCTGTGTGGTTGGCTTGATCACAGTAGGCTGTTTGCCTTTCCGCAACCACACTTGTTTCAATGGCTGAGACATCCTGCTTCTCACGTTCGTTTGGCCTCCGGCATAGGTAGTCTTCTGTATTTGATCTACCGTTGGTTGTTGCATCCCTCTGACCTTTGGAAAAGAAGGGAGTTCCGTTGTGTCCTTGACTTCTTTATTGAAATCATCATTCCTCTGCATCACATAGTTTTGGACAAGAACAGCATGATAATCTTCATGTGTACTCCTGGAAGGACCAGGAGTGTGTGTCTTGCCTAATTCCTTGAGTGCTTCACTTTCTAACTCAATTGTAATGTGTTTCTCATTGACCCAAACCTGAAGAAGTCCACTTCTTAGGTTTAAATTGACTGCATGGTCATAGATCCAGTCTTGACCCAAGACCAGAGGCTCAGTGAGGTCCTTATCTTGACACGCTTGTACTTTCACTATCATTAAAACATCTTGAATGTGGAGGGGAAGTTCCACCTTACCCATGCAAGGGGTTTCCACACCTCCCAATCCTATGAGATAGGCTTCTATAGGATTGACATTTAATTTCAACTTTTGATAGTAAGAAAATTTAACAGCACTAGTGGCTGCACCTGAATCAATCAAGGCTCGCACATTTTTTGCACTTATTCCTTGTCCTATCTCTAAGGTCACAAATGGGCGTCGATCGATTATTCTATGGGCACTTATTCCGGAGACTTCACACATTGCCATATGATATTCTGGGTCCGCATAGTCATCTGCCCTAGGCTGATCCCTACCCTGTCGTCTCAATTTCATCCTTCTGATGCGTTCTAAAGCTTCTGCTTGAGCTTCTTCTCGAATTTGCTTTTCTTCCTCTTTGTGTTTCTTGGCAATGTTGAGTCGATTTAGCATCTCTTCAGTCAGAGGTTCCTGATATAACTTGACTCTGCACCCGCTTATGAAGCTAGGTAGAATATCGCCTTCTAATGTGGCTAGTTGATCATAGGTCCATAGCCACGCTTCTCTAATTTTCTTGCATGTTGCTTCAGGGTGTAGACTAAAACTAAATCTCCGGCCTTCAATCCTTTATCCTTAACATGGGCATCAAAGTAAGCCTTCTGTCGTTTTTTAGATGCATATATTACTGCGGTAGCCCTCAGTCTTGTTTCTCCTAATCGCTCACGGTCAAAAATTCTCGAAGAGAGTTAATGACCCGTCCACTCATGCTCCTGTGCTACTCACAATGTGGGAATCAAGAAGTCCAAAGGTAGCACCGCATTTTGGCCAAATACCATCTGAAAGGGTGTGGTTTGGAGTACCGTTTTATAGGCAAGTCTGTATGCCCAAACAACATGGTGTAGCTGTTTGTCCCAATCAGAGCGTTTATTATTTACCAATTTAGTCAACACATTGCATAGGATCTTATTTGTGCTCTCAGCTTGGCCATTAGCTTAAGGGTGATAGGGGGCAGACTTCTTATGTACTACCAAGAATTCTTGGAGAAGATTTTCAATAACTTCATTCAAGAAGTGAGTCCCTCTATTACTCACTAGTTCTATAGGTAGCCCATATCTCGTGAATACATTCTCAAATAAGAACTTAGCTGTCGTTTGAGCATCGCTCTTTGTGGTAGCTTTCACCTCTACCCATTTGGTTAAATAGTCTGTGGCCACAATGATATATTCAGCATGTGAACCCTTGGCTGGGGGATTAATAGGACCTACAAAGTCTATCCCCCACTTAAAGAATGCACGTCCACCCATCATAGGTTTCAAAGGCATCTCATCTTTATGTATAGGATACTGGGTTTGCTGGCAGACATCACACCTCTTCACATAGGTATGTGCATCCATGTGAAGGGTTGGCCACCAAAGTCCTGCAAATAGGATTGCCTTGATCACCCAATCTGGTCCAAAGTGTCCTCCTGCTACACCTTGGTGAGCAGTTTCCAAGATCTTAAGATATTCACTCTCATGGACACATAGTCTTAGGTAACCATCTTTACCACGCTTGTATAGATTATCACCAATGAGAGAGTAATCTAGGGCTTCTTGTTCTAGACTTCTTTGTCTGGCCAATGTCATATCTTGAGGGAATGTTCTCGTCCTAAGGAAGGCTACTAATGGTTCACTCCAATCTGGCACTATGGACACTTGATAAAGAGTGGAATGCTCCACCGGTGGTTTAGTGCAACAGATTGGGCATTCCTTGCACAACTTATGGACATCTGCTTCCATAGTTGGCCAATGCACTCCGAGTCTCCTTAATGTCTGTAGGGTTCGTTGCTTTGAGTAATGTTGCTCTAATGCATCTACATGTGCTAATTGCAACCATTTAGCGTACTCATCCTCTTCCACACAACAAGCTAGGATCCCTTGATCTGTGTGCTTGTACATACTTCCTGCCATGATCTGGTACTTTTGGGCTTTTACTATCTCCCTATGTTGAGTGTTAATGATTGGGTGGTTGGGCCCGTATGTCAATACTAGCACTGATGGCTTAGCCCACTGAGGTACAACTTCCAAATTAAACAAGTAAGCATCAGGAAGGTCATCCGACACTCCTTGTGGGGCTTCTCTAGATGTGAGCCTAGAGAGGTGGTCTGCTCTCAAGTGAGTCTTGCTTTTCCTTACCACGACCACAAAGTCATATTCCATTATTAAGAGAAACCATCTTATTAATCCGCATGTATTGCATGGTTTGTTTACCAAGTACAATAATGCCTGATGATCGGTAAAAAATTTAAACTTATTTGCAAGCAAATAGTGTCTAAACTTTTTAACTGCATATACCATGCCTAATACTTCTTGTTCAGTGGTGGTATAGTTCTGTTCAGCTGCATTCAACTATCTACTAGCATAGGCAATTGGAAGATTCATATTACCTTCGCCAGTAGGTTGTGCGAGTACACATCCAATAGCATAATTGGATGCATCCACATGAACATGAAATGGCTTATTCCAATCTGGTGTGGTCAAGATTGGTGCTGAACACAATCTCCTTTTGAGCTCATTGAATGAGTCCTCACATTCATTAGTCCACTCAAAGTTAGTCAAAAGCCCATATAGAGGCTTTGCAATGATGGCATACATGTGCATAAACCGTCGGTAATAACCAGAATGCCCCATGAAAGCTTGTACTTCCTTGACATTCTTTGGCGTAGGTAGCTCGATAATGGCTCTTACTTTCTCTTCATTGGTGGATATGCCATTCTTTGACACTATGTGTCCTAGAATCTTGCCTTGCCTGACCATGAAAACACACTTTTCTGGGTTCAGGTAGACTTGATACTCTCTACACTTGTCAAAGATTTGCCTGAATTCTGGTATATGTGTCTGTCTAATGTTGGAATGAGCACAAAGATCATCAACATAGACCTCTAAAATCTTCCTCAAGAACTCTTTAAACACGTGACACATCAATCTTTGGAAAGTTGCAGGAGCATTGATAAGCCCAAATGGCATTACTCTAAAGGCAAATATGCCCCACTCTGTGGCAAAAGCTATCTTATGCTGATCTTTTGGAGCTATGGCTACTTGATTGTAGCCCAAAAATCCATCAAGGAATGTACACTTCCTTGCTTGCTACTCTTTCTAGCAGATGCTCAGTGATAGGAAGCGGATAGTTGTCTCGAATAGTGGCTGCATTAACCTTCTTCAAGTTAATGCACACACGTAGCTTTCCATTCTTCTTGGGCACCACTACAATGGGGGACACCCACTCGGTGTGCTCAATTTCATAGATGAATCTAGCTTCTACCAATCTATCTATGTCCTCTTTGATCTTAGCAGCATAATTATCGTTATATGTATATGGCTTCTGTTTAGAAGGTTTCATGTCCGAGGTCATGGGAATTGTGTGTGAGCATATGTCTGGGTCAACACCTTTCAAATCCTTGTAACTCCAAGCGAATACATCTCTGTATTCTCTTAGCAAGGCTATCAACGCATGCTCTTCTTCCTCTGTTAGGTCATGGCCTATGTACATGCATCTCTCCTCTCCTTCTTCGAGGGCTACCACTATTCTCTTGGTGATTTCTTTGTTATCATAGGCCTCTCCTGATTGAGCCTCACGTTTTGGCATCCTTACCATGACTCTTCTATCGTCTACCTCATACTTTTTAAAGTTTTCAGGGACCTCAAACAAAGATTCTTCCTCGTCTGGTGTGACTTCTCTCTTCCTTTTTTTCTTTCCTTCGTCCTTGGGGGTCACTTTTGTGGCTAACCTTACATCATTTGTATGCTCTCTGTGTCTTTGGGGTTGAAATTCTACTCCATAGAAGTATTCTTCATCTGATGCAAAAGGTGGATCCATAATGATTGACTCTAGATCGGAGTCACTTTCATCCTCAAATGCATCAAGGCTAGGTTCGCATTCTTCTAGAACTGCCTCTCCCATGATGGGCTCTATGGAGAAGACTGAAATGTCATAGCCATCCTCGTCACAGTGAGGTGTCCATTGTTCTTCATTGATGGCTACATCCATTGTTGCTAAAATTTCTGCCCAGCCGTGAGGTTCAAATACTTCATCGGGGAATACAACAGGTGCATATGTTGGGTCTTGAATTGATCTATGTGTCTCTTTCGCACCTACTTCTCTTGCTTTTTCTCTCTTCTCATCTTCTACTGCTACTTTGCACATCCATAAGTGGGTGTCTTCATGCATCCATGAGGATCCTGATCCTATGGAATGCACCGACTCGGTATCATCTTTAGCTCTATGGATGGGATTCCATTGGATAGGAGGGACATCTCTATGACAGTAGTCTTTGAGATTAACCTTGGTCGTGACACCTAGGTGTTGCAAATACAAGGAATTGGTTCCCCAATCATGTACCACTTGCAACTATCGCATAAATGGTCTACCCAAAATCATCTCATATGCATGGTTCTTGCTAAAATCACAGATAGCAAATGTATGCTCAAACTCTATGCCACATGTAGTGAGAGTTATTCCTTCTAGCAAGCCTAAGGGTCTTTCTATGTGACCATCGGCCATCTGCAATTTCATTCTCGTTGGCCTGAGTGTTGGCTTGCCCCAACACTTCCATAGGGAAGTGGTAGCAATAGCAACTTCTGCACCTAAGTCTAAAATTGTATTGGTTGTGTACCCCTGATGGGTGATGGGAAGATAGGTGTTTCCTTCTTCACCTTCACTCATGTCTCCTGTCTTTTCTAGAGGAATTTTTGGCACTGTTCTATGGGAGCCTACCTAGGAACGGGGTTTAGCTATTTCAGGCACTTGTTTAGCTACATGTTTCCATAGTTCCGGCCTTACTTTGAGTAGCTCTTCTAAAGTGAGGTTACACTGCACTTTAGTGTTCCTTATTACCTCCGTATTCCTAGGTATGACTGAGACTTCGTTTCTTACCATGACTATGGGTGCTCTCATACACGTGGACCTTGCTTTCCATGGGCCTGTGAAATGGGGTAGTTCTTGTATGGAATTAGATTCGAAATCTAATCTCTCATGAGATTGAGTGCTCTCTTGCTCTTCATAAATGGATGGGATGTCTTGTGGGAATTGGTTGTGTGCATCGTCCACAAGTTCAATGGGAGGAGGGACTTCACTTTCTTTAGCCCATTTGTCTTCTTGAATCTCTCGTAGGAATTCTGGTGTGAACCGATTCATAGAAGAAGATGTGTCTGGCTCCGTAGAGTTAGGCACATAGGCTTCCTGGGCAGGTAGGCTTTCTCTTTCACTTGCCTTGCCCTCATTTTGAGAGACGGGTTCCTTTTCTGATTGTGCTATTAGCCTCTCCAATCTTTCTAGCAGTCCATCAAAGTGCAAATGTGTCTTAGCTGAACTAGAGATGTTGAAGAGGCGACTGGCTTCAAACATGGTTTGAGCCAATTCCACCATCTTAGCAAAAATTTTGGTTCGTTCAAGCTCTAGTTCTGCTCTAGGGTAACACTTTTCATGATCGGTTATGTTTGGCCCTTCTTGGATTCTGGCCTCATATGCTTTGAGCATCATATTTAGGTCCTCACGAGTGGGATCTGCTAGGACTGATCCTACTCTAAGGGGTGGTGGAGTAGCATGAGGTGGGTTGGAAGGTGGTGGGTCGGATGGAGATGGGAATGGTGGAGGTGGGGTAGTGTGAGAGGGAGTTTGAGATGTGAGTTCAACTATCTTGGCTCTGGTTTCTCTGAGACTTTCCTTCAACTCACTCATTTTCTTAGCCCATTGCCTCTTTATCCTTTCTCGACTATCTCTTCAAGCTCTAGTCCGTTTCTTGGTCATGGTCTCTGTTTCACTAACATCTGAGCTCTTTTCCTGGCTTACCCCTTGGTTTTTTTGCAATGCTTGAGCTCTAGTGACCACTTGCACTAGTGCGGTGGAAGTCACACTCCCTGTGGAGTCGACAACTAACCCAAGAACGTTTATAGGGGTGATTTTTGGCATATTATTGGGGTTCTTCGAGCAATCTCGTAAGAGATGCTCCTTGCCGCAATCTTGACAAAATCCTTGAATCGTCACTGATTGGGTTTGTGTGGGTGCAGGTAAGGGGCAATCACGAATGAGGTGATCTCCTTGACATCTGTAGCATGGTCCTGTAGGGAATGGGGGTCTTATCTGCCTAGGTTGAGGTCTAGAGTTGGGGTTTGCGTACATGACATTTGTGTAATTTGCTCCCAACTAGGTTCACTTGGTTCTTCACTATAGTAGGACTCACCATGTTCAGGAGACTGCATGTAGTAGGCTTGTGGACTATCTATGTGAGTGGAATCAAAACTATGATCACTCAGGTCACTTCCTAAAAGCAATGGAGTCACCAGGACTATGGCTCTGTTCAAATTTTCCTCAGTAGCTGCATACTTTATAGGAATCACATTAGCTGGGGTTGGAGGTTGTTGAGCTAACACAGGTTGAGGCCTTTGTTGGTTTTGGTAGGGTTGTTGATAGGATTTTTGTGGTCTACCATATTGTTGTGGAGGGTACTGGTTCTGGTATCTACCCTGTTGTGGATAGGGCCGAGGGTAGGTTTGCCTCACCGCTTGCTTATTGTATGGGCAGTCTTGTGCTGTGTGATTTGTGTATCTCCGTTCTATGGTGCAATATTGGCTACTAGGGTTCACTTGGGGTTGAGCCATGATGGGAGATACGTTCACCATATGATCACCACCGCAAGTATAGCACCTCTTTACTCGGGAAAATCTAGGAATTTGTTTACTAGAGACACCTAGTTTTTGAGCTACTTTCTCTGCAAGTTCCTCAATTGATGTGGATTGCGAGGAAGAGAGACTAGAGGCACTATCAAAATCTTTGTAGATTTTGGAAAGCTCTAACTCTTCCCCTAAGTTATCCTCAATGTCAATGCACATGCGTACACACTCTTCTATGGTTCTAGTGTCTTTCAAGTACACATATGATCTCAATTTGGTACTTAGCAATCCATCCAAAAATAAAGCCACATGTTTGGCTCGTGTGGGTAACTCAGGAACAGGGCATCTCTCAAGATATTGCCTAAATCTTCTTCCTGCAAGTCTCACGGGCTCCTGAGGGGTTTGCTTGAAGCTATGTATCAATGAGGAAGTATTATGCCTTATGCCACTTTTAGAGAATTTGGTGATGAAAGCCTCCAAGAGTTGGTCTATGCTCCTAAACTGCCTCTCATTCAATGGTTGAAACCACGTTACGACTTTGTTCCTAAGGGTTAGACCAAAGGCATTATACTGTGTGAATAGGTCCTCAACTTTCTCAGCTCTCAAGACTTGCCTGAACTCCGCCACATGATCATATGGGTCTCATGTGCCATCGAAGTAGTTCTTCATGTACGTAACTAGCTGAGTCGGTCTCAAAGTCCTCGTGTGCTCTCTAGGTCTTGGTAGAGGGAATTCATCCGCATTCTTTTGGTCCCTTGGGGCTCTAAGTCCCTCAGGTTCCACTCTATTTGTTTCCGTTCTTGTTTTCTCTTCCCACTGGGTTGGCAAAGCTTACCTCTAGTCTATCTCTATGTCTGTCTCTTTGAGCTCCATGAGCTTGGGACGTTCCAGCTCTTGGGTGACCAAAGGACACATTCGATCTTGGTTGGGGGAAAATAAATTCACCTTCCCAAGTGTAAGCATGCCTATCATTTTCTGTAACCACAAAGACCCTCTCTGAAGCGTGATCTAAGTAGGTCACTCTGCCTCGGCTATCAGGATCTTTGAACTCATATATCATGATTGTTCCTACTTCATTCGGCTGATCAAATCTATACCTCCAAAAGGCCTCATCAGTCTCTCGGTTCAGGAGTAGATCTATGCTCTTATTATCTTGGGGAATCCACTCTGGTGTGATAATCCTAGTGAGAACAGATTTGCCTCGGGGGGTTCTAAGTTCTACACCCATGTTTCCTTGCTCCAGCTCACCTAAATCCGTTTCCGAGATCACGTTTCCAAATTCATCTGTCCTCTCTGGATGACTGGTGACTACATATATGGTTCCTTCTTTTTCCAAGTATGCTCCATTTTCAAACTTGACAGCTGGGTGTTCTAGTCCAATGGATTGGTGAGGGTTTTTAATCTGGACCACTGATCTTCCTAGGCCGTCCTCATAGATGCTAGCACCTAGTCCGTTGGTCCTAAGGTATTCCAGCTGCGTCTTGTAGGGGCCTTCTACCCTATGTAAGTATGGCACACCTAAACTTCCTGTAGGTCTCTCCATACCGTGGGACATCTCTGACTCACTAGTTTCAGAGCTAGGGTAGTGCGAATAATGGCTCAATTGCTGGGCCCAAGACCTAGCAGTATGATTAACACTAGCCTCTGAAGACCTAAGACTTTGTCTATCTCTTTCTAGGTGTCGTCCTGATCTAAGGTTCATATGCCTATTTGAGCAATCCCAATTTTTACCCAAGGTACAACCTCATTGCTAAGTTCTTTTGTATCAGTCACTTCATTCTTTTTAGTTGATTATTGTGTTTATGATCTTGTCTGATATCACGTCGTCAAGAACACTTGAGTTAATTTCTGCATTTGAATGTTGATCGTCTCACGTTAGGTTCTTTTCCTTTAAAGTTGTCGGTCACACACAGGTTATCACTTGACTTGAACTTGATTTCTTAGATAGTCTTGACTCGTCTCGTGCCTATCATTGCCCTCACTTACTTCTAGCACTACTAGCACTTAGCCTAAGCTAGAAATGGACAGAGGGCGTTGAGAATATTCCAACCTCTCTTGTAGATCCCTTGCTCTTTGGTGCTCAAGAACCCAATTCTCAAGCTTGCAGATTACCCCTTGCTTTGGAAGCCTTCTAGTGCTCTCAATGGACTTGTAAAAGTCCCAAAGTTAGCTCAAGACTTAGATTCAAAAGACACAAAAAATCACTTTCATTCATGTAACTCATATGTCAATTTGCACCATGTCTCTCTTTAACACAATTCTAGAGATCCCTGATTTTCCCTCCCCCTGGATATAGATCACTTAAAAATACTATGTCGAATAATCGTGGTATTAATTTTACTGTAACCAATGGAAGTTTTGGTTGTACTCCCCGCGCGCTTTCCAACAAAGCAAGAATCACAGCAATCGGATTTCGTATGAGGAAGATATGACAGTTCAGGGATCTAGGGTTGAAACAAGGTAAAACAGGTCATCAGGGAAGCAAGATTTTCTCTCAAGTTACGAGTGTCAGAACCTCACAATTCACTATTTTCTTGATAAGTATGCCTAGAATTCTCCCCAAAATAAAAAAATATAAACCCTAGAAAATTGGCCGAAAAAGCCTGTCAATCGCGATCGACAGGTCTGTCAATCACGATTGATAGAGGTGTCCGTTGGGGCCTGTCGGTCGCGATCGACACGTCAGTCACGATCGACAGTGTCAATCGTGATCGACAGAGTCAGTCGTGAGTCCTGTCAATCGCGATCGACACTTTTTCCAGGATTTTCGTCGTAATTTCAGTCGATTGGGGATGTGTCCGTCCCGATGGACATGTGGCAACATGAGAAATTCAATCAATTGTGGATTTTGTCGGTCGCAATCGACAGTGTCAATCGCGATTGACTGAATCCTACGCGGCAGCCTGTCGGTCGTGAGGTTTGTCGGTCGCAATTGACAGGGTCTGTCGATCGTGGCTGTCGATCGCGATCGGTAGTGTCGGTCGCGATTGATAGAAAAGCACGGAATTTTTTAGTTTTGTTTAGTGATTTGGAATGTGCTCTTCATGTGTAATAAGATGGTGCACTTTGTTTTACCAAAAGGTGAAATTTTCTGTCGATCTCTCTGCGACACAGTGACAGTTTCGAGCTTGTCCGTACCTGTGTAGCTTGCTGGACAAGGTGATACAGCAATAACCTGCAAGAGTGCTCAAGAAACAAGCAAAAAATCCAAGCACACAAGTCGTTCTCTCGCTCTCTCTCACAAGTGGAATGAGGGAAATGGGAGGTAGAAGGTGATATGATCAAAAACTGAAATTTTTGCGGTGATGGAGATGGAGATCGGATATGGTGAGGATGATGGTGGTGATGATGATGGTGATGTAAGAAAAAGAAAAATAAGAAAAAGTAAAGAGATTACCTACAACGCCAACGTCACAACTCTACGTCTTACCATCACGCGCTTGTCCTCAAAGCTCGATCCCCCGCAACGGCGCCAAAATTTGGTGTAGCTCAGTGATGAGTAGCACCTCCTTTAATGTCAATCCGGGAAGACGTGAGGATGGTATGATGACCTCCAGCAAGTGAAGGCACAAGTGCATGAGTGAGGAGCACACAAACATGCACACACATACACACACACACGCACACAAGGTAAGACAAAGAGAGAGAAGCAATGGATTTCTTTTAGATTACTTCAAGAGTGCTCATACAAGTTCAATTCTATTACAAGATAACCTCAAAAATGAGCTCTCTAGCTCTATTTATAGTTTTTGACTAGTTTTTGGCCTTGTCCAGACCTAGTGTCCGACCTAGTTAAAAATTAGGTTCTCTGGCTTATTTGGAGGTTCAAACAGAGTCTAAAAAATGTGAAAACGGATGAGTAGGTACTTCTAAAGCTCCTCAAGCTCAAGGACTCCTTGGCTTGCACAAAATGGAGCTACAAAAATATGAAATGATATTTACAATGGTTTTTAGTGATGAAAATCACTATTTTTGTAGGGATTTCTTCTAACGGTTTGACATACATTTCTTGGAGCTCCCTACTTGCTCCTTCTTCCTGTGCGTCCACCTCTTGGATATGCTTTAGCTTCATGAAAAAATAATGGCTTACTTGCCAGATCTTCGTTGACTACTCTGTCTTCTTATGCCTTCTCTGCACTTTGACTCCCTTCGTTGACTTCCTTGTCTTGTGAGTCCTTCAGTTCCTTGACTGCCAACAGCATATGATAAGCATCCAAATACCTTACAGTGATCAAGAGTAGGTTTCTTACCCCACCATGCTTCACAAGGAGTTCTTCCATCCAAAGCTTTACAAGGTAACCTATTCACAAGGTATGTTGCAGTGTTGATAGCTTCTGCCCATAAGTAATTTGGACAATTCTTTTCCTTCATCATTGCTCTTGCAAATTCTACAAGAGTTCTATTTCTTCTTTCTACAACTCCATTCTATTGAGGAGAGTACCTACAAGTTACTTCTCTCTTTATACCTGCATTCCACAAATAATCATCAAACTCTTTAGAGAAATACTCTCCCCCTCCATCTGATCTCAACCTCTTAAGCTTGTGTCCTGTAATCATTTCTACATAAGCATGATAATGTTTGAATGTCTTGAAGACTTCTCATTTATCCTTGATTACATATAAAGTAATCCATCTGGTTGCATCATCAACAAATAACACATAATATCTGGATCCATTTATGCTATAGTCCCTTGAGGGACCCCACACATCTGTATGAACCAATTCAAGCATATTTGAATACTTGTACCCTGATTTATTGTATGAACGTTTGTGTGCTTTACCTAATTGACAAGCTTCACACTTGTACACCATGTTTTGCCCTTCAATTTTTGGCAAACCAAACACCACTTGATTCTTTGGCATTTCCTTTATAGCTCTCCCATTGAAATGACCTAGCCTTTTATGCCATAGGTCTAACTTAGACATCTTTTGACTTCCATAAGTAAATAAAGCATGTCCCACATTACCTTGGACTTTGAGAGTAAACAACCTTCCTTCCTTTTTACCTGCAATTATGTTTCTATATCCCTGATTTGGATCTTGCACATAGACACCATCATCTGTGAATCCGACTTCATATCCCTTCTCCACAATTTGACCTACACTTATCAAATTTTTAGGAATAGTAGGAACATAAAGTACCTTGCTCAAGAGTGTACTTCCACTCTTTGTCATCACTGATCCAATGCTTTCCACTTTATGTTTGGTATTGTAACCTGTTTGAACGGTATGTCCATTCACCTTTGCTTCCATATCAGTCATCAAGGATATATTGCCACTCAGATGATTGCTACATCCTAAGTCAATATAAAACACCCTTTGATCTTCTTCTACTGATTCATGAGTTGCATTCAAGATAAGAGTCCTATCATCCTTCTGATCTGATGCATAGTTATAATAATTGTCGTTGTAGGACTGAGGTTGAAAGCTTCTTCCACCTCCTCTAGCATATGATGTCCTACCACCTCCTCCTCTGAAATTGCCTCTTTGGTTTCTGCCTCCTCTACCTCTTTGATTAAAACTCTGATTATTATTTCCTCCATTTTGATTGTTATACCAACAATCATTTGCCAAATGATTGGTTTTGCCAAAAATCCAATAAGCTTTAGTATTATCTTTGTTCTTACCTCCTCTTCCTTTACCTCTGAAATTCATTTTTCCTTTTGTAAAGTTAGCTTGGATTGAGGTTCCTTCATCATCAGTTGACTGCTTCCCTTTGCCATTCTTTTTCTTGTCCTTGGAGTACATGGCTTGACTTGCACTCCTATCATTATCTCCCTTAATGTCCTGCTCAAAAGTTAGCATGTGTCCTAGCAATTGATTAAGATCAGGAGTGAAATGATTAAGTGACAATTCTATGGACAATATGAAAGGCTTCCACTTTTCATCTCCTCTCAGACCTTTAAGTATTTGCCTTACCAACTTATCCTCTTCAATGTCTTCATCTACTGCTCCCAAGCTATCTGCAATATCCTTCATCCTTGCCACATAATCAAAAATTGATTGTGAGCTCTTCTTCTTGAAAGTTGTAAATTCAGCCCATAGTGAGGACTTCCTTGAAAGTTGTAAATTCAATCTGCAAGCTTTCTCCCATCTTTTGATCTTCTGTATCTGCAATTACTATGATTTATGATAGTAAAGTGTACCTTTGATATGAAACTTCAATCCTTTTTTATCCTTCAAACTCCTGCTTTGTACTTCTACAAGATATCTTCACGAATTTGTCCTTGTCCACCTTCGATTAGAAAGAACTTCAATATCTCCAGCAGTCGGGACTTCCAATGCCTTTACTTCACTTGTATTGCACCTTTTGCTCTGATACCACTGTTGGAGACCTCTTAATCTCCAAATGTTTGATCTATACTGATCTAAGAACACATCTATATTAATTATAGACCAAACTTTACACAAATTTTACTTTGATTTACCAAATCATTCATGAACAATTCTCTGAGTGATAATTTTCCTTCTTTCAAGAAGTCTGCTTTAGAAATTGACTTCAATACATGTACATATCTTCAGATATCTTCAAACTAATGATGTGCAAGTCTTCACACTACCTTTGCGCAATCATATCAGCCATTGATTCTGCAAAAAAATCATTAAACCTTTGATTTGATCCTTAAGTTCAAAAGTATGTCAAAAACTCTCTTCCAGGAATGACGACTTTGACATGGTCAGCTTCTTAAGTTGATTTCTCACAACACAAATCCCATTTTGCTAAATGCTTTTAGCCATAGCTTCCTTACCTTCTAAATTACATTTTGAATGCTCACTCATTAAAAACTTTACACTATGCACTGAGATCTAAGCAAAACATTGACATGGAAAAGTGCGCGACTCTAAGAAGTCTGTCTGCAAATTCTACATACAAATGTTCCTATTGATCATTCTCACAGTAGGAAAGAAATTAGATCATAAAATTCTGAACATAGCTTCATTAACTTTCAGATTAGATGTTTACAAAAGGATTTCTGATCCACATGATCAGACTGAGAGAACTCAGAGAAAAACCCATCGCTAATTTCTTGAGTAAAACTCTCTACACATCTCTCTAAGACACTTGTCTTCAAAATGACTCTCTAATTTTTTCTTTACATCATTGACTTATATACATATGATTTTATACTTATCCCGCATTTATTACATTACTCCTTATCATCCTAAGGATTACCTATACTCATAATACAAGACTTTCCACCTGTAATGTACATATGTATACATACTTCACTTCTGAGATCTCTTCACTCTCTCAAGTGTTTTCTTCCACTTCAATCTGATCCTAAACTTGATTCAAGGTCTTTATAATCACCAATTTGTGATTGGTTTGTTCCAAGAGAATGCATATGCATACATGAATGCATATGCATACAAGCATGCATATGCATACAAGAATGCATATGCATAGAAGCATGCATATGCATACATGAATGCATATGTATACAAGCATAAATGCATATATATATATAAGCATGCATAAGCATACAAGCATGCATATGTATACATGCATATGCATACATGAATGCATTTACATATGCATACAAGCATGCATATGCATACATGAATGCATATGCATACATGAATGCATATGCATACATGAATGCATATGCATACATCCATGCATATGCATATAGGCATGCATATGCATATAGGCATGCATATGCATACATGCATGCATATGCATACATGCATGCATATGCATACAGGCATGCATATGCATACACGCATGCATATGCATACAGGCATGCATATGCATACAGGCAAGCATATGCATACAGGCATGCATATGCATACAAGCATGCATATGCATACATGAATGCATATGCATACAAGCATGCATATGCATACAAGAATGCATATGCATACGTGAATGCATATGTATACAAGCATGAATGCATATGTATATAAGCATGCATATGCATACAAGCATGCATATGTATACATGCATATGCATACATGAATGCATATGCATACATGAATGCATATGCATACAAGCATGCATATGCATACATGAATGCATATGCATACATGAATGCATATGCATACAAGCATGCATATGCATACATGAATGCATATGCATACAGGAATGCATATGCATACAGGAATGCATATGCATACAAGGATGCATATGCATACAAGCATGCATATGCATACATGAATGCATATGCATACATGAATGCATATGCATACATGAATGCATATGCATACATGAATGCATATGTATATAAGCATGCATATGTATACAAGAATGCATTTATATACATTGGATGAGATGAGATCTTCACGTTGCATCAGATGGGATCTCCACGTACACCGTGGGGAGTGCATGATCATTACGACTCCAAGATATATCATGTCCGTAATGGAGCTCCAATTATGGATGTGGCCGAAAAGTCAATGCGTCAGCGCATTCGACAACTTTGCTCCATGAATTCGGTCATTCAGTAATGTTAAAATGGAGCGAACAGGATAGGGAGTCTAAAATCATATCACACAATCCATATATGAAGAGTACCAGCCAACACCTGGGAATCCTATTGTGAGTTCCGAATGGATTCAGCATACGGCACGCGAGCTGATGTCTCATCGACGATCGGAAGCTCGTGATGCTTTTAGAGCAGGCTAATCGAAGCCTGTATGGCTAGATTCTGAAGAATGGGAATTGATTCAAGATGAGTAGCAACATACTCCTGATCAATATCGTCAATAGAGAGATGCGGCGGCCACATGTTTAGATACAGTTGGAACGTCCCATTTAGGTAGCGGCAGATACGAAAGTATGCGCTACCAGTTTGTAAGTATCATGTTAATTATTGAAGTTGTTTGTGTTAAGCACATTATGTATGTTCATCTAACATTTTTCATATTTATTATAGGAGTTGGTAGTGGGTCGTCCTGCGATGCGAACTGAAGAATCATATGGATATCAACATGGACAGACTGCACTATTACAAGACTTAGAGGGACGCGGTGCAATCGTCTCATGGGAAAATATTCTTGATTAGGTAAAGTTATATCTTGGTTTCATGTTTTTAGTTGTTTTTTATAAATGTCATGTTAATTGGTCTTATTTTGTACATATGTTTTGTTGCAGGATTGTAGGTCTAAATATTTTGATCAATGCCACAATTTTGTATCACACTCGCATACGATAATGATGTAACATAATTTTGTATTCGATTCCTATATGGAAGTGTTTTGTCACATTGCTACAATTTTTTATTACACTCCTATGTGGCAATGATGTACCATAATTTTGTATTCGATTCCTATATGGAAGTGCTTTGTCACATTTTGTATTTGATTCTTAGAAGTGCTTTGCCACACTTTTGTACATTTTTCATTTATGGAATATACAACTTTTTGTACATGATTCATTGTTCATTTTTGCTCATATAAGATTATATTTTGGTTCTCATTCAAGTACATAACACATGTACTCAGTTGGGCAAAGTGTACTGTCTTTTGCTAAACAACATCATGCTGTAGCAAAAGACAACACACTCTGTCCAAAAACAATTGTGTAGATACGGTCATCGGTATACACCTCGGTAGCTCCAGTATGGATGTTGGTATAGGTGCCGGTACACCCAATATGGGCATCGGTATGGGCGTCGGTATACGTGTCGGTAATACCGATGTATATATCGACATCTATATCGACGCTCATACCGACATTTATACCGGCATCCATACTAACGCTTTCTTTCCGACGCGTATACCGACTCTAATACAAACGTCGCAAAGAAATCATGCCCGTTCATTTTCCTCCGTAGCAGCCTTGGTATACCCTCGATATGTTGTAGTGTGCATAAAAAGAATTGAATAGGTTCAATTTGCATCCACCCCAGCCGTTTGCAAAGTGCTGCTGTTGCAATGTTGACACCAGATCCACCATCAATTAAGACTTGTGTGATTTTGTGATTTTTGTACCATACCGTAATCAGTGGTACCGTATGATCCACCATTGGGTCCAATTCCGGTTGGATTGTGGCTGTTGCCGGAGCACTCGAGGGTCCTAGGCTGACCTGCTGCTGGAACTGTTGATGCATTCTCGGGACCAAAGCCAGTAATTGACCCAAGGACAAGGTAATTGATGCCTTGGACAACACATCCCACACCGAATCAGTTTTTGTTGTTTACGATACCATCTTCGGTGTGGACTTCGGTACTGTATGAGTCAGATTTTGCCCTTTTGGTACTTTTGGTAGTATACTTTGTTGCGTCATTGGAACTGGATCAGGAAATATGGATTCTTCCTGCGTAGCCCACTTGCTTGCTTTTGTGAATACCTTATGTTCTTCACAAATTCGTGGTTCAAAGATCTCCACAGCTGGCTGTAATTGCTTGCCCAAACATGTTTGCACCACTGCTGCTTGCGTATCCACGGCTGAGATGTACACCATATTTTCCATCGGATGTTATCGTTCTGTTTTCTTTTTGTCATACTCTACTCCATCTTTACAAAATCTTCGGATATGCCTCATTTCACCACAAAAATGACATTTAGGAGGGGGAGGAGATGCACCTTCTCCTGATGGACCTGCATTCCACCGAGCTTGTCCAAAATTATTTGACCGTCCACCTCGATAACTCCTGTATCCCTGGTACGGAGTATTCCGCATCTCTGGTGGCACATAATGGCTGGCCGGTTGCCCTTGTTCTTGAATGATGGCATTAAGAGCTGCTCTATTCTGTACCTTGGCATTATACAGGAAAGTCTCTGTAGTGTGGTCTATTGTGTGGCAAATTGCACAATACATTTGGTTTAGAGCGCATGTTGAACTGTTGTGCCCTGGATTTTTGCGTTTGGTACAGTAAATTTGTTTCAAAGGATCCTCGTTAGATTGTTGGAACGCTTTCAACCACTCTAGATCTTCAGTAAATCCACCCACTTTGTTTTCTAATTGTAACACCATAGCAATTATGGCATTCAACGTCATTCCACCCACACACCATATGATCATAATCTGCTTCAATTGGGGCTTTAATCCATTGATGAACCACTACGTGACAACATCATCTGGTAAATTAGCATGCGCTGGTGGCAACTTCCGTAAATGAGTCCGAAATAGTGTGGCATAATCCTATACATTTTGGTGTGGTTTCTGCCTATTATTCTGTAAGTAGTCAAAAATTTTGGCTGGGTTTTTCTTTAACTGAAATCGTTGCAGAAATGCATCCTTCACATCATCGTACTGTCGGAAGTGGTTCAAATCATATTCGGTTAACCATCATGCGGCTTCATTAACCAGAGTTGATTGGAACACAATAGCTTTATACGCAGGTTCTGTTGGGTAATTCAGAACTGCATAATTAATCTCAAAGGTCCATACATGCGCATCGAGATCATCCCCTAAAAAACCTCCAAATTTTGTGTATGTGACCCCCGCTGGTACCGGGCGTGGTGGGATAACCTGTTGCTGCGGATGTTGTGGTTGCGGCTGTGGCAATGTTTGTTGTTGTTGCTATGAGCCACTCATGGTGTTGTTGCTAGTGGCGTTGTTGTTGTTACCTAAAATTTGGGGAGGTATCTCTTGATATTCCTACACTGTATGGTCAACCTACTCACTTTTCGGTCCTAAAATGTCGTTGAATCGATTTCTTAACTCCAAATCTAATAGCCCTTCCTCAACTTTAGTGTCGAAATTAGCTAATTGTGCACCGAAAAAAGGTGAGCACAGTAAGTGTCCACCAAATAACACCGCAGTTTCATCAAAAAGCTTCGAATCGCCACCAGCTAATACCGAGCTCTCACCGAAACTTGCCGAATTCTCACCGGACCAGACTACACTGTCATCGGAAACGTTCTCACCGGATAACACGAACCTGTCACCAAAAGTGACCAAATTCTGAGCAGATAATGCTGAACTATCTTCACACTACACCTCTGTACAACAAAAAATCACCGTATTTTCTTCAGAAGGGACCCGACTCCCACCAAAATGCACTGGATTCTCGCCGTGTGCTATCGAACTACCACCGGAATTGCCAC
Organism: Ceratopteris richardii; assembly: GCA_020310875.1. Classification (NCBI taxonomy): domain Eukaryota; kingdom Viridiplantae; phylum Streptophyta; class Polypodiopsida; order Polypodiales; family Pteridaceae; genus Ceratopteris; species Ceratopteris richardii. Next base: position 9,647,672 of record CM035412.1, read on the forward strand.
TGGCTGGCTGTACTGAACCTTCTGCAAGTGGACTTGATTGTCCTGCACTTCTATCACCAGGGGGTGTTCCTAATAAGTTTGGAACTGCCCAGGGATGTTGATCTCTGCGGTATTTAGGGTATGATTCGCTGGAACATGTTATAGGCATATATCAAAGAATTCTTCCTAAATCTTTAATCTTCGATGCAAACGACTACTCCATTTCCCATAGACGGCGGCAATGTTTAAACTTAAACTTAGGATTAAGTTATCTCTTTAAGTTAAATTCAATCTGGGTTCTTGGGATGGTTAGGGGGTCTGTAAACAGAGGCCCTATTTGTATTTTCCCGAATCTACAGATTAAGAGTATACTACTTCACCGAATTAATGCACTAAATCGGATTATCTTCCCAATAGTGTTTTGAATGCGTTCTTCAACACACTTCCACACTAGATAGTTAACTGTATAACTTCTTCACTTATCGCGTTAATCAATTTACTCAATACTTCATTGAACTTCACTTAATGATTAAACTTAATCAACAGAATTGAAAATACTCAGATTACATAGTAATTCGATAACTGTGCTTCACTTTTGGCTCTCACCCAAACGAACAGTCCGGCGACTACTATGCCTTATACTTCACGCGACTCTCTTATTAATTTGTCAAACATTACAACTTTTGCACTATGCGTTATGCGTGTGACTTTGCAGGGTATATTACAAATTAGGAATTCCTTTCCAGCGGCTTACACTACATAACAAGATGGACAATTGATTGAAAAAGGAAACAAAGTGGGTAGCATGTTCACCTTAAATGTGAGAATTCCTGAAATGAATGCATCCATGTTTGCAAAAGGTGCAGGAGTTATTGCTGATATAGAGATCTTCCATAAACAAATTGGACATGCAAACTTGTAGAGGCTGAAATTGATGTAGTGAAAGGAGATTGTCAATGGACTACCAAATTCCAAAGTTGCAAAAATTCAAAAGGTATGTGTAGCATGTCAAATTGGTAAGCAATCAAGAGCATGATTTCCACATGACAAGCATGTTAGTGAGAATGTCCTAGAAATAGCACATAGAGATGTTTGGGGTCTTGCAAAGACCACATCTAGGGTGGTTGTAGGTTTTATGTTACTTTCATTGATGAACATACACAAAAAGTATGGGTATAATTCATGAAAGAGAAGAGTGAGGTGTTCAATCACTTCCATAATTTTAATGCTATGGTGGAAAAGCAGAGAGGGAAGCATATTCAGACATTAAGCACTGATGGAGGAGGTGGAATATATGTCAAATGAGTTCAACAACTTTCTTAAACATCATTGTTCATATGGGGAATTATGTTCAACTTTTTGAGATATAGTCAATTTTTTGCATCAAGGTATTTTAGTGACTGGCCATGGCTAAAAGCAATGATGTATTTTGTATGTTGGCTGTTAAGGATAAGTTGGATGGTACCAACTACCCGTTGTGGGCTTATACGATGCGACATGTATTTGTTGCAAAAGGATTGTGGAACATTGTGTAGGGCGTTGAAAAACGTCCTATCACACCTGCAGCTGTTACAAATATGCATACTGAAGCTGATGCAGAAGGTTTCAAAGATGATGATATTCTGCATATTCCTATTTGTGTTGCGGTTTGTGCTGCACCTACTATAGAGCAAATTCATTGGGATGGCAGAGATGCACACACACATGCATTGATAGCTTTGTCTATCAAACATGCCATTAATCCTCACATTTGCTCTTGTAGAATAGCTAAGGATACTTGGGATACACTTACCACATTGTACCAAGCTAGGAATGAGGCTCATGTTGCTTACCTCCGAAAACAGTTGGAGAGTGAGAACATGAATGAAGGTGATTCTATGGAAAGTTTTCTAATAAATATCAAAGACTTGAAGGAATAGTTGATTTCTGCTAATGAGGTTATACAAGATAGCTCACTTGTGTAGACCGTTCTAAATGGTCTTCCTGATTCATATTAAAGTTTTGCTTCTACTCTTCGGTTGATTATGAAAGGAAATCCAAATGCCTTATCATTGGAGGAGTTAGTCTCTGTTTTCTTGCAAGAGGATTAGTCCAGGCAGAGTAGGTCCATTATGCATGTTGCAGATCAAGCTTTCTTGGCTAGTCAGAAGGGCAAATGGAGCTCTTCAACTAGTAAGCAAAAATCTGCTAATTTTGCACAATCGAAGAGTGAAGACAAAGATAATAAGAAATTAGAAAAGGAGAGATTATTTTGCAAGTATTGTAAAGGAAATGATCATATCATAAAGAACTGTCCAAAATTGGCTGCTAAAGAGGCAAAGAGGAAAGAGGTTGGAATGGTTGTTGTAGAGGCCTCTGCACCAAAAATTGAGTCTTCTAATCTTGTGCAGGAAGAAGAATGGGCATTTACTACTGTTTGCAGTTTTGAGCCATCTTCTCATGAGCAATGCATGTCTGTAGTAGACTCAAATGTTTGATACTTTGATAGTGGGGTGACCAAACATATTACCTCGCAGCGTAGTTTCTTCTCTTCACTCAACCCTACCCCTACAGGGAATACTATTACATGCACCAACAAATCCTCTTATCCTATTACGAGAGTTGGTAAGATCATTTTGAATATTGCTGATGGTAGTTCTTTCACTTTGTCAGATGCTTTGTTTCTGCCAAGGATCAAGAAAAATTTGTTATCAGTTTTTGCATTAGCCAAGATTGGCTTGGTTGTGAAATTTGTTGATGACAGATGTACAATTCATGATCTGTCAAATGGAAATGTGATTATTGCTTCTCGCATTTTATGTTGTCGGCTTTATAAGCTCACAGACTATGAAAGATCTGTAAATCATTCAGCATATGCAGTACATGATTCTTAGGCTATGTCAGATGAAAAGATTTAGCATGCACGCTTTGCTCATTTGAATTTTGCTAGTTTGCTACGCTAGCAAAAATCTAAAATGATGTCCTCTTTGCCCAACCTTAAGGACCTTTGAAAACATGTTTGTGAAGGTTGTATTCTGGGCAAAGTGCAGCATTCCTCCTTTCCAAAAGATGTTTTAGTTCGGGCTACTCAGAAATTGCATCTTGTACATAGTGATGTCTGTGGTCATATGCAGACACCTTCTTTTAGAAATTATCTTTACTTCATGACTTTCATCGATGATTTTTCTAGGAATGCATAGGTATATCCATTGAAGGCAAATTCTGAAGTGTTCATGTGCTTCAAATAGTTTTTGGTGTTGGCAAAAAATCTATCAGCATGTAAAATGGGCACCCTCCGTTCTAATCGAGAGGGGTAATATATGTCTTCTGATTTTAATGCATTTTTGGCTGAATGTGGGACAAAACACCAATGTAAAATGCTATATACACCTCAATAGAATGGATTTGTTGAACGAAAGAACAGGTCACTCATGGAGATGGTGACGTGTATGGTTAAGAGTCAGGCTTTACCACATAGTTTTTGGCTTGAGGCTGTCATGTGTCCAACATATGTACTAAACAGGTGTCCCACTAAAGCACTATAGTCTATCACTCCATATGAGGCTTGGCATGATCCGAAGCCATCTATTGCTCATCTGGATGTTTTTGGTTGTTTGGCATATGCATTAGTGCCCAAACAACATCGCAAAAAAAATCGATGATAAAGTAGTAAAATGTATTTTTGTTGGGTACAGTTCTGAAAGTAAATGATATCGTCTATATCATCCACAGGCTAAATGCACTCTGGTTAGCCGTGATATTTTTTCTATAGAATATGCTATTCAGCTATTGCTTTCATGTACTAAGGAGATATATGTTAGCTCTAAAGACATGTATGATACTTTGCTACCTCTTCTTGTAGGTGGACAATCTAGTGCTGGTCCTAATGAGGCAACTTCTCAGCCTTTGCAGGTTTCATGTGATGATGCAGATCATTCCATTTTTGATGGAGATTCACATGATGCACTTGTTGATAAGAGAGTTGATATCGAGTAGGCAAAAACTATGCCAGAATGGCTGGTGCAGACTTTGTGTGACAACAAATTAGATGCACCTTTGTCATATTGTACTCGTTCAGGCTCTCATAGTGCCTCTTTTTGCATCAGATTGCAATGTTATGGCTGCATCTAGTCTCTATGATGAGAATGATCCTGTGTCGTTTGATGAAGCACAAAATTCAAAAAACTGGATGGCTGCTATGCAATCTAAATATGATGTTATAATGACGAAAGGTACTTGGTCTTTATGTGACTTGCCTCCTAACAAGAAGGCCATTGGGACTAAGTGGGTATATAAGCTGAAGCATAAGCCTGATGGTATAGTTGATAGGTATAAGGCTAGGCTTGTTGCAAAGGGTTATACGTAGAAAAGAGGCATTGATTTTGATGAGCCCTTTGCACCTACTTGTAGCTGAATGACTACTCTTTGTAGCATGTGTGCACTTTCCGCTCATCATGGTTGGAATGTACGTTAGTTGGATATCAAAACAACATTTTTGAATGGCCACTTGCATGAAGAAGTATGTTTTTCAGCCCCGTGGCTTTGTATAGAAAGGGCATGAGAACTAGGTGTGGAGGTTAAAGAAGGCATTATATGGATTAAACCAAGCACCACATGCTTGGTATGAAAAGATACATGCCTATCTGATTGCACATGGTTTTGAGAACAGTCCAACTGAAAGCATATTATATGTTAATCGTGCTAATGATGTACTTCTGCACATAGTTGTTTATCTTGATGAGATGCTGCTCACTAGTCCTCATGAGAGGCATATTGCTGATTTTAAGGCTGATTTACATGCCTCATTTGAGATGTCTAATCTTGGGAATTTTCATAACTATTTGGGCATTCAATTCATGTACGTTGATGGTGGAATGGCTTTGTGTCAAATGAAATATATTGGCACATTATTGAAACATTTTGGCCTTGAAGATTGTAAGCCTATTGCTACTCCTATGGAGACAGGTTTACAATTGAGTTTTTAGGATGTTGGAGATGCATTTGATGTTGTTCTCTATCAGCAGGCTCTTGGATGCTTGATTTACTTATGCATTACTCAGCCAGATATTCATTTTGTTGTCTAATAGATGAGTAGGTTTATGCATTGCCCAGGTGTCAAGCATTGGAAGACGGTTAAGCGCATCTTTCGCTACTTGAGTGGTACTCGGCTACTTGGGTTTTTTTATGCCAAGGGGGGATCACTACCGCTATATTTGCATGCTTTTTTTGACTCTGATTAGGCTGGTTGCTATGACACTCGTGTTTCCACTAGTGGCTTTTGCTTCATGCTTAGTAGCTCATGTATATCTTGGTTGAGCAAGAAGCAGCTTACTGTGTCCACTTCCAGTTGTGAGGTTGAGTATAGGGCAGCTTTCACAACTATTGTTCAGTGTCTGTACCTTAGATGCCTTATGGCTCATTTGGGTGTTGGCCAGTCTTCTGCGACCACCATCTTCACTGACAATCAGAGTGCGTTGGCAATTCCGAGGAACCCTGTACTCTTCCATGCTCGCACTAAGCACATTGAGGTGAATTATCATTATGTCAGGGAGAGGTCCTCTACTAGGGAGATCAACTTGGCATATGTGCCCACATAGGAGAACATCGCAGACCTTTTCACGAAGGCTCCGCCTAGGGAGAACTTTGAATCTTTGCGCCAAGCTTTGGGCTTACTTCCTTTTGTGGATTCATTCCACATAGCTTGGCATTTCCTTATACATGAGTGCCAAATCCTTGTTCACTGCATCACTCCTAGGGGGGATTTGTTGATATATTTAGGTAGTGATGTGTGTGAACACACTAGGACTATCGGGGCACTTTTTTCCCTCTTTAGGAGGCTTTTTCCCCCGGCTTGTATATATGCCTATTGTGGTAATGGGCTACTTATCTTTGTACATTCTCTAGTAATACATTCAGTATTGTGTGTTGTGCTCCAAGCTTCTTCTTCTTCCTTGTGCTATTTGCATGCCTCCGCAGACATCTAACTCCAACAATACACAACACAATAGAATGGTGTTGTTGAACATCAAAATAGACATATTTCAAAAATAGCAAGAGCTTGATGGTTGAGAACAATATGCCTCATTATTATTGGGCACAAGCTATGCACATTGATGTATACATCATGAACAGAACTCTAATCATCACATACGAAAATTTTTGGATGTATTACATATGTACATGTTCCAGATGATTTGAGGATGAAGCTTGATCCAAAGTAGAAAAATGTATCTTCATTGGATACTCCCATGAGCAAGAGGGATATAAATGTTATAACTCGCTCACATGAGAGGTGAAGGTTTGTAGAGATATGGTGTTTCATGAAATGTCAAGCTTCTATGCAAATGCCAAAGATGGACTTAATCTTGAACCAAATGACAAAGAAAATGACAAATAATCAAGTGTAGAATGTCAAGTTTTGAGTGGATTGGATGCATCACCAAGAAATACTTCCAAGTCAAATCCATGGAGTCAAATATTGCATGGACATTTCATTCCAAAAAATTCATCAAATGCATCCAATAAAGGTAAAGAAAAGCTTTTTGATCATAGTAAACATCTATAGGTTTTGAAGACATTGATGGAGATTTAAGGGGTTCTGAAAAGAGCCTTGATGAAGAACTTGGATTGCCCTTTCTAAAGACTCTAGCAGTATGAAATGCACGTGTAGATGATACAAGGAGAAGTGACTGAGGACCATGAAGATCTGGGAGGATGGAAAATTCAATGCAACAATTGACATATGATAGTTATAGGGCTCATCATTGTGCTACAGGACAAAGGTAACAAGATGCTAAACCCTCTTATTTTGAAGATGAAATTGGAAATGCAAATTAGAAAAAATATATGGATGAGGAGATGGCTTCACTTTATAGAAATGATGCATGGAAGCTGGTTCTGTTTGAGGGCTAACATGTCTTTGACAAACAACACTTTACCAAAGGTTAGGTATGGGAACATGGATTATGAATACGATTACTACAACCACAACATGCATTTATGTTCCTTATCTTAGTAACACACAATTAAAGATTTCATATTATCGACACTATACTGAGAATATTGTAGTGCTTTAGATTAATTAAAAACTTCAATATTAGAGATTTGGAATATTGTAGAGTAACATTCTTATAAAGTTTGTTGTACAATTTGGAGACTTTATATAATGTTACAAATACTTGTGTGCTCTATAGTTACATGAGACAGAGTTCCATCCTTCAGATTTTTGGACTACGTCGTTCGGCACAGATAGACTTCTTCTCCAGATACCACACTAGACTCTCTTCTCGTATTGTTTCGCTACATCACATCCTTCCGTACTTTGCAATTAAAGAAACACGAGACTTTCAGAAACTCTTTGGATCTCCATAAAATAATCGAAGAGCCTTTTATTATTTCGAAAGTAAATTACAAGTTTATGGTCATCCATTTCGAGTGGCTAACACTAGCATGCATGGTGGATCCAAACCCATTAAATTACAAAATGCTACCATAGTGTAATGTGATAAGTGGTTTTGGTAGTACTTTATTAATGATGTAGGAAGGATCTCCCAAAAACTACTCTTTATAGTCATGTGTCCCTTTTATCAAGCAAGAAATGAATAATAAATCACCAAAATGTATGGAAGAGACCATGCACAAGGAGATGCTCATAGACATGCATAATGAGTGAAGTGAGATTTAGTTTTAATTGTTTGGTAGGCTTCAGAAACCAATCAGCCCCATAGCTTTTTACCTCTTGTTTTTGGTGTTCACTTCTCAGCAAAGCTGACTTTGTTCGTGGAGACCCTAGATGATCGCCTGATTGACTTTTCGCCTAAATTCCCCATCAAACTTTGAAAATGCTAGACTCGTTGGGTGTGCTCTTAGGTAATGCCGAATATGCCATGATGAAGTAATCTCCTGTCCATTAGGAGCAATGAACACAATAGCACGCTTATAGTTGGGGAAAAGCGGCAAATGGACTTCTTTCATGTTTTCCATCACGTCACATCGCTAGACTTGGCAAAGACGAACTAAAATCTGCAGCACAGGTAGTTACGATCGGCAACAAACACGCCAACAATTTCAGATAGAAGACACATCGGGAAGCCAAACGCCACCAAAGCTTGTCAGTGCGCCAGGATGTGCTAGAGCCATAGCTAAACAAGGTGTACTTTGAGCACCATCACCATCCGTTGAGTGTGCAGTACCTGCCACCCGTTTCGGAAGTGCCTCAGCCGATAGAGTGAGGGTGCACCATCACTAAAATGGCACCAATGTTTGGCTTGGCGTGGCTTCATGCACACCTCGATAACCAATGAGCATTGATAAGGCAACGTCGTCCTGTAGAGAATGATTGACATAACTGAATAAAATGTGAGGACAAGCACACAGCCTGAGATAGGGAGTTAGAGAGAATAATGCACACATATATTGCCCCATTTCATTAAACCATACATATATGTTGTGTTAGGGGGACTTCACACCCCTTCACATCTCCTCTCTCTCATCCTTTAAATTAGAACTTAAAGTACGGATTTTATTCTATCAACCCAAACCAGTAAATCATGCACATATGCTACCTAACAGTTCCATTGCTGCAAGGAAAGAAACCCATAGGTTGCAATTGGGTATTGGATCTTCCATGTGTGATCTAGATTACTCATTATATGCAAGGAACGGTGAGGATGGCATCATGATTGTGGCTATTTATGTTGATGACTTGATTATAGGTGGTGATAATGAAGAAATTATTAAAGAGGTAAGGCAACTCCTTATGCAAGAATTTGATATCAAAAATCTTGGTATGGTGCGCTATTTCATGGGCATTGAGTTTATACATACAAAACCAGGTATGTGGATGTCACAAATGCAATATGCCTTGAGTATGCTACAGAAGTATGGTGTGGCTGATTATATGCCAATTTGTATGCCATTAGATCAGAATTTGAAGTTGGATACTACATCAAGTGAAGCATTGGAATGCTACTATGTACAAAAAAATTGTGGGAAGGTTAATATAGCTCACAATCACAAGGCGTGATCTAAGCTACATTGTTGGACTTGAAACTCATTTTATGTAGGAACGATAGATAGAAATCTTTCTAGGGTGACATTAAAGTATCTTTCTATATGGTGAAATTAAAGTCAGTTATAAGTAGAGAATTTCTTTTAATTTTTCTAATTGAGAAAATGGGGATATGAATCATACTATATAATTCGAAATCAACAATAGATGGCTAAAAATCTTAAAAAATATATCATCTTTTCATGGTTATATTTAGTGCATATGATCAATTCTGAAGAGGCTGATATTGGAGCTCTTAGAAAAGCCTATAGTGGTTCTAATACAAATAGTTTTATAGACAATTAAATCATGGTACATATGATGAATTATTCCATGGGGTACAATAGAAAATATTTTGGCGCATATAGATAAATGTATTAGTGGTTATAAAGAAGACTACAGTAAGGGTTACGTCGGCGCAAGAACAATGCACTTTTAGGGAGATTTGGACTGTCGTATATATGAAAATGGAATACCTCTAAGGTTGATGTTACTTTAGATGACATGGATTTTCTGGTTACTGTACATTCTGTAGGTCTAAATGCTAGATATACGAACTGTCTATCACCTTGCTTATCGACAACTTCTAAATAAGATGTTGCTCTAAATAAGATGTTCTTTCCCTGTCTCTTCAAAAGGATTGTTCTTCTGGATTATTGCGAATTGCAGCATCAATTGTATGCTCATCCATACCAAAGATGCCATGATTTCTATTATTTATTAGATCCAGAAAGAGAAGCTTAGTTTCTATATCTCATGAGTTATTTGGAAAGCGTGTAAGCCTGAAGGATTCAGAGGTCAGAAGATTAATTGATGAAAGCCACATGAACAAGATATATAAGACGGATACTTATATTGATTTATTTTTTACTCCAGTAACCATAGAGTCTCTGTTCATTATCATATTGTTTCTTCTTTCGTACATTATTCTAAATGTATAATTTATTATCATGACCAGAGACTCTATGGATGCCTGAGTATAAAATAAATTATTATAAGTATCCGTTTTATATATCTTGTTCATGTACACTTTGCGTTCTTGAAACTTTAATAATGTCTTTCTTTGAATCGTTACTATTTTCGTTCGTGGAATCCTTTCAAAACCAGCTAACGGAGCATATGATAAATTCACAATCCATCTTACCTCAGAAAAGGAATATTTCCTTTCCATATCATTTTATCTTTCGATGAATTACGTTGAAGGCGTGGACGGCACGATGAATTATAATAATGCTCATATACATGTTCGCCATAGTAATCTTTTAAAGGAAAACATTATCTGACATAAACTCTCAAGATTTCAATAGAAATACAAATATAATAGAAAACAAATATTTTCAGATATCTAATCAAGGCCAAGAACAAGGAAAGATGATTTTCCTCCAAGTCTTCACAAGGCAGATACGAGTTATTATGAATGATTTTTCTAGGAAAAAGAAACCGATGATACATAATCAAAATGTGATTCCTTCGTTTTTGTAGGAAATGCCTAGAAATGCTAGCTATCTATGATGTCTGAGACATCACATTGATCCTCAGGGTGATAGATGCAGGAAAAGTGAGAAGAAACATAGGTGTGCTGCTTCTCAATGATTTGGCGGTTCAATGTCTCTAATATGGACATTCCACACTCCTGCTATAAAAATTATCCCTCTGTTTCAAAGTTCTGTGCGTCTGACAGATAGCTGCGTAGCTTGTGCAGAGGAGCAATGAATGAACGTTGTTTATTGCGACGGGGACGATGACTGATGTATGAAAGTGATTGTAATCATCTTCACTGAACTGACCAATATATCATATATGTAACGTCGACAATTTCAAAAATATCATGTCGGCGCGTTTCTAAGAATAAAACAATTCTATCATGGATTCATGGGATCACACAGAAAGAGAAGTACGAAAATAGTGCTGACCATGACTCTTCACATTATCGAGCACGCATTGGGGTTCTCCTCGCTGAAGATGGACTGATCGGTTCTTGATGTGGTACCATCATAGGAAACATTCATCGTCTGATCATTACTCATATGATTGTAGTAGTTGTATCCTTGCTGCTCAGAGATATTTGAGCGCTTTGATGAATACCTGCGGATGACCGGACTGGCAGAATGACAAGGGGATCGGAAAGATTTGCAATTCTGATGACTTCTACCCATGCAGCTGTCGTCGGCAAGCTCATAATCGGAGTAGAATGCGTGGCCATGCCTTTCACCATTGCTTGAGCGCTTGAAGGAATATTGGCTGATAACAGGGCTACCAGCGTGACATGAAGATTTAAGATGTGAGCAATTGTAGTGGTTAACGCGTCTGAAACTGTCATTGACATTCATATCATCTGCCCAGTACGGGTAGCTATGGATAGTGTTCAAGGACTCGTTCCAAATCTCGGCCCTTTTTCCTGCTTTCCGTAGAGTCTTTATAAGTTTTCTTCGGTCCACATACCCAATGATCGTCACTTTGTTTAATCGTAAATCAGTCTCAACGCTGTGGATCCCTGCAGAAAAAAGAATAGTCTTTTCATTCTTCCACAATATAGTGATTGTCAGTGTGTGATTTGATTCTTGCAGAAAATACGAAACAAAGAAGAGGTAGATATTGAAGTCCAATGTTATTGTAGCGCTCTTCTGCAATAAATGTTTGCCGTAAAGTCTTTTGTGCCTTGGTGAAAAGGATTAAGCTTATAAGTACAACATTGTTCCAGCAAATTTCTCTGTGCAATCATAAAGCAATACGCGTGATAAAGAAGGATTAGCACAACAGAACCCATTTTTATTTCTTTTTCCGATCTTGTCAGACTAAATGGGCAGATGTGAAGTCTATCTCCTTTACATACAGCAACAAACTCCAGTCCATCTGCCCTTGTCCGTGCTGTAATCTCAAATAAAAGCTCATTCATGCTCATGAATCCAACATAACTCTCAATAGCTTTCAATTCGTTTGTTCACGCACCTGCGTGCGCTCAATATCTTGCCTTTTGCGGTTTCTTGATCACAGATATATGTTAGCTAGCTGTCTTAATGTGATTAGGCTAATGGGTCTTTTCGCCTGTCGGTATACAGCTCACAACCATTTTACTACCTTCCCAACCATTTTTACTACCTTCATTAATTCTGTAAGTGGCATGCATTGAAACTTCTACAGAGCGAAATCAGTCCTGGGTGCTGTGCGTGCATAACTTTTCACTTAGCCTCTGTTCTATTACGCAATATCCACTCGGACAATCTGGTTGCCAGAATACGTCGATGCGTTCGAAACAATTAATCATCTCATATGAGTAGGCTTAGAGGGTTGATTGATCTCCTATTCAACAGTTCCATGATGATCATATGAAGCTAACTTAGTAGAACTCCTACATGCCGAGGGCGAACAATCGTCTCGGTTTATTATGGAGTTACCTTTCAGCTTGAGGAGCCTCTTTCTGACTTTCTTTTCGCATCCATTACAATCCATGCGCACGAGAAGCTCCACAAACTGCAAAAGAAAGTAGATCGGAAAACAATTCTCTGAAGATATTGAAACCAGGATACTAAATGCATGTGTCCATCTGAATATGGAAATTGGAATGCAGTCTAAACTCGTAAAGGAGAATCAATCAAAAGACAATTATAGAGTAACACCAAAAGCGGAACACAATATCCTCCTGAATATTATATAGATTAAAACCAAAAGACAATCTGAACTCTAGTCTATCAAAACATTTACCTCCATAATATATCTCCAGCTATTCTATCTCCAGATATTCGCGGAAACGTGCGAGCACAACGAAAGATGAGTGCAATTCACAGTGCAAAGATAGCGGCAGATGAATGTTTGTATGATCTCGGTAACGCAGAGTATGAGAACTGCAAACAAGATTGCACTCTATAGTTAGCTGATTGTAGTGGAAGCGCATGTTTTATAATGGATGGGCGGGGTGTGGGGCTTCGATTGTTTTGAACGTTAGAAAAGAGACGAGGACGATGGAGGCAGAGAGAGGAAGGCGCGGACAGCTCATAAAACGATACCAAAGCTCACAACTTTACAAGCTTTAACTGTCAGCTCAGCGAAAGGCAGATTATGCGTGGAAGGGGTTAAGACGAAAGGGGTGCATCAACATACGCAAAAGCTGTGTGGGTACTTCATCCAATGAAGTAATAGAAGTCACTCACATGGGCGATACTAATGTCTGAAGTCGATCGTTGAAAATTCAAATGTTGAGTATTATGTGTCATCGACTTACTTAAATACTCTTTTTGGAAAAGGTGAGTGAGTGCTTTTGGCAGTATCTAAAGCGATTCTACAATCAGAAGTTTACTCAATTGTTCAGCTTCAGCAGAATTCCAAGGGGCATTATCATGGTTAAAACATAACAGGTCACTCTGAGGAAAGCTTGTAATTCTGTGTACCATCACCGATTTTCATATCAATACCTGCCCCTTCGTATCTACGCAAGTGTACAATAAACCTAGTACGTTGTCAACTAGGATGCTCTTTATGTATTCTGGTATAGGGCTCCAAATCATCTATGAAACACTTCAGATTGTATGCGAAATATCCTCCTTTCCATTTGAATTATTGTATGTTCTCTGCTTTTTACAATGTATTTAATTGTTTCTCAAGAATGATTAAAATGAAAAGAAGCCTAACGTGATCAATTGAAGAGAAACTTGTACTCAAACCAAGGAGAATATTCAGAATGTAATAAGGTAAGTCTATGATCTAAGGGTCCCGCGGGTTCAGGCGGATCTGAAATCGGACACTGTTTGGTCAACCATGTGTATGACCAAAGATCTTGAGTCTAGAGTTACTAGAAGGTCATTTACTCTTGTAACCAAGTGATCCACTTAGCCTAGTGGTTAAGATGCAAGCATGTGAAGGAGGAGGTCTTGGGTTAACCTCCATGGGGTACATGGGGAGAGTGTTTTGCCCAAAGAGCTCTAGAACCTTCTAGAAGCATCCACTTGAGTTAACTCTGGTTAACTAGGACACTTGGCACACATGCAGTTACATGGCTGACACATGGATGGTTAGTATCCACCTGCCCAAGAGGGCAGTCCCTTGGAGAGAGCTATATATAGAGGCATTTGGTTGGGAGGAGAGTCATCTCTCTAGCATGTGGTGGTCATAACCTTGCATTGGTATCAGAGCAAGCTTTCATGGTGACCTTGGTGGCTCATCACCTTTCTTAAGCTTCCATGGAGACCTTGTGAGTTGATCTTTTACATGAGGATTAGTTTCATTTCCTTTGTTTATATATGTTCATGATTTTATTTGCCCTTCATTGTTGTGCTCAAATTCATGTGAGCATGTGCTTTTCTTTATTTTCTCGAGTTCTTTTCAGTAGCACAAGCAAGATAAAACACGAGCTACGTTTTAACCTTTTCGAATTTCAGCAGCAAAAGCGATTATGCATGTTCTTATCAAATCATCGTAGGCTCTAAGATCAAAACACTGTCTCGCTTTGCACTTTGATAAACTGGTCAAAGTACGAAGTAGTGAATGAATAATAAGGGTGGATCTAAAAACATCCCTGACCAATTCACAGTTTCTTGATGTGTGATCTGGGCACAAACATGTGAATTGGGTGGATTCAAATTACTAGTCCATTTTTGGGCATGACTACTACACGAACTTAGTAACAAAGGCGGGATTCTTATCCCTCGCAAGTCTTTGCGAACCCTTGATTCACTTGAATTTGTTTTGGAGAACTTGAAATTTGGTTGGCTCAATCATCTAACTTGGATGTTTGTACAATGGTTTACTCCTATCCAATAGTTACTTGATTTTTTTACCCGACTAGAGGACTATTTTATCCAAACCAGTTTAAAAATCCTATGTAAAATGTAGGAGAAAGTTTACCATCTACTTTGAGTCAACTTTCTATAACTTGACCACTTCAAACTCAAAATGAAAATTGTCGAATTTTTAAGACTTGAGCTAGAAGTTCTTGGGAATTGTCAATCTTATGAGCAATTCCTAACTTCTCTATTCTAGAGTATATTGGACTCTAGGAAATCATTTATGTTGTAACTTGAAGCAAGCTCAAATAAATAAGTCAACCTTGGACTTTTCATCTTTTGATGATTGAAAAGATTCTTGTACATAACATCTATCTGGGATGTCTAATTTAGTTACCTGATTCTAATCAGCTAATCCTCGTCTTTTGTGAAAAGAATTAGATACCATATCTGAGCTAAACGATTTGAAAAGCGGAAAGAGAGAACTAAAAATCTATACAACCAATTCAAACTTTGAAAGCTTGAACTTGTGAGGAGTCAATTTCTGGATGAAATATAAACTTGTACAAAACATCTATCTCGGATGTTTAATTTAGTTACCTGATTCTAACTGGTTAATCCTCATCTTTTGTAAAAAGAATCAAATACCATATCTGAGTCAGATCCAAAAGATTTGGAAAGCAGAAAGAAAGAACTAAAACTCTATATGATTTTTACTCAAACAATGCTTCACTTGAGACTAAGACCATGCCTATATTCAATCTTTATGTCTCCTTAATGGGAGTGCAATCCTTGTGCATTTCTTTGAGTCAAAAGATTGAATTTACCAAGTTATACTCGGAACTTAGTGCTTGAGTTAGTCAATCTATTCCTTAGTTGAAAGGATCCTTTCAATGTCAAAGTCCTACTTGTTCAGAAATTTATTAAATATTTTTGAATCAACAACAGTTAAGCTTGAAGTGTTTCAAGAAGATCTTGGAAGTTACTTACTTCATATCTTCTTTGATCTTGAAGTATCTTGAAATGTCTTAAGCTACTACTTTTATCCTCCCTTTAAGATACTACTTTTATCCTCCTTGAATTTAAACTCCTTCTTTGAAGTTTTAATTCCCTTCAGGATCAAATCTAACTTCAAGATCCAACCTACGACTAAAAGATAATTATCATCCCATGGTCCGATGTCCCATAGCATCTTTCCTACATCAATCTGAGTATAAAATCTAGTATTCCATACCACCCTATTTTATATTCACATCAATGTGTGGGTCATACATATTCTAAAGTCTAAACATCTCTTGATAGAGTACCTTTTTATTTGGACTCTTTACGAGAATTTTTTGAAGTTTCACTACAAGAAATAGGGGGGCGTAGCGATGCCCCCGAATTGAAAAAAAATGAGCACCGTCGCTTATGCAATGCTAGCATTGCATAATCGACAGTCCTATTTTTGGATTTTTTCTTACGGCCATTCGTCGCATAAGCGATGCCTGCATCGCTTATGCGACGCTAAATGAATGCATTGCAAATAGCATCGTTAATTAGTGATGCTATTTGCGACGTTGGCAAACTGGATAGCGTTGCATATGCGACGCTCTGGAATGTTAAAAAAAAATTGATTTCTCCCGGCACGGATTAACATGCGAGAGCAAGAAGAGAACGAGAGAGAGAGAGAGAGAGAGAGAGAGAGAGAGAGAGAGAGAGAGAGAGAGAGCACGAGAGAGAGAGAGAGACGCATCTCGTTGAAGCCAGGTATGCATACACACACACTTACACACACATACATATGCATACACACACACATATACACACATAGATACACATGCACATACACATAGACACACACACATACACACACAAATACACACACACATAATGTTGCATACAGACATGCACACATAATGCATACACATGCACACACATATACACATACACATACACACATATACACACATACACACACATACACACACACATACACACACACATACATACACACACATACACATACACATACACACACATATATGCATACACACACATAGAGAGACATGCACACACATACACATACATGCATACATATGCATACATAATGCATATGCATATGCGTAAATACATACATACTTAGATGCATACACACACATATGCATACATAATGTAGATGCATACATACACATACATAATGCATATGCATCATAATGCACATGCATACATACACATACATACACTACAACATATGAGGGGCATACCGACGCTGCATATACCGACGGTCACAGTCAACGTCGGTATAGCCGTCGGAAAATCTCACTAAGAGATACCGACGGTCAAGTGACCGTCGGTATGACCGTTCTAAACGGATCGTCAGTGTGGCCCGCAGGAAGCGTCGGTATAGGCGTCGGTATATGCATCGGTATAAGTGTCGGTATACATGTCGGTAATTTACTGGAAACTACCGACGCGTATACCGACGATTATACCGGTGGTGAATTTTTAAACATACCGCGAACCCGAGAGCAAAACTTCACATTTCTGCGCGTGTTTGAGTACTGTCGGTCTACTGTCAAACTTGCGCGCGCGAACCTGCATTGTCTTGTGCACACACACACACACACACACACAGATCTCTCTCTCTACACACACACACACACTCTCGGCTTAGCTCTCACATCTTGGTAAGTGCTGCGAGTACTGTTAGCATTTGTGTTTCTCTATGCTTTAGGGTTTCTAATTTCTCTTTTCGTTGATTTTGCAGAAGTTCGTTGGCATCGATTGTTTGGAATTGGACGAGAGATGACCTACATTACGCTTTGACAACAACGATTCAAAGAGAGACATACTTGTAAGTGATTCTTTTATTCGCTATTGATAGAGAAAGAAGGGGAGAGAGAGAGAGAGAGAGAGAGAGAGAAAGAGAGAGAGAAGAGAAAGGAAGATACACATTAATTTACACATGCATACATACACACATACACGTACACACATGCATGCTTACATACACACACCTATACACACATGCATGCTTACATACACACACACATATACACATATGCATGCATACACACACACATAAATTTACACACATGCATACATACACACACATGCATACACACATACATACACACACATATATACACATATGCATACATACACATACACACACACATACATACACACACGCATATATACACACATATAAACACATGTATGCATACATACACACACATATACCGACATGCATGCATACACACATATATACACACATGCATAGATACACACATATACACACATGCATGTATACATACACACACATGTATACGCATGCATACACATACACACACATACACATACATGCATGCATACATACACACACGTACACACACATGCACACACATGCATGCCTACATACACACACATACACATACACACACATGTATACATATGTATACATACACACACATGTACACATGCATACATACAAACACATATATACACACATGCATACATACACACATATAATCCTATTTTTATTTTGAAGTTTTTGTTTTACATCAAATATATAAAAATAGGATTAGGGTTTTAGGGTTAAATATTTAAGATTAGGGTTTTAGGGTTAAATATTTAAGATTAGGGTTTTAGGGTTTTAAATAGGATTAGGGTTTTAGGGTTAAATATTTAAGATTAGGGTTTTAGGGTTTTAGGTCTAGATATTTAAGATTAGGGTTTAGTATTTCAGATTTAACTCTAAGTCTTTCTGATTAGGGTTTTAGGATTTGAATACGTAGATAACATATATACACAACTACACATATACATATAATACATACATACATGTAGATACACATGCATACAAAAATATACATATTTTAGATTTAAATCTTTAAGATTAGGGTTTTAGGGTTATAACACCTACATAACATATATGCACACATACACATACACATATAATACATATATACATGTATATACACATGTATACAAAAATATACATATTTTAGGTCTAGATATTTAAGATTAGGGTTTTAGGGTTTAGTAGTTCATATTTAAGTCTAAGTCTTTATGATTAGGGTTTTAGGATTTTAATACGTAGATAACATATATACACAAGCACACATATACATATAATACATACATACATGTAGATACACATGCATACAAAAATATACATATTTTAGATTTAAATCTTTAAGATTAGGGTTTTAGGTTTATAACACCTACATAAGATATATGCACACATACACATGCACATGTAATACATATATACATGTATATACACATGTATACAGAAATATACATATTTTAGGTCTACATATTTAAGATTAGGGTTTTAGGGTTTAGTATTTCAGATCTAGAATTTTAAGATTAGGGTTTTAATTAAATATATATAATTAAATATATAAAATTAAAGATATAAAAATAGGATTACGTAAGGAAAGAACATCTGAATATATAAATAAATATATATATAAAATAAGATAATTATATACATAAATAAATATAAAAAGAACTAGGGTTTTAAATTATTTAATTAAATATATAAAATTAAATATATAAAAATAGGATTACGTAAGGAAAAAAATCTGAATATATGAATAAATATATATATAAAATAAGATAATTATATACATAAATAAATATAAAAAGAACTAGTGTTTTAAATTATTTAATTAAATATTTATAATTAAATATATAAAATTAGGATTACGTAAGGAAAAAAAATCTGAATATATGAATAAATATATATATATATAATAAGATAATTATATACATAAATAAATATAAAAAGAACTAGTTTTTTAAATTATTTAATTAAATATATATAATTAAATATAATTAAGTAAAGAAAAAATCTGAATATATAAATAAATATATAAATACACAAACACACATACTTATATACCTATCTATATTCACATATATATACATATACACATATATATAAACATGCATACATATATATACATGTTTTAGTTCTAGGTCATTTGGATTAGGGTTTTAGGGTTTTAACACGTACATAACATATATACACACATACACATACACATATAATACATATATACATGTATATACACATGTGTATAGAAATATACATAATTTAGGTCTAGATCTTTAAAATTAGGGTTTTAGGGTTTAGACATACATATAACTTAATTAAGAGGAAAAAAATTTGAATAAATAAATAAATATATATATAAAATAGGATCAATCAAGAAAAAATCCGAATATATATAGATAAAATAGGATAACTATATAGATTAGGGTTTTAAGTTTTCTTAGGTATTTAAGTATTTAGGTTTAGTATTTCTGATTTAAGTCTTTAAGAGTTAGATTTTTAGGTTTAATAAAAAAACAAATGTTCTAAAATGTCCATATTGTAGCAGATGGCTTCTTTGGATCCTGAAGCGAGAATGGCATGTCCTTGCACACAGTGCAAGTATCAAACTTATCGGAAACGACGGATTTGTATTGCACATGTTAGAGAGCATGGATCCTTTGATAGGAGTCGACTGGAAAACCTACGCTATCATTCGCATGGTCCCCCAGGTGAGCAGATGGACCCAAACGACATTGCACCGGTAACATCTCGTGGACAAAAGAGAGCAAAAAAGAACTTAGACGTAGAAGCAAGCACTAATAATATTACACAGAATGAACATATGGAAGAGATGCTTGAAGCATTTTATGAGATTCCAGAAGATCATGATGGTGAAGAAGGTGTCGACGAGAGTTTCATGGACACAACAGAAATTCCACGATCAGAAGTTGATGAAGAATATGAAAACATGCGAAGATTAGCTCGTTTACCACTTTACAATGGAGCAAAGATATCTGTACTACGTGCTTCACTCGCGATGCTCAATCTGCAATCCATTTATGGATGGTCAGATAGTAGTGTCACTGAATTGTTCAGGTAAGTGGAGAACAAATTGGCTTTCATTGTTGTATCACAATAGCTTCATTTACTAATATCATTTTAATTGCTTATTGCAGGCTTCTTAAAGATCAAATTTTGCCTGAGGGCAATGACATGCCTCCAACACGTGGAGATGCGAAAAAACTTTTACAGTCCATTGGAATGGATTATACGAAAATATATGCTTATCCAAATGATTGCATTCTCTTTCGGAATGAGTATGAGCATCTCCACGTATGTCCAAAGTGTGGAGCAAATAGATTTAGAGAAGACGTTATAGGCGAAGCAATCCCCGCAAAGGTTCTTCGCCACTTTCCTATCATTCCACGAATTAAGAACATGTTTAGATGCAAATCTATAGCTGAGTTAATGTCATGGCATACAAAGAGCAGGTCTACAGATAATGTAATGCGAGTGCTAGCTGACTTTGATGCTTGGAAGCACATAGATAGTAAGTGGCCAGAGTTTGCTAGTGAGCCTGGGTCCATACATCTAGGCTTAGCTATGGATGGAGTGAATCCATTTGGATTATGCAGTTCTTCATGGAGTACATGGCCAGTATGTTTGGTTAATTATAATATCCCACCATGGTTGGCCACAAAGAATTGTCATTTATTATTAGCCCTTATTGTACCAGGTAAGTATAAGGTAAAAAATATGGATGTATATCTTACACCACTTGTGGAAGAACTGCGCACTTTATGGGATGGGATCACTGTGCGTGACATGTCTTAACCTATAAGAAGACGAGACGTGCGAGTGCAAGGCATACTTATGTGGACAATGCATGATTGGCCTGGTTATGGTGAATGTTCAGGTGTATCGATTTCGGGTTACCATGCTTGTCCTTTATGCGGACCACGACTCGAAGCACGCTATTCCAAAGCACTATGTAAAACTGTCTATGAAGGACATCATAGATATTTGCCTGATGGGCATGTTTTACGTGAAGGACAAATTGGTCGACAAGCGCAACACCAAATGAAAGCTAGCGATTGGAAACAACTGTGGGATTCAGAAAATCCAGTTGCTGGCATGAAACGGTTGTCCATTTTTCATGAACTCCCTTATTGGAGTGAATTGGTGATCAATAATTTGGTAGACCCGATGCATATTTTCAAGAATGTGGGAGAGATGCTTTGGAAAACTTTAATCGGAAAGAAAGAAAGCAAAGCACAAAGGGACGACCTAGAAGAGCAAGGTCGTATGCAAGAGTTGTGGGCAATAATTACTAAGCCCAACGGAACAGTATCGTTACCAAGAGCTCCTTGGGTGCTTTGCAGGATGGAAGAGCAACAAGTGAAGAAAATAATTTCAGAGTTTTGTACACCTACTGGATGCATGAGATGTCTAAAGACTGCTTTCACACGAAACGACGATCTTGCAGGACTCAAGTCTCATGATTGGCACAAGTTTTTACAGTTTGTGCTCCCTGTAGCCATAAAAGATTGTCTTTCAGAGGATGTACGAAAAACCATTTATAAAATTAGTTCTTTAGTACGGTGGATATCTTCCAAAGAGATAAATAGAGATAGGATAGAGAGTGCGAAACTCAATGCTATCGAGGTTGTTTGCATGGTAGAGAAATACTTTCCCACAAGTATTCTCACTATTCAACCTCATTTACTGGTTCATGTAGTAGATGAAGTTGCAATAGCAGGAATTGTCCATAGTCGATGGATGTTCTTCTTAGAGCGCTTTATGAAGACATTAAAAGGGTTTGTTCGATAGAGAGCATCTCCAGAGGGTAGCATGGCAGAGGGATGGCTTGTACAAGAATCTCTTGTATTCATTACTGAGTTTCTAGGTATATCCGATCCCGAAATGCCTCGCTTATGGAGCGATGATGAAGATGTTCGTCTCGTAGGCAATGAACCACAAGGTAAAGGATTGCAGAGAAAATTGGATGCAGCTTTCAAAGAGAAGGCAATGAAGTTTTGCATAGTTAACTCTGAGCCTATGCAAAAGTGGTTAGAAAGGTATGAACTTGCCAAGGAAACTAACGCAAAGGAAAGATCTCAGTTTTGAAGAAATCGTTGCACTCGATTTTTGCCTCTTCCAGAAAATCTTTGACCTCTCCCACCTTTTCCAACGAGCAGATGGCTAGATGCAGTGGTTTCACAAGCAAAGGCAACGGGTGAAGATATCTCTGAAGAAGAAGAAGAACTCGCAAAAGGATGTGATTGGGAGTATATCAAATACGGTGCACTATGGTCTCATGGACGACACTTTTGAATCGCACGAATCGATCAAAACCGGTCTACTTTTGATAGTGGAGTGATGGTGAATTTTTTGCAAAAAAGTAGAGCGAGTGCAACAGATGATAATGCTCTAGAAGGCGAGTTAGATTATTGTGGTGTGATTCAAGACATCTTGAAACTATCTTTCAGAAAGTTTGATTACTTTGTTTTTGACGTGAAATGGTTCAAAGTAGTCACCTCTGAAGAAACGCAACAGTGAGACGAGATAAGAGCGGTTTGCTTCAAGTCGACTCCACAAGATTATGGACAGATGAAAGGGATACATTTGTACTTCCCGAACACTATGAGAAAGTTGTTTTTATACCAGATTCAAAAGACCCGGAGTGGCTATTTGTTTTACAAGTCGCTCCACGTAGTAGAAAAATTTTTGAAAATGCAGATGTAGAAGAAAGTCCATCTCTAGTGGACTCAGAGATTCATTCGATAGTTGAGGAGGAAGAGATCATTGTTCGAGAAGAAGAGGTCACTGAAGAAGAGGTCATTGTTCGAGAAGACGAAGCAATAGACAATGATAAGGAGGAAACCAGCATAGCAAACGATTTAGAAGCCATCAATTTAGAGATAGATATTCTTGGTGCATCGGATCTTCAAGAGGATGCTAGAATAGAGGACTTTTGAATAAAAGACTTGTACGTACTAATTTTTTGTTTTTTTTTTTTTATTTCCTATATTATTTTTCTTATCGCATGCTAATTATTTCAGTTCTTTTATTATAGAGCACGATGGGAGACAGTCCTCCAGTCACTCCACAGTCCATGACAGAGGAGCAGTTTTTGGAGTTCATCTCTTAGGTTCCTCCTGCGTATATGGCCGCTGCATCATAGTATTGGATCGCTCGTGGTAGCACTCCTCCCGGCCTCACTCCTGGCGGCCTTACTCCTGCCGGCCTCACTCCCGCTGGCCTCACTCCCGCCGGTGTCACTCCTGCCGGTGTCACTCCTGAGGGTGGTGCTACACCCGTAGGAGGTGTCTCCTAGCTTTGTGACTCCACCACGACCATCTTTGTAGCCATCTCCTACTGGATCTACTAGTAGACATGTGCCTTCGACACCTCAATGTGATACAGGGTCTGGCCCGTCTCATAGATCGAGGTCACGCTCTGGAGCAGGAGGTTCGAGGAGTGGATCTACAGGTAGGTCTGGAGGCGGAGGAGGTGGTTGTTGTGGAGGCAGTGCGACGGATGTTGTGTCGCCCGCTTCTACTCCTAGGACGAGTACCTCAGATGTAGGTATGCCACGCAGTACACCACGTACACCTTGAGGTGCTCATGACCATGATGACTCCAAGGTGTATAGTATCCGAGATGGAGCTCCGGTGATGGATGCGGCTGGCAAAGCAATGCGTGCATGCATACGACAGCTTTGATACACTCCATCATGCGGAAATGGAGTGAACAGGATAAAGATTGGAAGAATTATATCACACGGACGATTTACCAGGAGTTCCGACTAGCCGATGGACAGTCGATTGTCAGTTCAGAGTGGATTCTGCATACTGCACGTGAGGTCATGTCGCATCGACGATCCGAGGCTCGTGATGCATTCAGAGAAGACTTACCAAAGCCTGTGTGGTTAGATGCTGAGGAGTGGAACATGATTCGTGATGAGCAGCACCAGACTCCTGATCGATATCGCCAGCAGTGAAATGCCGCAGCCACACGTCTAGACACGATTGGACCATCACATTTGGGCAGCGGCGGATATGGCACGATGCGTCATGAGTTTTTAAGTACCATTTCATTTATTGAATTTATTTGTGTTAAATTTCTCATATATATTTCTCTAATCTTTTTATATTTGTTTCAGGAGCTCGCAATGGGTCGTCCTCCAGCACGATCGGAGGAGTCTTATGGATATAGTCATGGGTTGACTACATGTTGAGCCCATAAAAGTCATGTTGGTCAAAGTCAACTGCAATCAAAGTCAACTGGTCAAATTCAACAAAGGTCAAGGTCAAAGTCAATAGGTGCAAAGTCAAAGTGCGTAAGTGCAGGTGTCAAAGTGCACAGGTAGTGCACAATGAATTGTCCACAAAGGGTAAATTGGAGAAAATGGGTTGCAGGTTGCAGAGGTATTTTCTCTAATTTCCCTAAGGTTCAAAGTATGTTTCAAAGTGTTTTGGAAGGTTCAGGTGAACCCCCTCTTATGTGCAAAAGTGAAGACTTAAAAGGAAACATGAAGGTATGTGAAGCGGCAAAGTGTACGCACAAGTGAAAGTAAGGCTCCCCATTAAAATTTTTGGTTTTAGACTAAAGTCACTACAGGACAAAACAGTGAGTCATTGGCTGGCACTTGGGAGGACAATCTTGGGACATCAAAGTGAGCACCAAGATACCATGGCACTTAGGAGCGTAAGTGATCGACACACTCACATGAAGGTAAGGGCCATTCTTGGACCAATTTTAGAGTAAGCAAGAGAGCATAGTCTAAGGGAGCAAGAGAGAGAAGTGCAAGAGTCACCAGTGCGACGACGCAGAGAAGTGGAAGTGAAGAAGTGCATAAGGAGTGCCTAAGGGATTGTGCAGAGAGGGCTAAGCTAGTTCCCCAAGTATCTCAAGGTCCCATTGCAGTGGGTGCGTGCCGACAGAAGGTATTCACTCCTCCCCCTTTGTGGAAGCTTGGTGCAAGGTGTGCACAAGGATAAGCTTGAAGCAGGCGGAGGTCTGGTGCAGAGGAGCCAGCAGCAAGAAGACTTTGAGATATTTGGTATTTTGTGATTGGGCACTCTATGGGATTGTGCACAGAGGTATTGGCTTGTCTTGTACTTCAAACCTTGTAATTGTCTTACTGTAATCAATCGGCAGAAGCTTCCAGGTGTATTTTCTCTTCTTATTTCTTCCCCTTTTCTCCTACAAACCCTCAAACTCCTTCTTGTCTAAGAATCCACCAACAAAATTTGGCACGCACGGTGGGACTTCCAAGGAGATTTGAGCTTAGGAGAAACCAAGGGTCAAGCATAAAAGATATCAAGTGTCTACAGAACCACAGTGCTACTTCATCAAACAAAAGGTAAATATATTATTATCAAGTGTCTTACCTTTAGTGGGCTATGAGCTGCTCATGACCGCAACCCGGTCCCAAGTATTGAGGGTCACCTGCAAGCAGACAAGGAGGAAAGTTGTTAGAAGGTCCCCCAGTCCTCTATCTTCCACATCATCAGTCAAGGGCATGGCGGGTCAGGTAGACTTGGAAACTTTACTCTCTAGATTAAATATAAAGTTTCCTTCTTTCAAAGGCCTAGCTCAAGAGGATCCAGATGAACACATTAGAAGGTTTTTAGCACTATGTAAGACTAGAGGCCTAATGGGTAGGGAGGATGCTTTTTTGATTCTCTTCCCTGCCACATTAGAGGGATTAGCTGATAAGTGGTTCAGCCAGTTTGCTGAAAACCATTTTACCACTTGGGATGTGATGAAAGATGCTTTTAAAAATCAGTTCCAGCATGGAAACACCGCGGAGATTATCATAGAAGAGCTAGAAAATTTAAGATTAGGTCCAGGAGAAAAGTTCCCAGAGTTTGTGACTCGGGCCAAAGCACTAATGGCTAAATTGCCAGACCCACCCCACGATTTTTTTGTCAAGAAATGGTTGGCTAAGCCCCTACCAGTGGCCACCCAATGCAAAATAAAGGAGTTAGTGCTACCTACAGCCTCCATAGAGGAGTTCATCAGCACAGCCACACGCTTGGAACAGATAAGGTACTAGTATGGAGCCACCTCTTCCCAACCAACATATGGTATAGAAATGGAGGATCCAGTGATACAGCTAAGGAAAGAGTTGGAGGGCTTAAAGAGAAATAAGCCCTAAAAAGAGGAAGAGAATGCTGTTGCTCAGTTGAGAAGAGAGATTGAAGCACTAAAGCTCCAAAAGGAGGAGGAGGCCCAGGCAGAGGAATTGGCTCAGCTGCGACAGGAGTTGCAGGAGCTCAAAGGAGGTGGCATCAAGAGTGGACTTTGGTGTTCCATGTGCAGCAAGCAAGGTCACATAGTAAGTGAATGTCCTCTGTTAAATGTGACTTGTCAATTATGCAGGAAGGTTGGCCATGAGGCCCATGAATGCCAATCAAGAGGAATGCCTGCAACGACATATTGGACACAAGGAGGACCTCCAACACCAGCAAATGTGATGGCTGCTGCACCAAATCAAGGTAACAACTATAATCCTAGACAGAGGAATAACTTTGGAAATGGGCCTAGGAGGCCAATCATTTGTTTCAGATGTGGAGAATGTGGGCATTATCAAAGTAGGTGCACCCTACCAGAAAATGCCCCTCCCTGCAGGAACTGCCCTGATGCAAGAGACCATTATACAAATTGTTGTCCTAAGAATCAAGCCTCTTCCTCCGGACCCCACATTCAAATGATTTCTGTGCACAAGGAAGAAGTGTGTGATCCAATCAACGAACCATCTCCATCTACCAGGGTGGTGCAATTAGAAGAAATAACATCTTTGACTGTGCAGACAAGAAGCAAGGGGAAGGCTAAAGTTGACATAGGACAAGAATCAAAGATTAAGGAAGGGAATCAAAATAGAGAAACATATGAAGATAAAGTCACCACAGGTGCAAATACAAGTCAAAAAGGAGATCAAATATGCACCAGTGATGCCATTGGGCATGCCTTCAACAGGGCTCATGAGGAGCTTGATAAGTCAACTGGAGTCCAAGCTCTCAAGGAATCAGAGGCTTCAAAACTACTCAAGTCCATGAAGAAGGAGGTTAGTATTTTTGAATTGATAAAGATGGATGGGAAATTCAGATCAGAGTTATTGCAGATAATTGATGAGGCTTCTACCACAAGTTTGGTGGCAAAGGCCACTGTTTTACATAAGGGAAAACTTGTAGGGGAAGCACCCCTTACATATTATAAAAGTCCTCGGCTGACAGTATCTATCAAAGATCATGAATTTCAAGGAGTTATTGTGGATGGTGGTTCTGGCATTAACTTGATGCCTGAACACACAATGAAAAAGATTGGACTCCATCCTTCAAGGCTTGCAAATTTGACTGTTACTTTGGCAGATCAGAGCAAAGTAAGGCCCTTGGGAGTGATCCCAAAAGTTCCACTTGAAGTACAAGGTAATCTATTCATTCTGGATTTTGTGGTTTTAAGATTGCCCCAGGTTGAAGGAGGATTTCCTCTCTTAATTGGACGACCATGGCTGAGGCATGCAAGTGTCATTCATGATTGGGGCAAGGACACTATGTGGGTACAAAAGAAAGGGCAAGAGCTGACACAGATTCATTTAGAAGAGGGCCCAGATAATCAAGGAAACACTAGCATGATGCAAACAGTTGGCATTTGCATGGAAACAGAATCGGAGGATCAACCCCAAATAGATTTCGAGGAAGAAGAGGATATTCTAAATTGGCTCCAAGCTGGCAACTCTTCCTCTTGTTTTGGAATTTTTCTTAATAATTCTTGCACGACTGAAGGTTATGATGAAGATAAGGGAAAAGTCCAGGTTGATGGATTGGGAGAGCCCATCACAGACCACAGAAGGGGCAGGAAGACACCCTTCAAATACAACTTGGAGGAGGATATGACAACCATAGATAAAGAAGTTTCTAAAGCTAAAAGCAAGGTAAAAAGTTCTAGTGAAGAATGTTCTTTCCCAATTCAAGAAATCCCTACAGGATGGATGCAGGACAAGGAGGAACACATTGAAGTCCAAAATACACCTGCTTATGAAGCAATGCACGAACAGCTAGTACAAGAAGACAAGGAAGCAGAGGCACACGAAGATAATATGGTAGCGAGAAATCCTGTCCAAGAAATACAATTAGGCACTCAAGACAATAATCAGCCTGTTTTGATGGCCACTTGGTTGTGGAGCCACCCAGGGATCCTTGAAAAGGTAAAATCATTCTTGACCCAGTATATAGATGTCTTTGGTTGGCATTATAAAGACTTAGAAGGAGTGCCTGCAACTTATGGAGAGCACAAAATCCCTCTGGTTGATGGATCCAAACCCATAAGAGGAAAGAGTTATAGACTTAATCCAAAATATGCTGAAGCTGTCTATGTGGAAATCCAAAAGATGGAGGATGCAGGAATCATCATTCCTGTTGAACACTGAGAGTGGCTCTCACCTATGGTTATAGTACCAAAGAAGAATACTAATAAAATCAGAATTTGTGTTGACTTTAGAGCACTCATCAAGGTGACCATTCCAGATGGGTTCCCTATGCCTTTTGCAGAACAGGTCATTGAAGAAGTGGCTGGGCATGCATTATATAGCTTTATGGATGGATTCAATGGCTATAACCAAATATCAATACATCCAGAGGATCGTGAAAAGACTGCTTTTATCACTCCTTGGGGAACATATGTGTATGTAAAAATGCCATTTGGGCTCAGAAATGCTCCAGCCACCTTTAACAGAACGGTCAATCTCATTTTTGGCCCCCTATTGCTGGAATCACTTAGAATCTTCATGGATGACTTCTCTTCGTTTTCAGGATCTCACAAGGAAACTCCTCTAGATTGTTTGGACCACCACTTGAGGCAGCTGCAGAATGTTTTCAAAAGATGCAGGGAGACTAAGTTAAAGCTCAATCCAAACAAATGTCATTTCCTTGTGACAGAAGGAACCCTCTTAGGACATGTGGTGTCGGCTAAAGGTATGGCCCCAGATCCTGACAAAATCATTTCTATATTAAAGTTGCCTAAACCTAAATCCCCTAAAGAGATTCAGAGTTTCTTGGGGCATACTGGATACCATAGAAGGTTTATAAAAATGTATGCAGAGATAGCCAGACCTCTGGCTAGACTTACAGGTAAGGAAGTACCTTTTAAATGGGAAGAAGAGGAGGAAAAAGCATATCAAACATTACGGTCAAGGTTAGTGTCTGCTCCTATTTTGGTCACACCTGAGTGGTCAAAAATCTTTCATATACATGTCGATGCCAGTGCCTATGCAGTGGGGGCAGTTTTGACCCAACCCAGTGAAGAATTTAAAGTGGACAGGCCAATTCAATATGCCAGTAGAATCTTGACTAAGGCTGAAAGGAATTACAGTACTACAGAAAGGGAAGCCCTAGCAATGGTCTTTGCTGTCCAAAAATTCCGTCATTACTTACTGGGGGTAAAATTTATTATTATAACAGATCACCAACCACTAAAATACCTACTCAACAAACCACAAGCCACTGGTAGAATATGGAGGTGGTTATTGTTGTTCCAAGAGTTTGATTTTTCTGTAGTCCATAAACCAAGTAAAGAAAATGTTATGGCGGATCACCTATCCAGAATAAATATGATGAATCAAACTAGTGGAATCAATGATGACTTTCCAGATGCTCATCTGTTTGCTGTACAAGCTCAAGGTTGGCATTACGACATCAAAAATTTCATTAAAACTGGGTTGTATCCAGAAAAGGCTAGTGCTGTACAAAAGAAGAGACTGCTAATCAAGAGTAGACCATATACCTTCATTGAAGATAAATTGTATCGACAGGGCAAGGATGACCGGTTCAGGAAGTGTTTTGAAGAAGAAGAAGTGAGGGAAGTCCTTCACTCTCCACATGAAGGAACAGGTGGTGGGCACCTTCCAGGACATATTATGAGTCAGAGGATACTAGATGCTGGTCTATGGTGGCCCACCCTATTTAGGGATGCAGATGAATGGGGAAAGGCATGTGACATTTGCCAGAGGTGTGGACCTAGGCCAACAAAGCAGAGACACAACCCCTTGGTTGTTTCCACTTCCTGGCAACCATTTGAGAAGTGGGGGCTAGATTTTGTAGGGCCCATCTACCCTCCCGCTTTTCCAAAAAGAGAAAAATATCTCTTGATAGCTACAGATTATGCAACAAAGTGGGCTGAAGCTATTGCCTCCCCCGATTGCACTGCCCAAACTGTTGCCGATTTCATTTATAGTAGCATCATTTGCAGGTTTGGATGCCCATTTGAAATTTGTACAGATCAAGGTACACATTTTGTCAATAAGGTCCTGCAGGAAATTTTTAACAGGTATAGAATGTTGGTGCAATACAAGCCTTCACATTTGGCTTGGATATCTACTTTGAAGACTATACATGAAGCGAAGACCATAGGAACTTATGCCTATGAATTCTTACCATTTTATCTATTGCAAAAATATAAATGACTTGGCGCATCATTATGCAATCACGCCTAATTGATTGAAAGTCGTGAAAAGGCGGTTGATTGATCGAGAGAATATCTCAATCAATTTTTTTAGGTGAGAAATTTTAGGAGATTGATTTGAATTCTAATTCAAGTCATATAAAAGCTACAAGGAAAAATGTCGCGGCAGTTCTTCACTCATCCCGAGGCATTACTGTATCAATCACTGAGGTTGTGAGGTCTACTTTATAGCCTACACCTCTGAGTACCATTGAGCTATGTTTATCATGCCAGTGGGAATGTACATTTACATGATCTAATACAAATACTTACATTCATCTACTCTGTGATTCTCTGAGTCATCATCTTCAAGTCTGTCAATCTTGAAGAAGTACATCTCAGAATTTACTGAACCTAATCAAGTGATTCAAAACCTGATAGATTCAGCTCAAAGTATACCACAAGCATACAAAGTTTGAAGTAACTTGGTTCAGCCAATCTCGAGAAATCAAGAAATTACAGTCAAAGTGTTCACTGTTGCAGTTCTTATAGTAAACGAGTAATTTTCCGATAGAAGAACAAAATAGATCCTGCAGAGTAATGCAAAGCTTTGTATGAGAAATAGCTCACTCTATAGCTAGACATATGTACTTTTAGTTGATCAATCTTTCCGGTGAAAAAGATATCTACACACAGTACAAAGTATGACCGGAAAGAGGCTGTCTGAACTAGAGGAGTTTTTTTTCTTAAATTTTATAAAGAGTTCAGTAAGTTCAGAAAGTTCATGTGTCACTTCCTTACTTCATGTATGTTCACTTGAAGTAATTATAAACAGAATTGAAGTTCATTCCGGTACAATTTCAGTACAATTACGGTGACAGTCCAGTGGCAGTCTGGTGAAATTTCGGTGAAATTTTTTCAGTAAAATTAGAGCACAGTCTTATATCAATTTCCGCAAGACTCAATCTTCATCACGTTATCAGGAAGTAGAATCAGAGAAAAGGATCATACAGGGCTGGTGCAAAGCAGGATTAGCAGTACCAACTCAATCTTCTGAGTGCATCCAACCATCACTCTCAACAGTGGTATCAGAGCAAATAAGGTAATCATGGGTGATGGTTTTCCTTCATTCATTGACAAATTGGACAGGAACAATTACCAAGCTTGGTCTTTAAGGATGAAGACCTATCTACAAGGAAGGAGCTTATTTGGATACATATCAGGAGATGAGGAATTGCCCTCATTCAAGACTAGAGGACTACCCACAAAGGATGAACATGAGAGACTCAACCAATGGTGTGCAAAAGATGCTTTGGCAAGGTCTTATCTCTTAAACTCTATATCTGACTTTCTTTTACCTCATGTAAGGAATTGTAAGACTTCCCAAGAGACTTGGGAAACCTTGTCAACTTACTTTTCATCAAGCACAAGGGCCAGAAAGAACCAGCTATGGATTGAGTTTACAACTCTTAGGAAGCAATCAAAACAATGTGTCTCAGATTTTGTCACCAAAGTCAAGGATATTGCAGATCAACTTGCAAGTGTTGGAGAGGAAATTGAGGAAGAGCAAATAGTCAGACAAGTGATCAATGGACTAAAGGCAGATGACAAGTGGGAGAGTTTTACCACAGCAATGGACTTATACATGGACATCCAAGCACCTGATTTAACAACCCTGATTGGACAACTCTTTACACATGAAGCAAAGATCACAAAGAATGGAGAGCAATCAAAAGGTAACAATCCCTCTGCCCTATATACTGATAAGAAGACTAAAGACAAGGGTAAAAACAAGAAGGTTGATGAAGAAGGCTCTACCTCCCAAGCAAACTATGTAGGGAGAGGTAGATCATCTAGAGGTAGGGGCAGAGGAGGTAAGTCAGGTAGGGGGAGACCCTACAATCAATCTCCATGCAATATTTGTGGCTTGTCTAACCATACCATAGATGAGTGCTACAGAAATTATAAGAATCAGAGAGGAAGAGGCTACTCTAGAGGAGGATACTCTCAAGGTAGAGGCAGATTCAACCAATCTCAAGGCTACCATGGCTACAACAATAATTATAACAACAACTACAATCACAATGGCAACTATCAAGGTGGATACAGAAATAGGAAGGATTACAACAATTATGCAGAGGAGCAAGATGATTCCTTGTTGATCATGAACATGACATCTAAATCAGGTATCAATGATGATCACTTATTCTATATTGATTCAGGTTGCTCTAACCATGTAGCTGGAAATGTTGCCTTACTCTCTGATTTGGAAGAACCCAAAGGCAAGCATCAAGTGCAGACAGGTGATGACACTAAACATTCAGTTATTAAAGTAGGCAATGTCAAAACTAGTGATGGCAATCAGAATTTATTGAGCAGAGTGTTGTATGTTCCAACAATCACCAAGAATCTGATGAGTGTAGGTCAGATTGTGGAACAAGGTCTACAGGTTAGGTTCACTCAACATGGTGCATATGTGGAGGATCCAAGACATGGATTCAAAAGGATAGCCAAGGGAGAGAAATCAGGTAGATTGTTTACCTTTGAACTTGAAGACACTAAGAATATTGCTTTGTACAACTATAAAGACCAAACCCTATCAGAATTGGAGATTTGGCACAAGAGATTAGGTCACATTGGAGAGAGGACCATAAAACAAATGAGTAGGGATCAATGTGTGCTTGGGATACCTAATGTATCCAAGCAACACATGATATACAAGTGTGGGGCTATTCAATTTGGTAAGTCACACAGATTGCCCTATACCAAGAAAGGATTTATGCATGAAGATTATCTGGAATTGGTGCATACAGATGTTTGGGGACCTAGCTAGGAGCCATCCATATCTGGATCAAGGTACTATGTGTCCTTTATTGATGACTATAGCAGGTGGACTGTTTTATACTTCATGAAACATAAAGATGAAGTATTTAATTGTTTCAAAAGGTATCTTGCATTAGTTGAAAATCAAACAGGTAGACATTTGAAGAAGCTAAGGTCAGATGGTGGTGGAGAATACTTCTCCAATGATTTTGAAGATTTCTTGCAGGAAAGAGGCATCAAGAGGGAGATTACTACAAGGTACTCACCTGAACAAAATGGGGTAGCTGAGAGAAGGAATAGACTCATTGTAGAGACAGCTAGGTCTATGCTAAATGAAAAGAAATTGCCAAATTATCTTTGGGCAGAGAGTGTATCTACTGCCACATATTTAATTAACAGGTTGCCATCAAAGACACTTGATGGAATGACACCCTATGAGGCTTGGCATGGTAAGAGACCATCTCTGGATCACTGCAAAATCTTTGGGTGTGTTGCATATGTGCATATTCCCTCACAGGTGAGGGGAAAGCTAGACCCTAAAGCTGAAAAATGTATCTTCATTGGTTATGATTTGAATCAGAAGGGATACAGATTCTACAACCCCTCAAACAAAGGCTTCAAGGTAAGCAGAGATGTCATCTTTGATGAAAATGATTCATGGTATGAAAATGAGTGCAGGAAGGTTAGTCTACCTTATGACATGGAAGAAGACTTTCCTAAGCTTATCAGGCAAGAACCAATTTAGAAAGAGGACACAAGCTCAGATGATGAAGACACCATCAACATTGAAGAGTTCAAGGCTTGGAAATCCAAAGGGAAGATGAAGATGAAGCAACTAGAAGATAATCCAGAATCCTCAACTCAAGCTATGAGGAGATCTCAGAGAGAAAAGAAAAAACCTATTAGGTATGGGTATGATACTTCACTTGTAACCAAGCACTCTGTATATCTTGCAAAGGATCTCTTGAATGAAGAACCAGGTTCATTTGAAGAAGCAATCACTAAACCAGAATGGAAGGAAGCAATGGATGAAGAAATGCAGGCTCTCAAAGAGAGTGACACTTGGGACTTAGTACCCAAGAAAGAATCTATGAAAGTGATAGGATCCAGATGGATCTACAAACTAAAGAAGAACTCAGATGGTACAATAAACAGGTACAAAGCTAGGTTGGTAGCCAAGGGTTTTGCACAAACCCAAGGCATTGATTATGAGGAGACATTTTCTCCTGTGGCCAAGATGCCAACTATCAGAGTTATGGTGAGTGTAGCTGCATCCAAGAATTGGAACATGTACCAATTGGATGTGAAGAATGCATTCTTGAATGGATGGATATCTGAAGAGGTCTACATGTCACAACCACCTGGCTATGAAGATCCCAATAAGGTAAATCATGTTTGCAAATTGAAGAGGGCTCTGTATGGATTGAAGCAGGCACCTAGAGCATGGAATTACAGGTTGACAACCTATCTCCTAGATCAAGGATTTGTGATGAGTAAAGCAGATACTTCATTGTTTATCAAAAGGAACAATTCAGAGGTAATATACTTGTGTGTCTATGTTGATGATATCATTATTACAGGAAATGATGTTCAGGGAATTAGACACATCAAAGGACAGATGATGAAGGAATTCAAGATCAATGATCTTGGATTATTGAAATACTTCCTAGGACTTGAATTGGTCTACACAAATTCAGGTATCTTTATTACTCAGAAGAAGTACATTCAGGACATGGTCAAGAAATTTAATTTGCAGGAAGCTAAAGTCTCAAACATTCCTATGGAGGTCAACCACAAACTCAGTGCACATGAAGGAGAAGAACTCAAAGATATTACAGGTTACCAAAGTTTGGTAGGTAGTCTAAATTATGCTACCTTAACCAGGATTGATATATCATATGGTGTTAGTGTACTTAGCCAATTTATGCATAAACCAAGAGTACCTCATTTGGAGGCAGCAAAGAAGATAGTAAAGTACCTAAAGGGAACACAAAATCATGGTTTGTATTTTCCATATTCATCAGACATTGATATTAAGGTATACTCAGATGCAGATTGGGCAGGTTGCAAGGATGACAGGAGGAGTACATCTGGTTACATATGTTTTGCAGGTGATAAACCAATTTCTTGGTCATCCAAGAGACAACCTACAGTAGCTCTATCATCTACTGAGGCAGAGTATAGAGGGCTAGCTAATGCCACTCAAGAAGTCATATGGTTGAAGCTTTTATATTCAGAATTGGGCCTATACACAAGGCCACCAATCATATTTGGGGATAACACAAGTTCTCTTCACCTAGCAGCTAATCCAATATATCATGCCAGAACCAAACGCATAGAGGTTCATTACCACTATGTGAGAGAGAAGTTGCTAAGCAAAGACATTCAGTTGACTTATGTGTCCACTAATATGCAATGTGCAGATTTACTCACTAAAGCTTTGGATGGAACTAAGTTATGCAGATTCAAATCCATGATTGGATTGCAGGATGTGATTGAAGAATGAAACTAAAGACTTGAGCCAAAATGTTTGGCTTGAGGGGGAGCTGTTGGTGCAATACAAGCCTTCACATTTGGCTTGGATATCTACTTTGAAGACTATACATGAAGCGAAGACCATAGGAACTTATGCCTATGAATTCTTACCATTTTATCTATTGTAAAAATATAAATGACTTGGCGCATCATTATGCAATCACGCCTAATTGATTGAAAGTCGTGAAAAGGCGGTTGATTGATCGAGAGAATATCTCAATCAATTTTTTTTAGGTGAGAAATTTTAGGAGATTGATTTGAATTCTAATTCAAGTCATATAAAAGCTACAAGGAAAAATGTCGCGGCAGTTCTTCACTCATCCCGAGGCATTACTGTATCAATCACTGAGGTTGTGAGGTCTACTTTATAGCCTACACCTCTGAGTACCATTGAGCTATGTTTATCATGCCAGTGGGAATGTACATTTACATGATCTAATACAAATACTTACATTCATCTACTCTGTGATTCTCTGAGTCATCATCTTCAAGTCTGTCAATCTTGAAGAAGTACATCTCAGAATTTACTGAACCTAATCAAGTGATTCAAAACCTGATAGATTCAGCTCAAAGTATACCACAAGCATACAAAGTTTGAAGTAACTTGGTTCAGCCAATCTCGAGAAATCAAGAAATTACAGTCAAAGTGTTCACTGTTGTAGTTCTTATAGTAAACGAGTAATTTTCCGGTAGAAGAACAAAATAGATCCTGCAGAGTAATGCAAAGCTTTGTATGAGAAATAGCTCACTCTATGGCTAGACATATCTACTTTTAGTTGATCAATCTTTCCGGTGAAAAAGATATCTACACACAGTACAAAGTCTGACCGGAAAGAGGCTGTCTGAACTAGAGGAGTTTTTTTTCTTAAATTTTATAAAGAGTTCAGTAAGTTCAGAAAGTTCAGGTGTCACTTCCTTACTTCATGTATGTTCACTTGAAGTAATTATAAACAGAATTGAAGTTCATTCCGGTACAATTTCAGTACAATTACGGTGACAGTCCAGTGGCAGTCTGGTGAAATTTCGGTGAAAATTTTTCAATAAAATTAGAGCACAGTCTTATATCAATTTCCGCAAGACTCAATCTTCATCACGTTATCAAGGAGTAGAATCAGAGAAAAGGATCATACAGGGCTGGTGCAAAGCAGGATTAGCAATACCAACTCAATCTTCTGAGTGCATCCAACCATCACTCTCAACATAGAATTCTACATAGGACTTCTTGTGCTTACTATCCAAGAGCCAATGGACAGGCTGAGTCGACAAATAAGGTTTTAATCTCAATGTTAAGAAAGGAGTGTATGTTGCAGCCCACTTCATGGGGCATTGCTTATCAAGGTACACTGTGGGCATACAGGTTAGCCTACAAAGAGGCCACAGGATATTCTCCATTCCAGCTAGTTTATGGCATATCGCCCATTGAGCCATTTGAATTTTTACATGGTTCACCTAAGATTGTGTTCATGCAGGGCAGGAAGGATTGTGAGGTCTCTCACAGGCTCGGAGCACTACATAAAGTGGAGGAGATTCGTCTACTAGCAACGAAACAATTGATAGAGACTCAGATAAAGAGGAAGGAGGCACACGATCGCCATCTGTGGAACAATAACATTGGAACAGGCATGTTAGTTCTTCTCCATAGACCTCATCTTAATACACAACTGAGAGGAAAATGGCTTCCACATTGGGAAGGACCTTATGGAGTCAAAACAATGCTGAATTGGGGTGCTGTGGAGTTAGAGACGCTGAAAGGAGAGGCCTTGCCACTCTTCAACATATCAAGGCTCAAGGCCTATCATCAACACACTTGAAGAAGTATGGATCACCTGGAACTGCAAAATCTGTCCAGGTTGTACATAGCTTTCTCATCAAACTTTGCGCAGTTTTAGTAGTTTTCTTTATCATTTTCATTCTCGATACTGGGGTTTTTGAGCCACCTAGAAGGCATTTCACAATCTCTGCAAAAGTAAAACTTTTGGATAATTTTGGAAAATTTTCTAGCATTTTTCTAGCAATTTTTATCCCTTTCCAATGTCTTTTTCTTGCCAAATGGGAGGAATAAAGGAAGCTCTCTGTGGGTTTGAGTGAGAAAAGTGGCCTCAACCAGTAGGGTATTTTTTTTAGAATTTTTGCAGATTTTTTTAGAATTTTTTACCATTTTTTTTGGATTTTTTATGTATTTTTTCAGTTTTTTCATTAATAATAAAAAAAAAGCCCCCCACCGACCAAAAAAAAACCCCGGCGTTTTTTTTTTTTTGCCAAAAAAAAAAAAAAAACCCCACCGACCCAACCCCCCCCCCCCCCCGCCCCCCCCCCCCCCCCCCCGCCCCCCCCCCTCCCCCCCCCTCCCCCCCCCCCGCCCCCCCCCCCCCCCCCCCGTTCTGACAGCCCCCCCCCCATTTTCTTTTTTTTCAATTTTTTTCTTTCTGTTTTTTTTATTTATTTATTTCATTTTGTTTATTTTCGTATTAAAAAAAAAACAAAAAAAATTATTTTATTAATTTTCTTATTTTTTTAAATTATTTTATTTAATTTTTATTTTTATTTATTTATTTATTTTATTGATATTTTTAGTGGGCGTTCATTAAAAAAAAACATTTTTTTTTATTTTTTATTATTATTATTTTTATTATTTTATTTTTTTCATTTTCATGGCTAAAAGCTTTTGGCTCTGGATTGTACCTCGGTTGGCCGTTTTTTACAAAAAAGGAGTCATTTTCATGTTTTTTGGCACCTCGGGACTCAGTTTTTGGCTTTATTTTTCCAAATTCCCGCATTTTCTCTGAGTTTTGGTCAAAACCCTCACTATTTGCACACATTTATCACATGTTTTTATTTACCCACATTGTCCACATGGTCTATTCTCACCTTATCTTTCCTTATGTTTAATAATACTCCATCTGTACCCTCTGTAGCCCTCCAGTTTGATCATTTTAGCCCCCCCAGGCCCTGATTCCTACTTCCAATCCCTCCCTTTACCAATCTGCCCAGCCACATCCTTCACCCTCCCGGCCCCATCCATCTTCATACCCTCAGCCCTCCCTTCCCATTCCATTCTAACCTCCCATTGCCCCTCTTTTGCTTTTCCATAACAAAATCCCACTTCTTGTTCTTTTCTGGTGCTTGTTCTGGTGGATGTTCTTAGATGTTCTCTTCAAGTTGTTGCAGCTCTATTCTCATGGTGTCCTCTATGTTCAAAGTTTTGGTTGTAGCTCTCCGGGACGGAGAGCACATTAGGTGGTGGGCAACTGTTGAGCCCATAAAAGTCATGTTGGTCAAAGTCAACTACAGTCAAAGTCAACTGGTCAAAGTCAACTGGTCAAATTCAACAAAGGTCAAGGTCAAAGTCAACAGGTGCAAAGTCAAAGTGCGTAAGTGCAGGTGTCAAAGTGCACAGGTAGTGCACAATGAATTGTCCACAAAGGGTAAATTGGAGAAAATGGGTTGCAGGTTGCAGAGGTATTTTCTCTAATTTCCCTAAGGTTCAAAGTATGTTTCAAAGTGTTTTGGAAGGTTCAGGTGAACCCCCTCTTATGTGCAAAAGTGAAGACTTAAAAGGAAACATGAAGGTATGTGAAGCGGCAAAGTGTACGCACAGGTGAAAGTATAGCCCCCCATTAAAATTTTTGGTTTTAGACTAAAGTCACTACAGGACAAAACAGTGAGTCATTGGCTGGCACTTGGGAGGACAATCTTGGGACATCAAAGTGAGCACCAAGATACCATGGCAGTTAGGAGCGTAAGTGATCGACACACTCACATGAAGGCAAGGGCCATTCTTGGACCAATTTTAGAGTAAGCAAGAGAGCATAGTCTAAGGGATCAAGAGAGAGAAGTGCAAGAGTCACGAGTGCGACGACGCAGAGAAGTGGAAGTGAAGAAGTGCATAAGGAGTGCCTAAGGGATTGTGCAGAGAGGGCTAAGCTAGTTCCCCAAGTATCTCAAGGTCCCATTGTAGTGGGTGCGTGCTGACAGAAGGTATTCACTCCTCCCCCTTTGTGGAAGCTTGGTGCAAGGTGTGCACAAGGATAAGCTTGAAGCAGGCGGAGGTCTGGTGCAGAGGAGCCGGCAGCAAGAAGACTTTGGGATATTTGGTATTTTGTGATTGGGCACTCTGTGGGATTGTGCACAGAGGTATTGGCTTGTCTTGTACTTCAAACCTTGTAATTGTCTTACTGTAATCAATCGGCAGAAGCTTCCAGGTGTATTTTCTCTTCTTATTTCTTCCCCTTTTCTCCTACAAACCCTCAAACTCCTTCTTGTCTAAGAATCCACCAACACTACACTATTGTGGGACTTGGAGGGACGCGGTGCGGTAGTTTCATGGGAGCATTTGCAATGAGGTAATTAATTTATAAACTTGGTTTTTACTTGTTTGTAATTTTCATATGAATTTATCTCATTCCATTAATGTTCTTTGTTGCAGGACTGTTGATATGGAACGTTCTTTGCATGTGCATGGTAGTGGAAGACCAATATTTTGTATTTGATTTCCATATGGCAATACATTGCTTTGCCACATTTTGTAAAAGCGTCATATATGACGGTGGTTTGCCACACTCTTGTACATGCTTCATTATTGAAATATATAACTTCTTTTATACATGGTTCATTGTTCATTCTGATTATCGATCTCTTTTGTGTACAATAATACTCTGTTTCATGAAATCATATTTCGGTTGTCATTAGAGTACACATCACATGTACTCGGTTTTTTTT